>VWZS01004865.1:1962578-1981225 GCA_013397075.1 Rhabdornis inornatus
GGGCGGTGCCGGCGGAGCTGCGGGCGCGCGGCCGCGCTCCCCGCCGTGCCCCAAGCACGCCGCGTTTTGCGGGCTCCTGCCGCTTTGTCCCTCTCCTCCTCCGGCTCTCTCCGGACTGCGGGATTTTTTTGGTGTTTGCCTCTTCCCCGAGGGATCTCTTCCCCTTTAGCAACTCCGAGTAGTATCCCAGAAAAAAAGTTTTGTTTCTTGCGCAGCACCTGTTGGCGATGGGTTTGGCGGCCCCTTTGTTCGCCTCCGGAGCGCGGTCCCGCGCGCGGCTCCGGCGCCCCCAGCCCGCCCCGGGCACGGTGCCTCTCGGAGCTCTCCGCCGTCCGCAGGAGGCAGCTTGCTCGCAACAGGCAGCAGAAAACATCTACGACGGAATAAAGATAAATCTAGCAGCTGGTCTCGGAGGCAGGAAGCGTCAAAAGAGATGCTTTCAAATCATCCGATGAGAGAGATGCTTCAAAAACATCAATACTGATGTAACATGAAGCCATTTTCCCCTGTTTGAACAAAGTTCACACCATAAGAAACAATCCATACACTTTACAAACAAATTGATCCTGCTGCGGCATGCTTCCTTGGAAGAGAAATGTTTGTTATCTTCCTGTGACAAAGGGGGTGATTTATTATTTGTTTTATGCCCTGGATATTTACACGTGCAGCTTGAGTCTTACCAAACTAAAACTTCACTTCATCCTGAGCTGCAAGAAAATGTGTTGATTAGAAGGAGGGATGATCTACCCGGTGTTTCAAACGATTATATCCTGTCTTTCCTATCTCCCCTAAGCAAACCTGGGACTATTAAATTTTTGTCTACTTCTAGGACACTTGTAATTTCTCAAGTAACTACAACTTTGTGTCAAAAAGGCAACCGAGAAGCAAATTTCTGAAACACATGTAAGAGGCTTATGATACAGTAATTTATTCTTCTTTTAGAAACAGCAGCACATTCAAGCATTGAAAGGAAAAAAAGGGGAATTTTCCTCTTGAACATCTGTGGGAGCTGAAAACAAAGTCAGCAGAAATGCCTAGGAAAGTACCAACTCTGTCCAGCTGGGTATTTCCAGAGGCACAATAACACGAACTTAGCAGAGACCTGAGGTATTATTTTTACTCTGGTTTATTGCTTGGGTAAATGAAACAGGTTAAACCTTCAAGGCAAGAGAACAGTTAATTCAAATAGTTGGTTTGTCACAGCCATTACAAATTAAACAAAATGCCTCCAAGCTCTCTTCCTCATTTTAAAGTCCGCACTTGGACATTGGGGGGATTCCCCACGCTAGGAAGTTTACTATGTCCCCTCATCCAGCAAAGAGTGGATTTGGACAGAAACAGACCTTTGCTTCCATCAGCTGAAGGCGTGGCCTGTGGAAGAGGAAGGCAGCTCCTGAAGATACAGAAGGTGAGAGAGCAGCCCAGGGAAACCCATGGTCCCAGCCTGTCCTTTCAGGTGGACAGCCTGAAAATATTAAGAAAATCACCCTTGCTTCCAGCTGCCAGAATGAGGCTGCATCAGCGACAAGATAAACAGAGAAAGAATGATGTTTATATACCTTAGTACCGAATCACTGGGCCTTACTTTTCACAGTAACACGGCTCAGAGTCAGAGTCAGCACCAGCACAGTCTGAGTTCAAGGTCACTGCTTTGGGAGTGGACACAGCCAGCTAATGGACACAGAATTACAGCACTGGCAGTGCATTTTAGTTTGGTGTAACATATACAAAAGCCTGGACACAGTTTCTTTTCAGTGCTCTCTCAGCGTACAGAATGGGAAAAATTTAAGTTAGGTAAACCTCTTAATTTTTCTAGATTAAATAGAATAGAAAACTCTCGTTTCAACTACAAGACATTTAAAAAACAAACGAACAAACAGACAAGAGCCTTGTCTTACCCTGGTATATGAACTGTGTTTAGCTATAGACTGAGATTACTTGTGCTGTTTGAAAGAAACCACATTTCTGTGGCAACTTAATTTAGGATGCAAGACAGATTATTCCTGTTAGAGACACAGATTACCTGAGAGAATCATTCTACAATTTTCTTTGTTGTGTCACCTTAAGCAGCCCATCATTCTTCCTCATAGTCCTCCAAAGCAAAGCCAAGAAGGAGAGAATGGAGTGTTAAAAGGATCATTTTAAAGCATAGACTAGTTCCATGGTCCAGGCTGGCCAACTGCCCCCGTGGTGAGCTAGATCAGCAGTTTCAGTGTCCATCCGAAGAGATGGACATCAGGCACTGAGAGAAGGGATGACCAAGGACCTTTCACGGTATTCCCAGCACAGTGCCTATTGACTTATCCAGGCTGCACCCTCTTTTTTGGCTTTTTCACTTTAGCCTCATCAGATGCACCTAAATCATGTCTATTACACACCTATAAGGTTGACTAGAGCTAAATCTTAATGTCTTTAAAAGAACACTATTATGAAATAATTTTTTTCCATTAGAGATAGTACAAAAAGTTTCACCTTTTCTTCATAGGCAATTTAAGGCTTCTTTCTTAAATGTGGAATTACGTGGACAAAGGTAATGGAAATCTGCTATCAAATAATTTTATTCCTGAATTTTCATTTTTCAAATTGAATTTTTTCATTTTCCACTATTGCAGAGCCAAGACGAAAGTTTTAAAAAGTACTGACAATTTTATCATTCCATGAAGTCATAGAATATGAGAACTTCCATTGCAGCTGTCACACAGCATCCTGTTTTGTGTCTATAGGATTTAATTTCAAAGTTTCCCAGTTTTGGAAGTTCCTTAATTATAAAAAAAACCTGAATCTAAACAACACCAACCTCACCATCAAAACATCTTAATGAAACATGTTAATGAAACTGACAAAAACTTTGAAGAAGGAGTTGCTTGAACCTTCATAAAAAAAGTTCATCTTCTGTAGAGCTTTCACAGAGACTCACTCTTGTGCTAATGCAATAGAAAGGAAAACGCTTTTCCCATCCTTGGCCCATACCTATGGGACCCTAGAGAGTTTGTTTGGGTTGGGTTTTTTTGTTTTGGGTTTTTTTGTTCTCTCTTCCCCACAGGTAACTTTGAAGCACAGGAAACATTCAGCTGTGCAAGTTTATGAGTTTGAAATCAAGGAAACTAAGGAAATCCAGCTCCCTTGCTAATAAAATTTTCCTACAACAAATAAACTGGCTGCATGCACATAATCCATTCAAAGAGTTAAACAAATTACAAAGGACTCCACAAATGATTATTTCTTATCAGCTCAAACTGCTACACTGAGAGTAAATCACCACCACCCAGACTTGGGTAGTTTATGGACTTGTCCTGTAGCTCAAAAATAAAATGTAGTCTGTACAAAGTCACTTTGCTCTCATGTGAACAAACATGCCAGCTCACACAGTTGCACATTGATCAGACTGGTTTACAGGCAGCTAAAAGTGCAGGCACTTTTTTTTTTTACCAACAAATATGCACCACAGCTTGAAAAATCTTATTAATTAATTTATAGCAGAGACAGAATTCATATTGGTGTCACTTAATTAGTCACACAAAATATTTTTCTATATCAATACTCATGATTACATTTATTAAAAAAGTATATAAGTACCATTTTGCAACAAACATTATATAATGTGGTGTTGTCTTTTTTGTTTACAGAAATACAAAATTCAGTGTTTATTATCACAAGCAACAGAAACTTTCAGCTGCCTCTACAAAGCAGAAACCAGATGCAATCTGTAAGAGATGCTTTCACACCAACTTCTATATAAATCAGAAAAAAAACCCCCAAGCCTCTTGCAAGAGAAAATCATTGGCTCTTGCCATCAGAAATAACATTGGATTTTTTATTGACCCTGAGTCAGATCTCTCAAGAGACTCTCAGTTAAACTTGTCACTATTTTCATTAAATGATTTAAACAATAGCTTAAAGCTAATTGCTGAATTAGTAGTCGTCTGCAGATCTAGGTGTTGAATCCAAATCTTAAAGTCATAAGAATTCCACTAAATCAATGTGCAGATAAAAATGGTTCTTATAGTTGACAACAAGTTATTAATTGAGAGGATAGTTAAAAAGAGATATTGGGTAATGGTTTTTTTAATAAGTGTCATAGTATTATATAGATTGGTGCTATAGCCTACCAAAAGGCACTTCTGTGACACCACATAATTTAATTTCCTATAAATAATACAATTCAATCAAGATATTCTCTTTTTTGATTTTTTTTTTGTGTAAAATAAGTCAGCTCTAGACCTATATGTACCCATTGTCTTGTTATGACTGAATTTGCTTTAATCAAAACCATTGCAATGGAAAAGTTATTTTAGGTTCGAAGGAGGGATGGTAAAGTAGAGTTTATTATTAACCTTCTACTAAAAGCTAGATGTATTTCTTCCACTCCATAGACATAACTCAGTTTTTGATAATTATCTCAGTAACAGAGTAAATACATTTCTAATCAGATTTAAAAAGAAAAAAGATAAGATTTACCAATCTAGAGCTTTTGTTAGAGCTACCAGTTTACTTTCCAGTCCACATCTTAATGGAGAAAAAGTCTGCAGCTCTAGGATTCAGTTTTATACCACATTCTGTTTGCCAGTTTTAAACAACCCTTAGGTTTTTGTCTAGTTTCTGTTCAAGTCCATGCAAAGTTTGTGCTTGACTCCAGTGGAGCTAAAGCAATACTATTATATAGATGTTTAACTTTGACACAGGTAAGGTTGCAAATGAGAGCAGTTGGAAATACACTGGAGCATTGCACACATCTGCAGCATTCTGAAATGAAGTCATTTGGGGCTTCAACACAATACTGGATAGATATTAAACAATCCACAGCAAATTTACTCTTTATCTCTCCCTTTCCTTCAACTGATCTATTTTCCGTGCTTAACACCTGCTAAAAAGCTGTGAAAGGTGCTTAATGACACCTATTTAAGTAGAGTACAGTACATTCATCTGAGCAGAATTAATTTAAGTCAAGGACTCAGCATCTGTTCAGTTCAGTTTTTCTGGAGCTTGAATGATCTCAGACAAGCAACACCGAAGTGCGACTTATTGAAATGTACCCTCAGTGCCTTCCTGTGTCTCTAAAGACTGCCTGGTGTTCCCATTACAGATGCATTCAACCTGACATTTTCAGGTACCAGTTCTACCTCTAGTTTTGAAAATCAGAACAATTTCCTTATGCAGGTCTCCAGCTCAGTGCAGTGAGAAGACAATCACTCATTGTTCTGTTGGTAGGAGGAACTTCACTTCTGAATTCAGGCTGGATGAGTCTCAGGGACAGATTTATCAGTGCTGTAATGCACACACCTTCCTCTTAAATCAAGGGCACCATGCCTGCTTACACACAGCGAATTTAACTTTGTGTTCAAGTGACCTTTATTTCTAACAACAGGTGTTATGACAGAGGAGGTCAGCTTGCCTGCATGATGAACAGGTGTCTGACTAAAAGACTTACTTTCAAAATCCACTCTGGGGAATGGTGACAGAGAGCAGCAGCATTCAGCACAATGGCAGTACTGCTGGTATTTCAAAAAGTATTGGCATTGCATTTAAGTCTTTTATCTAGAGACAATCAGATGCCTGTCTCAAGCCAGTGAAGGTCATGAAGTATTTTCTCAGGATGACCAGAAAGAACAAGGAAAGTACCTCTAGACGGGTAGATTACTGAAGGTGGAGTTAGTACACCAGGCAATAGGTGGCAACACAAGAAATACTGCAAGAACTAGGGGATCCCTAGTTGCAAAGCTGGCGTGTTTTTTCTTGTTGTTTGGAATTATTCAGTTTGTTTTAAATCAGCTGTTTTGCTTGGCAAGAAGAAACAAACAGCTTGAAAATCCCCTTCCCCGCAGTACAAAATGGGCTGATGGAGAACACCTGTGTACTCAGAATACTCTGAGTATTCCCCCAATACAGCAAGAGAACAGGAGATTTTACACGCTTCCTATAGCAACAAGCCTAACTGATTTGTCCTGCAAGTAAGTTCTTTAATAATGGCTGCTTCAGCCAAATTTGACTGTTTGCACCAAATAGACACAAATAACAACAACAACAAAAAAAACCCCTGAGCATACTACCTGTTTGTGAAATATCCATATGCAGTAAAAATCCCCCCACTATTGCAATTGAGTCTCTTTTTTGTCAGAAAGGCAAATGCAACTCTATTATCTGAAGATCTGTCATTTCCATGCTCAGTCTGACAAGTTTTACCTTATCTCTGGTAGACTGAAGATTTTTGACTCTACAGTCCTTATTAGGTGGGCCTTTCATTATTTTTTAACCTCTGCAACTAAGCCCTTTTGCAGCTACAGCTAGGAATGAAAACCTGTAAAATCTGGATACCCAAGAATAGCAGTCTTGTTAAAGACTCAAGCACTAGAAAGTACCTGAGTTTTAATATTCTAAAATATTTTCTAGAAAGCAAAATATTTTACACCCTTGCTAGTAAGTTGGTTTAATCATTCATATTTCAATATGAACAAAAAATAGGGTGCATCAGCTCTCTTCTCCTTATGGAGTTCCTTTGAGATGCAAGGGTACAACACAGCTGAGACTAACTAACACAGAGCCAGAAGTTAATGTTTTCATTCCCATGTTATCCTCAAAGCTATCCAACCAACCACTCTGATACAGGGAATCATTAATGGGGAAAACTGCTAGAGGAAAACATGAATTCCTGCTCTTCAAGATGAATATGAGTTAAAAAGCATCTTTTATAGTATAGTCTTTGAAAAAAATTAGATTTTTTTCATCCAGTGGTTCTGCCATACAACTCTGAAAATATTTCAGGGTCCATCCTGCAAGTTCTACTTTGGGACAAAACTCAAAAATTCTTAAAGAGAGACATGTGATAGCAGGAAGAAATCATGGGCTCCCATGCATACAGGATGCTTGGTTTCCTTTCTTCTAAGCAGAAGAATTATCTATATACTGGAATAACCCCTTTCAATACTGTTATAGCTACTTCCTTTTAGGGACCTGTAAAAGTTTTTAAACTAATGAATATGTGCAGCAATAACAAAAGCAAAACCACCAGAACCCCCGAAAAACCAACTAACCAACCCACCCACCCCATCCAAAAAAACCCCACAACCAAAAAACCCACCCCAAAATTAGTCAGCAAGATATCTAGGACTATTTTCACTGAAGCCAGTTCACGACTTTCACCAGAATAACCCCCAGCAGCCAAATCAAAATACAAGCATACGGGTATGTGAAATCCCAGAAGACATCACAGAGAAAATAAACACAGCTCATACTGCAAAATAACAAATACACTGGTACAGAAGCAGCCTGTTCATGCATGTTTCTTAGATCTGCTTTCAGGAGTTCTGGACTTCTTTCCAAATGGATACTCATATCCCTTTGAAGCCTGGCTGGGTTCATAAATAAACCATGGTCAAGACCCAAGTCCATGGCTGGAGAGCACAGTTCTGACAGATGCTGAATGCCATCCACTTTCGTAGACATCAACCAGATGATTCAGAATACACAACACAGATAGAAGGCCCTCCAACTTTTCCATGCTGGAGAGTACTCCCACAGGAAGTACTAACACTGGATAAGCTCTCCTAATAATTATTCATAACATCGGTTCCATAGGGACTGCTCCATTAAACCACTTGAAAATAGTACACCATGACTGGTGGGAGGGGAAAGTTGCAATAAAAATATCCCAGCCACAATTACTGTCAAGCCTTTCCGGATACAACATTTTTAATGAATTTTAAGAAGCTTTCATGTTGTGATTAGAGTCCTCTTTAGCAGTTGCCCAGCATTTTGGGATGAGAAAGGTTATTTATGACTGATTGAGGAATATCTTCTGAACATGAGTCACTGCGTGTATTGCTGTGATTGCTTTCTGTTTAGAAAATAAAATAATGAGTGACTGAATATAGCATCACGATCTGTTGTGGTGGGGGAAGCAGGAGGAGAAGGTGTCTGGGCAGGGGCATAGTGTTGCTTTGTGTAGGATGGAATCCATGGGCTTTACACTACTTAATCTGACATTTTACCTGAGCTCTTACCTTGCTCTTTAGCAAGCCTGATGTAATCTATAAAGCACTGAGTATGTTAGAACTAACATAATCTTATCTTTAAAATTTGAAGAGGCGCACAACTTATTATTAATCATGACTTAAAAGGGACCGGTCTTTTTGAAAGGCCTTTTACACCTTTCCTTGTACATCAAAATGTAAAAAATTACAAGTTGATACTTTGATTAAGTCCCTCTTGTTCTTTATAGGACAAACTCTGTTGCTGAATATCATTCTTATTCACCTACAGATTTCTCTGATGAAAGCATCACAGGGACTGAAAGCAGTATTTGCTGCTGTATTAGTCCTTAACAAATCCAAAAACGTTTCTGAATGGAGTGCACAATTCAAGAACTTTGTTGTTCAGGGATGAGCCATTCCCTACAAATATTTGGAAACACTGTTACTCTTGCACAAAAATTATTTTCTCGCAAAAGAGGACAAAAGTAACTACAGTTCTTCAGGATCTTTCTGGAATTGTGTATTCACTTTCTGTTGGAGTCTGCTGTTGTAAATAGCAAAAGGCAATGCTGCTTTTTCAGACACACCAATCTTGCAATCCCCCACAAGTGCAAAATTTTGAGGCGCAGAGAATCCATCATATCACCACTCACAACTCTAAAATTTTCTCCACCACTATTTCCATTACCAGCCTCTGTTCCAAGGTCTACAACTCAGCAGTAAAAGTCCATGCTAGGCTGAAATTTGTCCTGCAAGGTTTAAGGAACCCAAGAGCTACTTTCTTTTTCACTACAGAATCACTTCTCTGTTGTAGGAGACAGAGAAGGTTGCTTTTACATAAGCAAAATAATCAAAGAATCTAATGCCTGCTCTTCAAACAATTTGTCCATGAGAAATAATTATTCTGTTACTCACAATATCTGTCTCTCAAGCCAGTTGACCTAAATGGTCACAATTTCTGCCACACAGATTCCTTTCAATGGAATTCATCTCCTAAATTCGTTAAATACACCAAATACTGGCATACTAGACAGACCATCATTATTAGCAATGCAACTGTATTACTTTATTTGCCTACAGAGACTCAGAAATACTGATCCATTATTGACTCTGTCACACCTCTGTAAATTCAGAATAACTCTATTGGTATGGTTTTGAGTTCATCCACTGGAATCACACTCTTGGGGAAGGCGAAATAACTTGGTTACATAATTACAAAATTCAGTAATAGATTGAATCTTTTAAGACCCAATCCCATGAAAGGAAGACTGTGCATCTCTGTTCTGCCCTAGTATGGGATAGGAAGCCAAGGAAACCATAAGCTTCAGGTTGGTAACTGGCCTGCCAGACCTCAATGGCACACTGGGAGGAGGAACATGGGGGGTACTTCAACATTCTCACTCCCACAAAGCCACTGAGGAGTGCAGGGTTAGAAATCACAGCTCCACAGACTTGTCTTCCTTTCAGCTTTCAAGGATTGCTCCTCAGGAAATAACAGAAGTGTAAGAGACTGCAGAAATCAGCTGTGTGAGCAGACAATCCAACAAAACATTTGGCTGAGTATTTTTCATGTTTTAGAAAGCCACTGAAATGCCAAATTTGAGAGAAGAGGAGGTTATAAGGGATAGTTTCCAAATAATCTCTGCAAATAACAAGAGAACCAGGCTCTCGTACATCCTTAATTTCTTCTGGAATCCAGGCCACGGCAACTGCACACCCAGCCCATGCTAAGTGGGGAACTCCTCACCACCCTCCTTTTAGAAAAAGATGCTTGGTGCTAAAAAGAGAGAAGGAGAGAGGATGAATGTATGACTTAATGAGAAGGAAACTCACAAGTAGCTCCTAGTACAGCTCCTGGAAGACAGAAGCATATGATTTCAGTCCAAAGTTTTTATCAGTGTTTGGGGGTTTTAATTAGTTTATTTTTCTTTTTTCTTTTTTTTTTCTGTTAGTTCTATTTTGTGCTTTGGTTTTCTTAAAAGCTTATTTTCCCTATTCTTCTCTTCCAAAGAAAAAAATAGTTTTTAATATGAGTTACAAAATGAGTTAAGAAGTGACACAGAAAATCGGTGATACAAATTGGTGAACTAAAGACAGATCTTCAAATAAAAGATAAAAGTATAGGAGGAAAGCAAACAAACAAACTGCAGCACAAACATGAGATATCAGTTCCCAGTTTGAAGTCTGTTTTGCAGCACAAATGTTTAAACAGATGAAATTTCTAAAAAAGAAGAGAGTCGCATTTAGACGTGGTGAGGGAAGAATGTGTTAATGATTTGATAACAATACTCTCCAGAAAAATAAGAAAATAACATGATCTTAAGGCCATGTTTTGAGGTATTCAGCATAATACCACAATACAACGTAATAAACAAATAAATAAAAATAAGAAGTCGGAATCTCCAAACAGAAAGTTCCTACAGCTGAATGCTGCAGTCTAAGGGCAGAGACTTGCTGAAACAAGCTTCTGAGCTATTTACTATAATTTCCCACTTTTGAGAGTCAGGCCAATATCTTATTCATTGAAGTGCAACACAGAGCAATGCATCTCATGAAATCATGCTAAGCTTTTCTAAAGAGATGTCTACAAATTTTTCCTTGCTATGATTATAAGATTACTGATGTCTCCTGCCTTGTTTGTGCAATAGTTAAATAAAAAATAAAATAAGACGAAACACAAAACAAACTCACATGGATCAAAGGAAAACACAATTTAGAATCTGCAATGAGCAACCTATTTTATTCTGGCTCCTGCAAAGGCATATCTATAAATCTTCCTGGGCAGCTCAACACACAAAAACCCAAATTTACCAAAAATTTTTATCAGAATAAGCTTGCATGGCTCTGCAGACAATATTACCAATTTTTTCCTACCCATCATTTCAAAAAAGATCTGTTTTGTCATAACTGTTGTGATGCTTAGTTTTTCCCCTCTCTCTCAAGGCTAGAGTCAGCCCTAACTAGCTGGCAAAGATGTGCCAAAGTCACTCCAGCCTCAGCAGCTCAGTTTCACAGTTTATCGCCATGGGAAGCAGGGAAATTAGGGGCTGACTAAATTGCTAATGCTGGTTGATTAGCTTTACATCCTGCAGGTACATGGACAGCTGAGTCAGAGGTAGTGGCCATTACAGCAATGCAGGTGGCCCTCTTGCTGTTCAGTTTCAGCCTGACACAACTGGTTTTGAGCACTGCAGAGTCCACCAGCAGCACTTCCCAACACACCATGGGATGGGTCTTTTTCAGCTGCAATTTCATTATAAATTTGGCACATACTGTAGAGGGATACCACAGGCAAACTGCTCCTTCTCCAAAGCCCACTCCTCTCTCCCCAAAGAGAGGGTGTGGAATTTACCTTCCCCTCCTGTAATTAGCAGGAAAAGAACAATTAGTAAACATATTGCAGCTTTCCACAAAACTACTCAGAATCTGTGACTTTAGTGACACTTGACTTAAAATGCGGGGGCAGGTCTGCATCTAGGTAGGATCTGCAGTTGCCAGCAGAGAAACAAAAGTGTGTTGAAATGTTAAAAGAAAAAAATCATTAAATCATACTTGCACAAAATGAAGCCGCAGTAACTTATACCAGAGAACAATACAGCATAAAAGTTGTACATAAATGAATATTTTTCACAACGTGAAATAAATAAAAATATGTTCTCATGCAATTGTTTTAATCTTGAGAGGTAGATTCTCAGATATTTCACTATCTCTTCTGTCTAAACAGAAGTGCTCAATCTACCAGATCATTCTGGTGGATTTTGTCGCAAGGATTTGTACCTGATCCAGACCATCAGTGGTTACATCTTGAAGTCATAATCAAAAAATACCCTTATGAGGGACACTATTCCTTCATAAAATGGAGGCAGAGAAAGACAGACTCATTCTGGCTATGAGACATCTCTAGCTGTGTACTGGAGATAATGGTGTGCTCACTTTAATTTCTAACTCTGGGACATAATCCAGTCTCTTGCATCATTTAGGAAAGAGTCGCTTGATGCAAATGGGGAGAAGTTACTGCTTCTGAAAGCAGATACTAACTTGCACCAGTGAATTTGGGGAGCATCTATGTAATTTGCTCCGATGTTGACAGTGATTATATTGGCACCTGGGGAGACCAGCCTACAATTGCCTACCTGCAACCCAGTTTTTAACCCATTTGCTGGAAGCCAGAGTCCTCTCCAATATTTTGCAGATAAGTTACAGAAAGTAGTGAGGGATCTTTAGCTTATTTCTGCAGAGCCACGAGAAGCAAGCTGCCATTTAATGTCCTGTGCTGCAAGCTCAGGACAGAGTGGCTTTATTGACTCTCCTGGAACTGCAATCGAGCCATGCTCCACTTGTTCCCAAAGCTCTGATAACAGGAAGGTTTTAACACCTTGCTGGATTGCAGAGCCAGGTCTGCCTGTGTCCTGAAAAAGGGTAACAGCCCCCTGCATGCTCTCTAATGCTCCAAGAGGCTCAGGAAAAAAAAAGGTATTTTGAAAGACATCTGATCTCATTTTCTCTCAGAATCAAAATTAATAAACTCTTAGTGTAAATCCTTTAAGTGGATGAGTATTTGACTGCAGATTTAGTATTTTAAGAACCTGGGCATCCTCTTTGAGTTCTAAATAGTCATCCAAACAGTTATCTAAGGTTAGCAAGTTTGATCATCTTCATAAACTAGTATAGTCAACAGGAAGAGTTTCTGGAATCTCTGAAAGAACATGTATGATAAAAAAGCTGAATAATTCTTTTTAGAAATAAATTTAGAAATGTAAGGGGTAAAATCTTTGCTAAATGATGCAAGCAACTGGATTATGTCCTGGAGCTGGAAATTAAAGTCATCACACCATTATCTTCATTACATAGCTAGAAATACTGAATTTTGTATGCCTGAGTGTTAGGTAAGACCTAATTCTGCGTCCTTTATTGCAGTTTGGTACAACCAAGTGGACAGTAGTTAACAATGCTTCATTTGTGAAGAGCAGAAGAAGGAAATATTTCCCCTATTCATAATGAAAAAAAAAAACAGTTTTCAAAAAATGCTTTATTTAACTTTATTTCATCTGAAGTGTGAGGTTCAGAGCAGCATAATAGCAAGAGAGAGTTTCTAACTGTCTTCTCCATCCCCTAAAACTTTAGATACCTAAAATAAAGATAGCATTTCTCACTAAGGAATAAAAGAACTTAAGCAACATTTCCAGAAACTTCACTTTAGCTTATTTTTTCCACAGATCCAGTAAAACCCTACTTGTAAGACACTAACTCACTGTGATTACATCTCACCTAATTAGACCTCCAGGCTTATAACCTCCTTTAAATAAGCAGTCAGAGCAATGTGTGCTGTTTTCAATGGCTCTGCAGAAGTCACCAGCAATGAGATTGCAGTGCCCCAGCTGCCTGAATTCCCTTCCCAAAGGCCATGAGTGACTCACCAGGGCACCTGACCTGAGACCCAACCAACACAACTTCCAAGCTTCTGATCCTGTGCTTCAAAGACATCCAACAGATGCTGAAGGCTCAGTTCAGTTACCTAACTGCAACATGAAGCAGCCCTTGTATGGCTTGCTGGGCATCCACAGGGACTGCCAGACAGGACGAAAAAGGCTCATGCACCACTGGAGCAGCAGGTGGAGAATAGTGTAAATCACAGAACCATGGAATCACTTTGGTTTGAAAAGACCCCTTAGGTGATTGAGCACAGTCATTATCCCAGCATTGCCAAGTCCATCACTAAACCACGACTCTAAGTGCCACATCTACACCTCTTTTCAACACCTCCATGGATGGTGATCCAACCACTTCCCCAGGCAGTCTTTCCAATACTTAGCATCCCTTCTGGTGAATAAATGCATCTTAATATCTAACCTAGACCTTCCCTGGTTTTAGGGGACAATGCTGTGGACATTTTCTCTTGCCCTATAGCTAGTTACTAGGGAGAAAATGGAGGGCACCTCAAGTGGTATTAAGTCTTGTATGTTTAGTTAAATGAACTGAACTCATGGCCTTTGCTGACGATGCAAGTGGAAAAAAACATCCCAAACCACAAAAAAAAAAAAAAAAAAAAAAAAAAAAAAAAAAAAAAAAAAAAAAAAAAANAAAAAAAAAAAAAAAAAAAAAAAAAAAAGCACAACAGTAACTCTTTATGTTAGGTAGTGCAAAAAAAGAAGTGGTAAGACTGTGACAAAATAATGCTTATATACATTTAGCTGGACCTATTCTTCCAATTCTGAGAGCACGCTTTGGATTCACCCACATACATGACTTCTCCAAATCCTATTATTTCCCTCCATCTTCTCTTCAGGCTGTTTCCCTTCTCCTTGGTAGGAATTTAAAAAATAATCTCTCTGCTATGAAAACACATTCCCATGTTTTACTCTCCTGTGAGGATATGTTCATGCCTTTGAATTATCCATTAGCAAGTCTCCTCCTAATCACCTTCCTCAGGCGAGAAATGTCCTCTCTGGGCTGTGTATCTGCCTGCCTGGAGTTCAGATGTAACAAACTGGTTTTGTCTCCCAGTTAGTAACCACCTCTGCCGAAAAGGGCCTCATTTGAATCAATGATCATAGAAAATGTAACAGTCTTTGTAATTAGCCCAGGATCAGGGACAAGAGGTTTTTCTGGGAGTTTCTCGATATGTAGGTGAAGGAAAACAGAGAAGGCAGTCGTCTCTCACATTAAAAAAAAAAAAATCCTAGTCTGACCCACAAATACATCAAGTCTCTAGTATCAAATCTTAATTGTTCACAGCCAAATTTCCCAAACTGTTATCACGTTTCATGAAGTAAGTTAATCTCATTATAAATGTCAACTACAGATTGTATTCTGTGCACATGTATATATATGTGAATATCCAGTTCCCTACTAAATGTCATTCATCCATTTTTAGAAACACTTATATTCAAAATTATTCAGATTTTTATAAGTGCCTCAGTGAAAACGGAACTTGTACTCTTATGTCAGGTGCCACTGACAATCCTGCATCTGTCATTAGACTGCTTGTTTGGTAATTATATGTGGGAATAGGCTGGTCTCGTGAAAGGTTTTCTTCATAGCCCACAAACCAGACTGAAGTAAAGAGGCTTTGGTGCAGAGAAGCGAGATTAAAAAAACCAAAAAAAAATCATCTATTTGAAACCATTTTTCCCAAGCCTTAAATGAAAGATAAATGCAAACCATAGTCCATCTGTGCATGCAGAACCTTTTAAAGCATTTGTTCTGTTCTTTATATATTGCCTTTCCAAATAGTTAAGAGAGAGATAGCTAAATGTGGCAATATGTTTATTACCAAAAAGATTGGGGTTTTCCCCCCACAATTTTATATGTTATATACTATATACTCCCTAGCCAGGAAGATTTTTTTGTTCTGTGTTTACAAGTCTATCATCATGGCAACCTGCTCCACAACTAGAGTTCCTACATGTTGTAGTCATAAAAATAATCAAGATTCCTGACAAGACAGCCCACTAAAAGCCAATTTAGCTTGCATTGAAGTCAACAGCATTCAGTAGCTACCTCAGTAGGAAAAGAATCTCATCCCAAGTTACGAAAAATGCCTGCCATGAAAATATACCACTTTGTTCAGACACAAAATGCAAGTAAAGATTCTCTTCTCTAAAAGCAAGCTTAGAGCCGCACTCAGAACACAGAGCAATGGTCTCAGCACGGAGCCAGTAAGATTTAAAAGCTGTAGAAAATATTTCAAGTTCATTAAATACCCCTAGGATGCAATAGCACAGTGCAAGCCGTGAAAATAAATGTTGACACAAAGAAAGCTAGTTTTACATAATTACTATTAATTGTGAGCTTCCTCCTGGGCAGCAAAGGATAACAACTATAACACCAGGAAAAACGTAATTGCTTCGATTCAGCATCCCAGCAGTATATCCAGAACCTAAAACCTCAAAGCAAACCAAGAACAAACCAACACTACAACCACCTGAACACAACTACTTGAAAGAGGTCTTTATTATATTTTAGATCATTATCCTGCTAAGTCCTTCTAAAGTTGGCCTTTATGCCTCATACTTTTTTAACATATAGGGTGAATACTCTTCAGTAATTTCTATGCTGGCGTCAATGAATTTATTTGCTCACCTGTTTGTGTTTGGTTTTTTTCACTAATTATGCACCATTTTTCAAATCAGGACAGAACTTTCAAGCACACTTTTTTGTTACAGAATTGCCTATAAAAACATCTCTTAATATATTACTAAATGTTTTGCTTATGGTCACACAGTCTTTAGTGTTTTGGCTCTCCAGTCTATTTCTTCAAGTTTCTTGAGACATTCAGTCACAAAATTAAGCACCACCACCAAAAACAATAAATAGTTTACACTCAGTGAAGCCTCCTCAAAAATTAGGCAGCTCTAGCCCAACAACAAACCTGCTATTTCACAACTCCAGTGAGGTAATCTATTGGTGCTTGCTCCTCACATGTAACACCATTTATAGCATCAGTGTTTGGCACCACTGGACAGTGGTCTCAAATCAACCAGTGATCTCAAATCAATCAAATCAGTTTATTATTCTATAGTAAACCTTCATACCTTTGCTCTGTGAGTTTCTCACAGAGAGCTCCATGCAACACTGATTCCTCTCCTGCCTTCTTTCTGCACAACCACCTGACTCTTCTTCCCCATAGCACAGGCAGCAAACTCCAACTCACTCTTGACCAGCTAATCCATTCTTCTATAACACTCATCCTTTTTGGACACAGCTGTGACCAAGGGCAAGGCTTGTGACAGGGTAAGGCTGTTTCTACTCTGGTAATTGATACAGCTGCAGCTCGTCAGGATGAGGCTGCTTGGAATCCATTCTCCTATAGTAACCAATCTCAAAAGTCAAGAAATGAGAACTCTTTTTTTTTTTTTAACTCAAAACCTGAAAATTCTGTCTAAAACCTGAGGGTTCGTTCCTGGTAAATTGCTTCTTCTGCTCTAAGAAGATGTACTTTACAGTTGTTGACACCAGCTCACTAGGACAAATCTCAATTGGAAGTCAGCAGTTATAACTAAAATAACTAGAGTTGAACATGTCAAACTACAGAAAAAAGAAAACATCACTGTTTCCAGGTTAGCTTTGCTTATATTGAGTATTTGATGATGTAATTCTGAAGGAGGAAATAGTTATATTCTATATTTAAAAGAAACTGAAAACCACAAATAGGAATAGGCATTAATCAACTCACAATGCCTCATCAAGCAACGCACCTTAAAGTCTTGTCAGGCCAGCACTCTTAACTGTTCTGCCAGACAGCTTCTTAACACAGCACATAAACTTTGTTCCTCTTGAAATAATTTCTGGAACATACACTATAACCAATATTTCAATACAGTTAGTAAATGTGTGTCTTCAAGCTGTGTATTTGTACTCTGCTCTCTTCCTCTGCAAGCTCCCTATGAGGGATGGTTAGAACATATGGAGCAGGAAGCCTGACAAATTGCAAAGTCAAAAGCACCTGGGTAACTCATTAGCACTGTCAGAGTTCTAGTCAAATTTTGTTATTTAATTTTTAAACAGATTTTCTAGTGATTGTTCCTGAAAGAATGAAATACAGAAGGTATACATCAAAGAAGAGAGAAGTTTAGTGTTTGCTGCTTATAAAATTAACAAACAGAAAAATACATTAACTGTGCCAGAGAAGTGGTTGAGTCACCATTCCTGGAGGTATTTAAAATATGTGTAGATGTGGTGCTTAGGGACGTGGTTTAGTGGTGGACTTGGCAGCACGGGGTTAATGGTTGGACTCCATGATGTTAAAGGTCTTTTCCAAGGGAAATTATTTGATTGTTCGATGAACGCAGCTGCTGGAATGAAAAACTTTTCGAGCATAGGAAAACAGACATCAGCGTGACTAAGCAGACATCACAAATGGCCTCACTGTGCCACAACTCGCTGGTGTGTGTACTTGACAGCATTTTGGAGTTTGGGTGGGTTTCCCGTGAAAATCGGGAAACAAACAGGGAACCGTGACTAACCGCGCCCTCTCGTGGTCGGACTGTACAACAGCCGAAGACCGCGGGATTCTCTCCCTGGGAACGGGGACATTTATTAGACTCTCTCTGGAAAGTATATCTTAGAAGATGACAAATAGGCTTAAAAATAGTAGCGCTTAATATCATTCTCGTTTTTTAAAAAACCCCAATTTTTACTACACAATTAGACGACTATTCATTTATTTTGATATGCCTAAATGTGTCTTAGAAATCTCAGCTGATGAAGTAACATGGCAGCAAGAACAACCAATAAAGTGAATACATCCAAAGCGACAAAGAATGGGGATGGGAAAACACTGGTTTAACCTGGATGCCCTTTTAAAGACACAACACCTGAGTGACAAATCTTTGGCACTGGTCTGGAAAAGACATACTTACCTGCCCTTTCTCCCGATCACCTGGAAGCATCTCATTGAAAGGCAGAGCTGTGTCTTGCCTGCTTTTAGCCCAAGACATTCCAGATGTTAACGAGCCTAGAAAATATCTCAGTTTGGAGAACTGTCACATTCGGGTAAAAAATGAATTTGAAAAAGCGTCAGTAGAGGAAATTAACTCCCTGTACTTAATGCAGCCAAATGAAATGAAAGCTTTATAGTGCAGACAGGGTCGTAGCAGCTAATAATTGCTTTAATCTTGAGAACAGGTGCAGGTCACAGGAACACAGAAAGATGCAGGAGCAGAGACCTGGGACCAGGAT
>VWZS01004865.1:1981484-2323363 GCA_013397075.1 Rhabdornis inornatus
GCTCCTGCGCGGCCGCTGGGGCGCCCGCGGCGGCGTCTCTCCCGCTGTCCCTCCCCCGCTGCCTCCCTCCCCGCCCGCTGCCCGCCCCGTCGCCGAGCGGGAGCCGCCAGCGGTGCGCGCAGAGCCGGAGCCGGGGCAGCCGCTGCCGCCCGCGCTGCCCCCCGNAAGGTCTTTTCCAAGGGAAATTATTTGATTGTTCGATGAACGCAGCTGCTGGAATGAAAAACTTTTCGAGCATAGGAAAACAGACATCAGCGTGACTAAGCAGACATCACAAATGGCCTCACTGTGCCACAACTCGCTGGTGTGTGTACTTGACAGCATTTTGGAGTTTGGGTGGGTTTCCCGTGAAAATCGGGAAACAAACAGGGAACCGTGACTAACCGCGCCCTCTCGTGGTCGGACTGTACAACAGCCGAAGACCGCGGGATTCTCTCCCTGGGAACGGGGACATTTATTAGACTCTCTCTGGAAAGTATATCTTAGAAGATGACAAATAGGCTTAAAAATAGTAGCGCTTAATATCATTCTCGTTTTTTAAAAAACCCCAATTTTTACTACACAATTAGACGACTATTCATTTATTTTGATATGCCTAAATGTGTCTTAGAAATCTCAGCTGATGAAGTAACATGGCAGCAAGAACAACCAATAAAGTGAATACATCCAAAGCGACAAAGAATGGGGATGGGAAAACACTGGTTTAACCTGGATGCCCTTTTAAAGACACAACACCTGAGTGACAAATCTTTGGCACTGGTCTGGAAAAGACATACTTACCTGCCCTTTCTCCCGATCACCTGGAAGCATCTCATTGAAAGGCAGAGCTGTGTCTTGCCTGCTTTTAGCCCAAGACATTCCAGATGTTAACGAGCCTAGAAAATATCTCAGTTTGGAGAACTGTCACATTCGGGTAAAAAATGAATTTGAAAAAGCGTCAGTAGAGGAAATTAACTCCCTGTACTTAATGCAGCCAAATGAAATGAAAGCTTTATAGTGCAGACAGGGTCGTAGCAGCTAATAATTGCTTTAATCTTGAGAACAGGTGCAGGTCACAGGAACACAGAAAGATGCAGGAGCAGAGACCTGGGACCAGGATGGGCAGAAGCAGGGAAGAAGACCGCCTATTGCACCTGGCTCTTCCTGGAGTCCATGCACTATCTGAGGAGGAAAAAGAGAAGAGTCTCCCTATCCAGATGTGCACAGCAGAGGGCCGGGGCGGATGGGCTATGACAAGAACCCTGCGTGTTGCAGGGAAGCCCGCAGCCGCCCTGCCCCTGCCGGGCACAGGCACCCCCCTGCCGCCCCGGCAGGCAAACAAACGAGCTGGGAAAGACAGGCGCTGGCCGTCGGCTGCCGAGTACAAGGAGCGAGTTGCATCGTGCTCAAACACTTCACTTCGAGCTTTTCTTGAGGGGGGGAAAACGCCCACAAAGTGTTACTTGCGTTTAGTGGACAACTTGGAGCAAACGCCGCTGCGCGGGGCGGACAGCGGGGCTGGCGGGTCCCGCGCTGTGCCCAAACCTCTGCCGGGAGCGGGTCCCCGGGGGGCAGCAGGAGCCCCGCTCAGCTCCATGTGCGCGGGCGGGGGAGGAGGCGTGTCCCCCCCCCGCCGTCGCCGCACCGCCCCTCGCTCGCTTACCAGCCGGCACCGGCACCGGCGGAGCGCAGCGGAGCGGCTCCGGGCGCGGAGCTCCCCGGCCCNCTCGGCGCCCTGCCCTGCCCGCCGTTCCCCTCCTCCGTCCCGCCCAAGCCATGAACTTTGGCCGCGGTCCCTCGGTGGTGTTGAACGTCGGGGGCACCCGGTACTCCTTCTCCCGGGAGGTGCTGAAGGATTTCCCGCTGCGCCGGGTCAGCCGCCTGCACGGCTGCCTCTCGGAGCAGGACGTTCTGGAGGTGTGCGACGACTACGACCGGGAGCGGAACGAGTACTTCTTCGACAGGCACTCGGAGGCCTTCGGCTTCATCATGCTGTACGTCCGGCACGGCCACCTGCGCTTCGTGCCGCACATGTGCGAGCTCTCCTTCTACAACGAGATGATCTACTGGGGGCTGGAGGGCTCCCACCTCGACTACTGCTGCCAGCGCCGCCTCGACGACCGCATGTCCGATACGTTCACCTACTACGCGGCGGAGGAGCCGAACGGCGGCCCCGAGGGCAAGGGCCGGCGGCCACCGGGAGCCGAGGGCAGGAAGTGGCTCGAGAGGATGAGGAGGACTTTCGAGGAGCCCACATCTTCCGTGGCCGCCCAGGTCCTGGCCACCGTCTCCATCCTCTTCGTCATTGTGTCCATGGTGGTGCTGTGCGCCAGCACCCTGCCCGAGTGGCGGGCGCCGGAGAATCGCAGCGTGGAGGAGCAGAGCAGGTACACAGCAGAGTCAGTGAGGGAGCCCTCAGGGTAGGAGGATCCTTTATTTTCCCGCTGTCCGGTCCCCGTGTGTCCCGTCCAGTGTGTCCTCCCTGCCCCTTGTCTGTAGCCTCCGCCGGCGGAGATCGTCTGAGCGGGGGGCCGGGGAGGGATGTCGGGGTGTCGGGGCAGTGGCGCTGCTCCGCAGCTCCGGCTCCCGCCGTGGTCCCGAGCGCAGGGGACGGGCGGGGGAGCCCGGAGCGGCCGCGCTGCAGGCGGGCCGGGGCCGGCGGCACGCTCGGGTCTGGGCAGGCTGGCAGCGGAGCGGGGCCATCGGGATACGGCTTCTGTTCGCAGTGAGGGTGCCTCCCTCCGTGCAGGTTCTTGGAGCTCTTATTGCCCCCTTTCAGGAGGCATGGGACCACACAGAGGACTTCAGACGCTCCGAAAATCAATTTATGCCTTACGATTGTGGAAAAAAAAAGGAAAATAACCCCCCAAAACAAGTACTTCTGCTGGAGCAGATGCACTGCCTGTTACGATTCTGCTCTGCTAAAATCCTGAAATGTGGGAACAGCCTTACCCCCGCTTCTCCCTTTACATCTCAGATTCTCTATGTGGGGAACACAGGAGATGATCAAACTGCACATCGAGCTCTTGCAAATGCATCATTCAAGCACCCCAGTGTATAAATGTAACTGATGTTTACATTTCCTTTAAGCATAATAAACATTGCAAAACAGTTGCAGAAAAGAGGGCATGAGGTATAAGGCTTAATCCTGAGCCTTAACTAGTAAGGAGAACCCTTTCCCATCTTTTTGTGACCTCAGGTTAGGGTTACACTGATGCAACTCTTGCACTCACTCTTCTGTTCTCTCTCTCTCCTTGCTTTTCCCTGTTCCCTAGAGAACAAAATTGAGACCAGTCTGGTAGGATTTCTCCCAGATATATATGACTGACATATAAAGAAAGAAGTAAACATTTCTGGTATTTGCTAGCTTCTCCCTTTTTTTAAGACAGACAGGATATTCGACAAAAAGTTTTCAGCTTCTGCTCTTCTAAAAGGGCACTACAGTGAAATTGCAGCCTTGTCATTATGAAATCATCATCTTTTACCATAGAGTTAATTGGAATGTGATATATTATATCTTAGTAGCCAGATTAATTCCTTGGAAAGTATTTTCATAGTTTCCATTAGCCTAATGGAAAACTGCACCTGTATTTCTCATTGTAGTTGAGCCAAAGAATTAATTGTATGAACAAAAAGAAAGCAGATGCAGTGTGAGAAGCTGTCGATTCCTGCTTAGATTCAGATATGTTAAAAGAAGGTCCTAAAGGTCCTTCCAGTTCAAAAGCCTTACTTAAGCTTAGCAAGGTTATTTCAAAGAGTAGATGCTGTGGGTGACCTCTTTGTACAGCAGCAAATTGCTGAGATACTCCCAAGAGGCATGGGAAAATAGATGCAACACTACAGTAGCATTAACCACATCGGTCATGTCTTTGCTCACGTCTTCATGGTATGGGAATCAACCACAAATTTTCTCTTACAGAAAGAGTTCAGCTTGCAGAGGAACATGGCATAGGATATGTAATTTTTCTTTCATAGTGCCTTTGTCTCCAAGATCCTAATTTTACTCTTCTGAAAAATTGCACATTGTATACCAAGTGTTAGAAGGATGAGATCCAAAGTACTTGTAAAGTGCAGTGTGGCCAAACAGTTCCCAGGGCAGTGAAGGCTCCTTTTAGAACCAGAAGGACAACTACCAATGATGGGGTGAGTTTCTTCTGTACCAGCTGTAGTACTCCATGTTATTGCAACAAAAAAATAGAAAAGTTTCTACCAGCTGGAAAGTTTCTACCAATGTCACAAAGGTCTGTCACATATAAGCACTGGTACAGACTGGGTCATCTAACCCATGCACTCTGACTGCACAGGAAGCAATCCCAATCTGATGGCAAACACATGGAAAACAGACACAAATGCATGCCTCTCTGTCCATAGGTGACCAGCAAGGTGGAGCCGCTCCTCTCTTTTGCAAATGCTGCATCATTTCTAAAAAGTCTGTTATAGCTGGAAAAGAGCATGTTAGCTGCAGTTGCTTTTAAGTGAACTGTCCAGTTTAGTTATTACTACTTACATGTGCCATAGGATTGGACCTAACATGCCCAATTGTAAAATGATTTTATTTGCCTTTATGTGCTTATGATTTATTTACTTTGTAGTTATTTAATTTCAAAATAGTTGGGTTTGCAAAACCTAAGTAGCTAAGTGGCTTATTTGAAAGCCTGAGCACAGAAATCCCATGGAAGTTTCTGGGATTGCATACTCTGGCAATACATGTCCCTCTTAGGTGAGAAGGCTTTTAAAAATCTGTCCACTTGTTTCTGATACATTTACAAGTTTGAAACCAAATTATTTCTTTTGTTTATTACACAACATTCCTCATCAAAATAAAGAAATTCGATCTAACATAGTAATACAAAAAATTAATTTTTTTCCCAATAGAAATTGTTACATTAATGCTGTACACAAGTGAGTTTTGACTCGCATGGCACTGTAATTACTAGTAGGAAGATTGTACATTATTCCAAAAATGTATTTTGAGAAGTTTTAGGAGTGAAAATTGAATGGGCTAATCTAGAAACCCTTAGGCTGTAGATTTGGATGTAGTTGGTTATTCAGCTAAGCCATGGAGGTGAGGTGAGAACACCTCAGGAAACCCACCAACTCTGATATTTTTGGTCTCTCACAATAAGCCCCCCTTGCCTCAGTGTGTTATGTCAGAAAGGTGCCACATGGATAATTTCTGTGGCTGACTCCCATGGTAACCATTCCCAGAACTGCTTTGGACAGCTGTAGTGAGAGCAGCTGACCAGCAGTGTGTCTCCAGCTTACCTGGACATCATCTCTGCACTAATTCTGGCATTTACAAAATCAGCCTCTTTAATGAGGTTTGCAGTGAGGGCTACTGGGGCTGCCAGCTAACACCAGCTGTATTTGTTTTCCTTGTATGAACACCCCTTCAGCAGAAGAGGAATTAAATCCACCAAACTTTTTTCACAAGGGCGTTATGTTGTTATGCCTTTTCATGGTGACCATGGTCTCAAAGGATGAACAGCCTGTGGCTATTTCTGATCCTTTGGGATAACACCCTTTAGAAGGCAACAGAGAACTCCAGGAGTAAGCTTTATGGAAGGAGAGAGGGATGGGAAATTGGACCTCGGAATTTTACAGATACTACAGACACTGAAATACAATTCCCTGATTGCAAAGGGATTGCCTTTCCCAGACCTGTTCTCAGGATGAGGGATGAGTTATTAAATTTATTTCATTCTAAGATTTTTGCTCCATTCCCTGCCTTGGCAAGTTCCACTTATCAGAGCTGAAGATTTGCATTAGATTTGCAGAGTTTAGGAGCAGACAGCAGGAATGCCTTCTGTTGCTTCTGGCAATTTCAAGTCATCTTTGCTGTCCTCTGAACTGTGCCAACAGATGCATACTGTGAGTCTCTGCTCAGAGACCTGTCCATACGCTGATTGGGAGCATAATCTTCTAGGGAGAGCTTCTCAAGCCTGTAATAGGAAATAGGAAATCATTTGAAGCAAATTGACTTACTGCCAGCACAGTTCCATGTACCTGCCTTAAAACTATTTTTCTAATGCTGAATATGAGTAGCTTGTTAGCACTAAGAAGAGATGGTTGTCCCCTTTCCACTTAATAATCACAATTAGGTTTGTACTGAAATAATCACTGACTTACCAAACCTACATGATTGCTGTGTTCTTAAGCAAAAGCAAATAATCACAGTAGTTTCTCCAAACAGCATCTCTCATCAAGAGCAGTGGGCTTTTTTTTTAATTTCTGCAAAATATCACCCTAAAAAATTACATTTGAATTTTAGATATACAAAAAGTATTATTTCTTTATAGTGGTGTGTTGTAGTTTGACGTAGTTGAGTATATCTTAATTGGCAAATCAAAACCATGACATGGTGGAATTTCAGAACACCTGAATGTTCATGTTCAGCATCTCTTCAAAAAACAGTAAGAATTCCTTTCTTGGACAAGATCTAACTTGAATACCACATTTTTACTAACTTAAAACAGTGGGCTGAAGGTAAAGAATGGAACCAAAGACCTAGGTTAAAAACACAGACATGGATTCTTCTATTGAACTTACCAGTTCTTTAAAAAATGGGGGTGAAACAAAGAACAGATGTATATCACTGCTTGGGCACAGCCGGGCCTTAAACTCACCAGGGCTAGGTGCCAGTCATGTTCAACATACGTGGAAAAGATGCTGAGGATCTCAGGGCTCAAGATGCTTGTATCCAAGTCTCTCCTTGGAGCTGTGAAAGAGATTTGCCCCTTCTCTGGGGAGTGATGGGTCATTACAGCCTCCCACACAAAGCACTGGAGTTTAATGCATGACAACATATAATTTCTACTAAAGCAGGGACAGAATGGAAAAAAAGCCAGCATGGTTTTTAATTCAGGGAAACTAGCTGTTCTGTGGCCTTTACTCCACAGTTCGTAGTGAGAAGGAAGCCCTTGATTTCAAAAGGATTAAAAAACCCCAAACATTTGCTGAAAACACTTAGGAGTCTTCCTGAGCAGGAATTTGATCATTCTAGCTACTGCTTGGACATTTTTCAGGTTTAATGTGCGTTACATGGAAATAGACTTTAGCAACAATTTAACAAATCAGTGCTGACAGTCTTTAACCCTGTCATATACTGTCTTTAATAATATCATCTGTTTTCCTCATGTGTCCTGTTGCTGTGTATGTTTTATTTACAAGCTTAATAGATAATAGTGCCACTAAGGAATATTTTGGCTCGATTTCAACCTACTCACCAGGGAATACTGAAAGTATATGAATTGGCAAGCTGAGACAAAGAATATTCTAAGTTGAAAAAATTCTAAAACAGTTACAGCATAGTTTTCTTTTTTAGTAATAACAAACTAAACTTGTTAGTGATCGAAAAAAATTATTTCTGAAATTATTTAACTCATTGTGCATAGAATAGCTTATTCTGAGAGAAATTATCATATGGAACAGAAAATTGAACAGTGATGGGATTACAGTAGAAATGAGGCTTGCAAAGGCTTGATTTTCCATTTATAGACAAAAGATTCATTACAGCAATCTTGAAAGACTGCTAAGTACCAAGCAGCTTAAAATTTTGTGAGAAAAACTCTATCATGTGCTTTGGTCTGGGACAATGAACAGTAAGTTTGAGCAGGAATAGCCTGTAACTGAATAAAAATCAGGACTTAGTATTTTCTGTGATTATTCATAAAATTTGTGGGGAATCTTCAAGGAAATACTTCATGACTTTGTTTTTAATTATCCCTCCTTTTTAGACACCAGCTACTTTAAAACTGAAATATCCACCAACCAAAAACTGTGATGGAAGTTTATAAAATAGGTACGATATTTTTACCAAATAAAGTCACTATTTAATTATATAGTTACAGATTTTAATACAGCATTATTCCGAACATAAGCAATAAAAGCAGTCTGTCCTGTGAATATGCAGAAAAATTTTAAGAATTGAGTATGAAAAATACAGGTCCTTTAGTCTTCTGAGTATATGCCTTTTATTTGGCTTTAACTTCATACTCTGTTAAGTTTTCTTAAGGATTAACTGTTAAAATTCCTTTCCTTATTAGATGTTATTTAACCACTGATAAGGTTAACTATAAACATAAGTCACTGCAAGGAGAGGGAGACCTGATCTGAAAGTGGAAATGTAGAATATAGCACTCCAGATTTCCCAGCATGCCAGAGGTTTCTAGTTTTTCTCACCAAAGCACTCATTTTTGTGTGATTCACCAGTACTGCCAAAATCCCTCTACACAGGCAAAAAAGGAGTGACAAGAGAAGAAAAATGAAAAATGTTTCACTGATGGCTGAAAAGTAAGTAGAGGAAGGAAAAAATTAAGGGACACCCTTCTTCATTATCTTCTCCCCAGCCAGAAGAAAGAAGGATGGATGCAAAATGGAGAAGTGAAAGTGCAAGTTAAAATAGAATGGCATTAATGTATCCCCCACTGCCTTGATCTCGCTTTGTCATCGCTCCATAGCTCACTTCAAATCTCTTCTACAAGAAAATACTTCTTCAGTCCTTCCTACTGAAGTATAACTGATTTACGGTATTTCTTGTCCCAGGAACTGCCAGAGTAAAAAAAATGGCTTGATTATATTTCATGGATTTTTACTTGTACAACTATTCCCCAAAGTTATATGACCACTGAATCAATGCTGATTCATGAAGAAAATTTCTACTGTATCACAACGATCAGGACCTAACTTCCTTAAATCTCAACCCAGAGATAATCTGTCTAAGGGGTGACAAAATGCAGGAGTCATGTTTCTGACATTATCAGGGCATTAGGAGGAAATGCCAAGTAAAAAAGCTTTAAATTGTATAATTACAAATTTCTTTTTCATTTAAATGCTTCATGTCATAGGATACAGGCAACACTACCAGAGAAATATCATAAAATGTAAAGAAATAGTCTGTTGGAATTGTTGAATATTCCTGGCAGCCACTTTCTATCCAGATACAATTTTTCTTTTAATCGTTACATGAGACCTCAACTAGCCAACATATAAGTACATTTAGACATCATCAGTTTGTCGATTACCATGATCTTGCTGTTTGATTGTACTGGGGAAATCTTAGGTATTTCCTCATAATAAATAAAAAGGATTTAAGTAAACTTACCCATTAAGCTTTTTTTCTTAATTCTTTTTCAAACATAAAGTTTCCAAAAGCTTAATTTTTAAGAGAACACCTAATTGTTACGAGCTGGTTTTGAATTTCAAACGTCTTTCCATCAAAACATGAACTAACATGAACTAGAGTTCTACAAGCCCTTTATGAAGAAAGAGCCACTTGCTTACAGAACTTCCACTGTTATTCAAGAAAAAAGAAAAACATGGTCCAATTTCATGTGACTAAATATTTAAGTAATTAATTTATGTTCATTTAAATTTACCGTGGCTAAAATTACAATGTACCTTATGGCTTTACATCAAATAACTGTTACTGTTTCTTCCAATTTTAGCTTAAAACTAAAGAGAATGAATGAAAAAATTAATGAAAAATAAAATTTTAGTGTGTAAAACGTCTATGAAAACGTTAGTTTATAGAGTATATAATTACATCAGTTAGAGAATGATATTTTCTTTCTAACAGGCCACCATGTTATTAATAACAATAGATTTCAGAACTGATAAGAAATTATGCAGATGTGTTAGGGAAGAAAAATTTTAGGTTTGAAATGACAGTTGGATATTCACTTGCAAATCAAAATGTTTCAACAGACACTACCTTGTTAGAGTCCTTGCAGTAGCGAAAAACTCTGGTTCTATTTTCTGGCAATATTTTCGAATCTCTGATCTCACACCAGTTTGGTTTCAGAGCTGTTGGTAAGAGAAGGCATCAATGATGGGCTTTTTCTTTGCTCAAACTGTTGGTTAAAAAGATAAATGGAGGAATGAAGGGAAGATTAGCTTCCATGTCCTCATATATTAAAAAAGCGAGCACAGTCTGAAATCTCAGGAAGATTTGCGACCACATGCACAACAGTTACTAAATCATCTTTGAGCAACATTTTTATCTTCTGTTTCTACCTTCCACTGGTGTCAAGTTGAGATATTCTCAAGTCTCATTCAATGCACTGGGACTTGAAAATATTTAAGAACATACTGAAATCCCCTTCCAGGATTTCTTCTGCATTTGGCAAGAAAAGGACCTTGCCTATCACCTTAATATTTGGTTACCTTGACATTTTTGCTGCAATGTAGTTTAGGTGGACTTACATTTACAGCAAAAGAGAAAATTCAGTAATGCAGAGCATAGTGGTAAATGAGAGGACATAAGCTTAGTGCTTTATGGATGCAATACTGAAAAATAAAATACCATCTGTATTTAGTGGCAATACCTATATATGTCTGAATATAGTTCTAGGTAAGCCCATGTTTGGGATGCAGATCAGATAGACTGGTTTAGGCTGGTTCCTCAAGAACTAATATTCATGTATCATCCAATGCAAATACTTATTTCTGCCTACTCCATCTGCACTTCCATTTTAGTTTAGCAGTCTGATTCTATACATTGCTGTTCATAACCAGACAGTTCACTGATCTACAACCCTTGGCATTCCCAAGTAGATCAGGCCTCACAGACTCAGAAAAATAAATAAAAAAAATTAAATCCCCCAAAACTCAATGAACTAAAACCAAACAAATAAACAAAACAAACCAAAACAAACCTAGCTGTTCTAGATAAGGTTACACATTGGCATTGGTGTCCTACCATTTCCTGTAGGGTTCCAGTTTTTGTAGGCATATTTGCCCAGTACTATGACTAGTACCAATCCATAATTCAAAGAAAGTGATCCGTGAGTTCTTAGCAATTATCAGTTTAAACTCTCATTAGATCCTCAGGTTCATTGCTGAAATCCAGTGCCAGGTGCAGGATAAGGATGGCATGGCTTTCTGTTTGTCGTCTGTGGAAGTCTAAGTGTCACTCTGGTAATATCTGTGAACAAACCAAACATCCCCTGAAGACTTTGCACAGAGCACAAATACTGTTCTTTGTTTCTTTTGGCAGGATAATTGAAGCTATCTGCATAGGCTGGTTCACTGCAGAATGCATTGTGAGGTTCATCGTCTCCAAAAACAAGTGTGAGTTTGTCAGAAGACCTCTCAACATCATTGATTTGCTGGCAATTACTCCTTACTACATCTCTGTTCTAATGACAGTTTTCACAGGGGAAAATTCACAGCTTCAGAGGGCTGGAGTTACCTTGAGGGTCTTAAGAATGATGAGAATCTTTTGGGTGATTAAACTGGCCCGTCATTTCATTGGCCTTCAAACACTTGGTCTGACTCTGAAGCGTTGTTACAGAGAGATGGTGATGCTACTTGTCTTTATCTGTGTTGCTATGGCAATTTTCAGTGCACTTTCACAGCTTCTTGAAAATGGGCTGGACTTGGGAACAAAGAATAAGGATTATGCCAGCATTCCTGCTGCTTGCTGGTGGGTGATCATCTCGATGACCACAGTTGGTTATGGTGACATGTGTCCCATCACTGTACCAGGAAGGATTCTTGGAGGAATTTGTGTGGTTAGTGGCATCGTTTTATTAGCCCTGCCAATCACTTTCATTTATCACAGCTTTGTGCAATGCTACCATGAGCTCAAGTTCCGATCTGCTAGGTACAGTAGAAGCCTCTCTGCTGAATTCTTAAATTGACCCAACCTGCATTCTGTTGTACTTGCTTGCTAAGCTTTGTCTTAGAAGAGAATGGTGGAAGGTCCCTTCGCGTGTCCTCCTTGACTGGATGGTCCTGTGGAACAACATTCTCACCAGCCTGGAGAAACCCCGTCACCATTCAGACAGGAAGGATGTCCATCTGCCTTGAGCACCTTGCAAGGAGAGGGAGGGATGTTTCAAATTTGAGAGAACAAAATTAACAAAAGAGGATTCAGAAATCCTCAACCAGACCAGTTTGGTGTTCAGTTTGCCTTCCCACAAAAAAAGCAGAACAAAAAATGGGTATAACACTGAGATTTGTCATTCCTGTAATTTTATCCTAAACCATTGTAAGCAATGTGTAGCAGAAGTTTTTCAAATATTCCAGTATCTAAATGCTTCACAGAGGCATTGGTAGCTTCTTGCCTGAGGTATCTCCACTTTTAACTCAGATAAAACAAATTATATGCTGAAGGAGAATCACTTCTACTTTTGTGCTCTACAACAAAGTAGAGCTGGTTCTGTGACTCAGGAAAGATGAAGAATATAGGTCTATAGGACAATAAAAAACCTTGAGGCCTGATTCTGATCTTTGAGGAAGCACACAAATCTTCTATAAACCCAGTGAAGTCAGTGGCATTTATCTGAATTTAAGAGTTCACAAGTGCAAGAAGTAAACCTTCAAATGTTGTAAGCAAGGACTTCTTAGGTCACAATTAATTTATTCTCTGGAACCAAACTGTAAGTAGAAGCAAGTATTGTATTTTACAAAGGTCAGCATAAGAAATCAGGGATTGATATATGTATTTCCTGGTAGGTTAGTGGGGGAGCTCTCCAAATTTTATATACATTCAGCTCAATTCCATTCACCTGAAGTTACATACTCACGAGCACAGATTTTCCCTCCCTGACCTCCTCTCTGCCCCACATATCTTAAACATAGGTATCATAGTGAGAGTCCTCTTAAGACAGATGGTAAGATTCCATCATTTGAAGTGGCCTGGAGCAAGCACTGGAAAAAAGGAGTACCTGCTCCCTGTCAGATGAGACTCTTCATCATCTTAAATTCTGCCATCCTTACTGAAGGATGTACCTCAATGGAAGTTTTAAAAACAACTGTACAAAGCCCAGAGCATACCAAAGAAAGTAAAATATAGAAGTGTTGCACTTGGCAAAATGGTGTATTCTCCAATGTTACTAGAAAATGAAAATTAATCCAGTTAGGTTCTGAAATATTTCTTGTGTAGTACTGCTTAATAGCATTGTTCAATATAATTCTGAAAGGATGCTACATAAAAATAACCAGTTAGATACTAAAACACATTAAGGTACAGCATTACAAATTTGGGTACCAATCAACATCAACAGGGAGCTTTCATGCTAACATGAAAGTTCAGAGTCATCAGCTGAAATTTGTGTGCTTGCCTGAAAATACTGCATTTATTCTTACTGTGCTGTAGAGGCATTTTTATATATGTAATTGTGAAAGACTTTAGAAGTGAAATGAGTACCACCTAGAAAACACATCCCTGGAATTGCTCACTCAAATAAACCTGCCACATTGATCAGTAACCAGTACGTTGAAGGCTCTTCCCTGAGACCTGAAAGAGTCATTATCATTTTATGTGGTCTTAGTCTTAAGTAGTCTTAAAGAATCACACTGCAATCAATTTTTCTGAAGACCTGGAAAGAATTTTAGTAGCCTTCCTACAGAGTAGCTTGACTTTCCCTTCAAGACTCCATTGTTAAGTGCTGTTACAGCCATACCTCTATTTCTTGCCACTGGTGTGTTCAAAGGTTAGCTCTGTAGTTCCCTACACTACTATATTTATGCCTTTTCTATCAAAATCATGTTGCTCAGAAACCTGCTCCAGCATTCCTCAGAGAGGTGAATATGAGATCAGCAAAAATTTCTTTCTTAGGTGAGATTCACAGCTGATGTTAGCTAGGCAAGTTGTGACTTCAGAGACACTTAGATGTTTTACAGCAGTGGAGATGCTGGCTCTGTATTCCTGCATGTGTACCTATATATATACTGCATATATTATATATTATAGTCAGTTGAAACGTTTGGGGTTTTTTATTCCTCACAAAAAATTTCCTCGTTGACAAAATTAAAATTTCAGACTGTAATCCAAACGATGTTGAAGAAAATGACATTTTCATCTTCTAATTAAAAGTTATTTTGACAATATCAAAACCATTTCTAAGTAGAAAACTGCTAATTTTTTTTCTATTTTGCTCCAATGTATAATTTTTTTTAGCTAAAATAAGTTGAAGACCTCATGTAAGAACTACAGATTTTCATGTGCTGTTTTGAATGCTTGGGAAAAATATTCTTTGTCATAAAACTCCTTAAAACTTACTTTGTCTTTTGTCCACGTTTTGTATTTAACCAAACGAATAGTCTAAGATACAACCCCCCTCCACAAAATGCCTAAACCATCATCATGATGACAATAGCTTAAAATCTGTACAGAATGTGAATATAAAGTATGTTGCAATCTTGATTTCAAGACAAAATAAAATGTGTTTCAGCACCACCTATAAATCCAATCTTTAGATGCCCGTAGAAAGGAAAAACATAAATTAATGCACATAATAACTTGTGAATACCAATTTGCACCATGAATCATTTTTGCATAAGCAATTAAGGACAGGAAGTTTTCAACAATCCAGGCTATATATGGCATACAAAATGTTTCATCCTTTATGAAGTGCTTTTCAGTTGAAGAATCCTTTCCCAGTGTAAAAACATAAATCTAATGAAAATAACTGTGTAAAGGAATAAGTCTGTGGAGATTATCTTAAGTCATACTATGTTTTTTGAATAGTTTGTGTTCAATTTTTATACAGCAAAATGTGAACAGAATGACCTAATGGGTTTTTTAATTTGAGTTATAATAAAATATTTTCAAACTGCTGTATATAAGCCCACTAAGGAGAGATCCTGTGGTGGGGTTTTTGTTGATTTTCTGTTTGTATTTTTTTGTTTATTTGTGGAGGGTTTTGGGTTAGTTTTTTTCTTTCTCTTTTTATTCTTGTATGGCTATCAGTTGTAGACTTTAGTTTCCTCACAAACCAAGCTGAAATAAAGTAATCTTCATGGTAGCCTTAAACCAGAATTTTATAGGTTAATTAGGATGCCTGACTTCTAGTAATATATGTCATCTTATTTTCAATGGACCAGTGGGTTTTTTTAGTGAAACTTTACAAAATATTAATTATATGTGTAGTCAAAAATAAGCATATTCTTAAACAGTTGAAACTGTTTTATAAAATTTTATGGAGACCATGTTTTATGCAGACATGGGGTCCAGCACTCCATCTCAAAGTGCAGAATTTCAAAGCCAAAAGCCAAGTGAAGGCAAGCTGGCTCATCTCTAATCATTGCCAGGTTGAACCCTATACAGTGAAAGACTTCATGGGCAGCTTCTCTTGGAAACATTCACATTTGGAACAAATTAGATGAAATACAAATACAATAAAACTGGAGAAAAATGAAGACAGCTTGTACAATTGTGATCCAGCATTTTGGTTCATCTAAAATGGAAACCAATGTCAACGAGTTTTGAACCGCCAAGGTTAATCATAATTATATACTAGGTTCAAACGCTAGGACTGATTTATTGGGAACTATATATTGGCTGTAATCCTTCAAAGTACTGCCTGTCACTTAGAAGTACTTTATCATTAATGAAGTCCCTGAAATGTAAAGCTCTCTAGGGTATTTCCCTTCTAAAGTTCTACATGAAGCATTATCCCAAATATCACAATGAATGGAAGATTATCCTTTCCCTTGATGTAAGGCTTGAAAATAATATTGTCATGATGAGTACCCACCAAAAAAAATTAATTTGGTTGACTGATGATATTAAACAGTCTTATCAGCATAGGGATGAGCTATATAAAAATGTGATACTAATTCTTATTGTACAGTGGCTTATACTGGTGTGCATAGCATCAAGTTTGAGAAATATTAAAATCCTGGTAATGTAAGATTCCTATCTTGATACCCATGTATTTAAAAGAAAAGGCATAGCTTTTTTGTATCACATGTGCAATTCATGCCTGTAACGGAATTGATCTTCCTATTCCAAAGTAAAACTGAAGTCCTTATGGGTTCAAAACACTTGTCTCTTCCATTGTGGGTAACAACTACAAAAATCTTACCAGATCTGAATGTCTTCCAGAAGTGGACATATGCACACACCAGCCGGCTAAATTCAGCAGCCAAACCCCATCAGTTTCCTGGGAAGCAGCACAACGAACAAGGTCTGTTGTGTTCTGAATTTTATCTCACCTAAGAGGTTCAGGATCACTTGAACTTTTTACAATTATTATTTCAGATGAGATACTAAGGATACACTTGCTGGGAAGTTATATAAGCTATGCATAGCAAAAAAAGATACTGCTTTATAAAAAAGTTTTCACTGATTTTAAAAAGAGGAAAGTGGCTCTCATTTTCTGTTATTTGTTTGTAAAAGCAAATATGCAGGTCATGATGATAATTAAACTTGCTACATGAAACAGATCCCCATTTAAAATAAAGAGACTTAGTCTGAAAAGTCTTCCAGCTTTGCTAGAGCTGTAACAGCTTCCAGTAGCTGAAAAGCTGCCCCAGCCCACACAGAAGAACAACAAAACACTGGTTTCATTATAAAAAAGTGCAACACAAATAAGGGAGTGTGTTTCAGACAACAGACAGGTTAAGCATCAAGCTGCACAGTGAGCAACCAAGACTGACAATCTGCTTGACAACAAATATTAAGAGCCACAGAAGAAGAATATAAATCTTTGGTCAAATTAATAAAATACAAATGTTTGCAACTACACATTTTAGAGTGTTCTATTCATTACAAATGCAAAGGTTTATGATTTCATAGATCCTTATTTTTTTATATTGTCTGATTATCTGTAAAAAAAAATGTACTCTATAATTTGAAAAGGTAATAAATGTGGGGGGTTTTATGTGAATACAGAATTAATTAGATAAAATAATGTAATAAAATCTGCTGGTCTTGTTGTCATATTTAATGGACTAGTGGTCAAAACACAAATGTTTATAAAATGTGTTCTTTTAAACAGGTGAATTCTATGGCTATTCATATTCATACTGTACCTCTGCAAGACCTTTTTCTTTAACAATTTTTGGCTACTGAGAAGTTTGCCATTTAGAACCCAGGAGTTTTAATCAATATAAAATTTCATTATGTGATCCAGAAGTAAGTCTGAAGCAAAAATATAAAGTTAAACATCCACAGGCTTATTCTCCAGCAATTGAAGATCTATCATAATTATGGACTGTCAAAAAAAAATGAAAAGAAGCCACGTAACACATATATTATTCCTCAGGTATTATTTTTGAAAATTAATCTGGAAAAATTGATTTAAGTTGGCTTCAAGTTCACTGAATTTTTTTTTATATTAAAAAAAACCCCAAACCAAACCCAAACATCAACACAGAATTCATTCTGGAATGTCAACACAACCAGAAATTTCAGCAGTGCAATCCTTGCATTATTGTGAATGGATCTGAGACACTCTCTTGATGCTTTAAATGCAGCTATAAGTACTTTAAAAAAACCCCAGTATTTCACAACTAATATTCTTGTAAAAAAAAAAAAAACTTTAATATTTTGAGATCACTGAATTACAAACTATTCTGGTATCAATCCTCTGCATTATTATGAGAATGAACAGACTTTTCATTTGGAAATCATGAGCATTTTTAGTTCTGTTATTTATTAGTTTTAAACATTTTACATAAAATCAGAAAAGAAACAGAAGAAATAAAGCAGATGTCCACATAGTCACAGAAGTATTTTTTATAAGTGTTTTTCCTAAAATGAATTCTAAAATATTTGGAAGCAGAAGGGGTTATTTTAATGTTTAAACACAGTTTTACTGTTTTGCAGATATGCTCAGCACTTGCACCTTCCATCAATTCGAGATACAGCTATAAATGCATGGGATCCTCCAAAATAAGACTGATTCTTTCTGCCTTGGGGAACATAGTATAAATTTTTTTTCCGTAAGAAATTAAAAATGAAAACACTAAAGAAGATCATTAAAATCTAGGAAATCTGGAACTTCAATGTTGGAATTCTTTCCCATGCACTCCAGAAATCCTCCACTTCTGCTTTTATATTTTTCGCACCGCTGTTTTACCAATATTGTAGTAACTAGGAGCCACAGAGACGACCAAGTTTCTGTTGTACTAAGAACTCTACAGCTACAGATCACAGTTACAGTGCTGCTCCCAAAAAGCCCCACAATTCAATAGAGAAACACAAATAAAAGCACGTAACAGTACAAGCAAGATGGCATTGCTCTGTAGCACTAGTCTAGTTTATCTATTGAGCCTGATACACTGTTAAGTATTAAGTGCTGACATACTTTTTTTTCCCCCTCAATTTAGAGAGCCTCACTGAGAACACAGCACTTTGAAGACACTGTTATCTCCATTGCTAAAGGCCTTGTCAGCTGCACTGGCTGTGCTGAGACAGCACAGTGTCTAACCAGGATTTCTGTCATTAGGGTTTAATATTTGAACTTGATGACATTTGATGGGATGTTATGAATTAGTAAAATTGGAGTAATTTATTAGGATAGCATCTTGAATCCTCGATGCTATAAAAGGATTCTATTGTGCACATGCCATTAAAGATTAAAAGAGAAAAACAATCCAAACAATGTATTCACTAAGTACAGTCATGCAGAGGCTAACTGAAAAAAAAGGCATCACTAACAAAATTACTTAAATTAAAACAAATACAAATCTGGATTCCTGCCTGAGATTCTTGCTTATAGCCCTCAAAGTTATATGGATTCCTTGAATATGTCTGCCTTTGGGTGCATTGTCTTTAAGATCTACATCTTTGGTTCTCTGATACAAACTCAGCCTATAGGCCACAGCAACCTTTTGTTCTCCATTGACTCAAGAGGCTTAAAAGCCAGATATATCTGAAAGGAAAAACCTTCTTCAAGTGAGCCAGGTAACCAGCAGTGATTGAGATTTAGCTAAGATTAATTTTGTTTTATTTTAGAAAATCTACTTGTCATCTGGGTTATGGAAGACAAAGTCTTGAATATAAATACCAAGTTGCCCTCAACACAAGACCAAGGACCATGAACTCATCTGCTCCCCTCGTTATAGCAGACTCCATCTTCAGCATCTCTATGTTGTTTTCTCAGACCCTTCTCTTTTTGCTTGCACCTAATCCTCACTCAAGAAGCATTAAGGTTAAACATTAACATCCACAGACTGAGGCTGCTGTTACCTTTGCCTTCTCTTCAGACAGACTGTCTCATTCACATTTGAAATGCAGTTCAGATTAGATAGCTTAGAATAAATATCCATACATTTCTCTGTGTCAGTGTAGGATAAGAAGATCTCTCCTCCTCCACAATAAATGTCATATATAATGGGAAAAAACAGTCATGGAAAGCAAAGCTTTTACAAAGCAATAAAAAATAGTCTAAATCATCCCCATTCCATCCTTGGTCCAGAGTCTTATCCTGGTGCTTCACATCCCACAGGCCATTTAAATCCCTTCTCAGCCCTGCAGTAAAGATCACCTATCTGCCTTTGGCCACCTGCTTCTGCCAACAAGATGGACTTGAGAGCTGCATTACCAGTGGGAAGTTGCAGTTGCAGATTTGTACTTCCTTGCTTTTTTTGGTTGATTACTCTAAACAGCTGTTTCTACCAAGCTGTAAAACAAACTGGCCAAGCTTGGACAGAACACTTTCAGTGGCTGATCCACTTTCACCAGCATGTAATAGTGTCATGCTCAAAGCAACTACAAGGAAACTGTTAGGCTTTCACTGCTGTATTGAAGAAACCAGTTTAATATCAGTAAGAAGACTTAACACATTTATGTTCCTTGTCTGGAGACTTACCCTTACTAAGAGTTCAGGATTGTCACGTGAACTACAGGAATATTATGGAGAGCAGGTGGAAGACTAATGAAAAAAGGAAATAAAGCAGATGGATAGGGAGAGGTTAAAAATATTCAACCAAAAAATGCAAAAGGCTCTATGCAATGAAGTCCTTTCTAACTGACTCACCTTCCATTCCATTTGTTCACCTTTTGGTTTTTACCTTTCTCCTAGCTGCCCCATTTTCCTTCTGCTGCTGGCCACCTGCAGGCATCTGTGCTGGCACCAAGTATTACTAAAGCACAGTGCCAGCCCACGTGTCTGCCATCCCATCCTGCCTGTTCTTTGCTCTCCTACCTTCATTTCTGTAAGTATATTCTTATTTAAATTGAGCATCCTGTCCCTCAAGGACCTGTGCTAAAAAGCAGTTCCCCAGATCACTCATGCATTGCAAGTGTAAACCAACTAATACCTGCCTGCTTTGCTAAAAGGAAAAGCTTCCACCTATTTCTTTGGATTACACACTGCGACAACAACTTGTATCTCCAACGTTTATGATTTACTACTTCCATCTAAAGGTTTTCTGAATGTGTCCCTGTGCAGATGCAGTCTCTCAGGTCAGGAGAATGAGAGAGACTCTGGCACTGTCTCGTGCCACTCAGAAATTGTTTCCCTTTCTGTGGAGTGCTAATGACTACCAGAAAGCATAAGTCATCCACACTAAGGCGCCCCAGGGACTGAATTCTGCAGGCAACAATTCAAAATACACACAAAATTCAACACAAGTATTTGACTTTAAACCTCCCCAAAAATCACATTCTTTCCTTTCAGAGATGACCATTGGAAACTCCCATGAAAGTGTGCCATCTCAGCATGGGGAGTCCCTACACTGCCTTTAATCATGATAGCTGTTACTCTTAACACAACCTTTTGCTGTTGACAGAGACTGAAGTTGTGGCCAGCACCATGTCAGCCAATTCCTCATGATCCAAGGATGTATCATGCAGTAACACATGTGGCAAATGGTCCTGTGTTCAGATCTGTAGCTAGGCTTCCAAAGTGACGTCCTTATTCATTTTCTCCTACTATTTTAAAGAATATACTACAAATAATATTGACTATTTTGCTTTTCAAAAAGAGTATGAAACAAAAGCTCAGCTAAAACAACATAAATTTTCTGGGAGACTGGAGCAAGAAGATAAGCACTAGAGTTTTCTCTGCTCAAATGAGATACATTTATCCTGAATCAAGAGATATTCAGCTTGAATGTTACAGTTCAAAGGAAAAATTAAGTCCATTGTAGAAACCAGCACTTATTTACCAGTAGTCATCAGTAACCCATAAACTCTCTCCTAGATCTTTTGTTTCCTCTTTATATATGAAATGTGCAAATTATATTTTATGGTTTTGTTGGGTTTTTTTTTACCTGTTTTAAGAAAGTTTTTTAAACTTTAAGACTGCAGTCATCCAAAAAGGAACAAAAGGGAACATACATAAGTATTGTCCTAAAGTTCAAACTTTAGGAATCAATGTCAGCTCTTAGATTACCCTGAAAGTCTATGGTATCTTAAATAAAGTGCTTTTAATAGCATTTTGAGACTGTTTCCCTTGTCTCTACCCATGAAACTTTCCTGTAAGGAAAGAATGTAGATCTCATTAGTTTTCTCTGAATCACAGAATATACTGAGTTGGAAGGGACCCACATGGATCATAAAGTCCAACTCCTAAGTGAATGGCCCACACAGAGATCAAACCCACAATCTTGGTTATTAGCACCATGCTCCAAACAGCTGAGCTCATCTCAGTTCATCTCTCCCTGAAGCTCTCCTAACATGGCTCTATTAATTCAATAAACTGTGAAAGCAAAGAGAGAATTTGTAGTAATCGGGTTCCTATTATATTAGTGTAATCTCTGCATTACAAGGCAAATGTTTAGCGAGTGCTAAGAAGCTTGAGTTTGTAGGTTCAAATTATAATAATCTGACACTGTCTGTTTGGTGGCAACTGGATCTAGGACATGCAATTTAATGGAGTCAAAGCAGTGCCTCCAGCAATTCTGAGGATGCATAGAAGCATTTCCCTTCTGCCTTTGAACAGTGAGCAACAAGCACTGTAGCCTAAAGGAGATGGGGAATCCTTCAGGAAAGCATAATCACATCAGATCCACACTGCAAAATCTGCAAAAGAGAACTGTCAGAAGGGGAAACAATCAAGAGTATGTAAAGCAAAAAGCATGTAAAATCATGGTGCCAAATCTCTATTTCTACACCTCCTCACCGCTCCTCTTCAGTTCCCTCGGGCTGTAGAATAGGATACAGCACTCTAAAAAGAACATGCCTGTCCCACCAATGGTACTGCAAGCTCTGATATTCCCTGTGAAAACAGAACTCAGATTTTCCCATTTTAAAAGCCTAGGCTGCTACATATTGAGCCAAATGAAACTCTCCATGAGCAATTGCCATCACAGAACCTACGCAAGATAAGGGAGCCAGATATGGTTCAGCAAAATTTACTGTGAACAATCTTTAGGAAGGAGGATATTGTCAAAAGACACATTTCCAACAAAATTTTCACTCAGATGTGTGGTCAGCAACTGCTTCCATCCACCTACAGACGCCTGCACTCACACAGGTCATGTCTTCCTTGGGAGGAATCTATAAATAGAGATGCAAAGCACAGTACAAAGAGCCCCAATCTATCTATAGGCTCTGTAAGGCTGTGTGTGTTCTGCCAAAGAAAAGTTCCTGCACAATGCAGAGGCAGATGTTGCTAGCAGCATTTAGTTGGAGGGCTCCCTATTTCTGCAACCCTTTAATGTGTGCAAGGACTTGGCTCAGGAACAGTTCCTTTCAGCTTTCCCTGCTGTTACTCTACTCACTCCAGCACACTTCAGTCCTCTTCCCAGCAGAACTCTTACTGAGCTTCCCTCTTCCGCTCACACGGGACTTTACCAGTGTTCTCCCACACTGTAACCTAATCTTCTGAACTTCTTTCTCCTGTGCAGGGAAATGCTGTGATAAGGAGGTAGACAGTTCTTTCATCTGCTTGTACTCCCAGTTTTACAGTATCCCTCTGCTGATGGCAGTAAGAAAGCACATACAGGTATACAACAGCAGAGTATTTAAAAAGGAAAGCCATCATTGATCATGTGGCAAGGCAAAGGGGAGGCACATCAAAACATCTTCATGACTTCCTGAAACAGGAGTTACAATACCATGTGAAGAGACTAATCCATAAAAGGAATAAGCTTACAGAATGTCAGTGACACTACAGGATACTGTAGGAAAAATAATTAGCAGACTGTCAGCTGAAAGTTATCGGGGGTAATGGTTCCTGCTGCTGGCAGAATACAATCCTCAAAAATAAATGTCATCAAAACTGTCCATTATTTTCAATGCAGGAGACACTGATCTCATGGCAGAAATCTATTTTTATGTTATATTTGATGTGCTAAATGGTTCATAAATAAAGAATGTTTTCTGTAAGGAAGATTCCTCAAGTAACCAGTCAACTGACATTGGTACTACTAAACTTAAGTATGTCTTTTTCTTTTTTGTTTGTGAATAGTCAAATAGAAACCCCTTAGAAAATAGCCTGCTGACAAGCAATCTGAGCCAAGATGCATCTTTTGCCTGAGTACAGTGATAGCTCAGCCAGCTTTGAATGGCTTTATCCCACAGCAGTACTTGGAAGAAGAGCTTATAGGTAGTAGCTGTGAATGGGATCCTAGGCAGGTATTAGGATCTAGAAAATCCATCCTTGAATCCCATCTTCCACAATTTACTAGTCTGTATTTACTGTTGGAAGGAGTGGACAGAAGAGGAGTGATATGCAGAATGAAAGAGATGATGCAGAGATTCTGAGACCCACACCATCTGGAGCACATAGTGTTACTTAAGTGCATCTCTCAGCCAACCATGAAGCCCAGATTCATCCCAAATGCCATCCCATTTGTGAGCTCCAAGCCTGCTCAGGGATAGAAACCAAAGCACAGGTATGACTTGGAGGTTTACTCCAAAAGCTTCTCTGCTGAATACATAGAGAGAAAATGTCTCTTTTTGCTCCTTATATTTCAATGTCTCCTCTCTAACACACTGGACAACTTTTCTTTTACATTTATAGATCCATAGAACTGCAGACATTCCACCAGAGTTGCAGGTCCAGACTTTTCTTAGACTGGATCTTGTCTGAGAGCCATGGCAGACACACTGCAAGGTCCTGGTTTCCTATTCACTCAGTCTAGAGACTCAGCCAAAGGCTGTAAGAGTTTCCTTCCTATGGAAAACCGTGTCCAGGAGCAACCCAGAAAATTACTCTTTAGCTCTGCAAATTAGACACATCCTTAGCTAAAACACAACCAAAAGACTTTACAAGACTTGTCTAGTGCTCTCACAAGGATGCTTAGGTGTAAAGTACTGCTACTTGAAGGCACCAGCTGGTGAATTAGTAGGAACCACGGATCCTCTGGTGGAAAAACTTCTGTTATTCCTGCTTCTTCCTGAACAGCATTAATTCACTGCATTCTTTCAAAGAGTATTGCCTCAGTACATACCCAGAGATCACTCTGCCCTAATTTGGGGGGTGGAGCTCCAACAGTTTATATCTTCAGGACATTAAGACACAGAAGTTTCCAACTTTTGACATTTATTACATATGAAAATTGTTACTAAAACTCATCACGGGAAAGGTGACTTTCATCTATGCACGTTCCTTATATCCTGAGGCGTGACAGAGAACTGGTAAAACGTGACATGTACTAAAATATTAATAAACTGACAAGTTTTTAAACCAAATCTCATGATTTTTGAGCAGCTGGTGTTGGCAATCCTACATGTTCATTGATTATTGCCTTCTCCATGGAATTGCTAGAGTAAATACAGAGCAGTGTTATTGTTGGGAAAGGGTAGATTAAGTCCAAATATAGCTGTAGAGAATGTTCTGAAATGTGTCTGATAATAACTAAAATTAAGTATGACTGACAAGTGGGCACTGCTCCAAGAAAGCAAAAGATTTAGGTATTCAAGTCAAGCCCCTTGGCATAAATTGTCCTGTGCAGTTCCAACACAATTGTAACTTAGTTGTTAATACTGAGAAACACTGCATGGCATCTTTCTCCAGTCCATCACAACACCTTATTATTGATCTTTTTCAAATGACACATTTGTACAGAACATTTCCTCTACAACAACTGAAAGGGAGGTTTTTGGTGGTCTGGGTTTTTTGTCTATAATATAATCTTGCCTTATTCAGGAAAGTTTGTTATAATTCTGCACTGAGGATGTGGTTGTCTCTGGACTCCAATCTGTGAATTTGCACATGAAAATGAGGCAAAGAAGAAATTAAATACAAGGAAAATGCATCTTCCTCCAGTATCTATAACATATCTGAGAAAAAGAAACTTTTGCTGTGGACTGTGGATTATTTGAGAGATAAATGCTTACAGCCCAGGGAGGGAAAAGGAAGAAAGAAGACTTTGGTAGCACTGTGAAAACAGAAAACCTTGAAGATGCATTTTACCTCTTAATGTCCAGAGATACCACTCATTTTATTTGGGAACCTATTTCCTTACACACACTGTTTAAGGAAAAGGACAGGAATAATAAAGTACTGCAATAATGAGATTTCACTTCTGGTTATAAAACAAGAAAATGTGTTGCAGCAAAAAAGCATAGAAAGTATGCAGACAGAAACTTTAAACTCCGGTTATCTGTGTCAAAGTCAGCAGCCAGAGGCAAAATATCCAGCTTTAAAGTGCAGCATTTCAAAACTGGGAAGCATTATAAGCCATAGAGATAGGGCCTGGAGATTCTGAAATTACTTTTTCAAAAGTAGAATGAACAGGGCTTTTACGTGATTTTTATTTTACTGACAGCTAACACTGATGCCTCAATCAGATGAAAAAATTACTTTGCTTCTGCAATTCTGAAAATCAAGGGGGGGAAAAAGCAATGACAACAAAGCTGAAAAGTAGTGAAAGCAATATTTACTGTAGGTTCCTCTAATGCTTTTCACATGTAGAAACTGGAGGATAAAAGAATATATAATAAAAGAAGATTGCTTACCAAGAATAAACCATTGTTTTCACAATTTCCATTCTGCTTTTATTCAGGTAATACCCAACTGCCAAGAAACGGTCTACAAAAAACATAACCTACTGCCCTAGAAGTATTATTCATTCTTTACAATAATGACATAATAAAGTTTTCAATTCCTTCACTTACTTTCTCAGGCAAGTTCTGCATGCGAACCTGAAAAGAATATTACACATATGTAACAGGAGGTAGATACCCCCAGATAAGATTCAACACCTTAAAAATTATTTCTGATCCCCATCATACAATAGTGAACACAATGCCTTTATTGCCAAGAATTGCTAGTAAGTAGCTATCTCTATGAAGTATTTCACATGTAGAAGCCTTATCTCAAGACAAGGAAGGGCCCAGGAAACAGAAGTGAAATAGAGAATTATTTCTAAATTTATAGTGAAGATATAAATGGCTGCCTCCCTAACACCATCTTCTTCAAAAAAAAGCAAGAATTCTGTTATGAGAAAGTTACACAGTAAAAACTTCGGTTAAATTTATATTAAAAACTTTGGTTAAATTTACATGAATACTTTAAGTCTATTACTATTTTAAAATACTCTACAATTTTTAATAATTTTCAGTATTGATAGATGTGTGAAAGAAAAATCTCTTAGAAATATGTTTCTATTGACAACTAAGTCATCTCTGCTGTATGGAGTACATATGGGTGATAAAGCACCAATAAATTCAGGTACAAGTTTTAGAGTTAACTACCACCTTAGTCTGTGTATAGACTTTATTTCTTTCAGTTGATAAATAAAATGGAACATGTTTACAATATCAGTCTCTTATATTAATAAAGTTTATCTTGGTGATCATCTCCTAGTTTGGGGATTTGTAAATATTATGTACACACACACACACACAAAGCAAATATTAAGCAAATCCAATCTAGTACTCTTAAAAATGAGTACTGCATAAACAAAACATAAGTGCACATGGCAATTTTATGTTCTACATCCACCCACACAGTTGTTCTCAGCAATTCAAGAACAGAGTTGCATGGGCAGATTGACAGAATTTGAGTTACAGACATCTGCGCTGAAATAATGATCAGCATATGAAGCTTTTGTTCATTAAGCAACTGATTATGGTCTTGTTTTTTTATTTATTTTATCCTCAAAAAGAAAATAAATACAATAATCACAGCAATAACAACAAAAAAAACAAAGCAGAATAAGCTCAAAGTACTCTGCTTCCTTCATTCCCTCCCAGAGATCTACTCCTCTTGAAACATAATCTTAGTGCTATTCCAGGAACAAGCCATGATAAAGAAACTTGCACGTATGAAACCAGTGATCTTAAAAATCTGGAAAAAAAATAGAATCAACTACAGGATCCTATTTTCCTTAGCTGCTGCCAATACCACACTGATCCCTAACAGACCAAATGTCCAACTGCCAGTCCCCATGAATTGTCTCAGTGTCTAAAGTGAGACCTCAGGTTAAAATCCAAAGCAGGAAGTCTTTCCCTTCCAGGACATTTTTTTAATGTTAACTGTACAAAGCTTTATGGTCTTCCAAAATGCCTTATCTTTCTTTGAACTCTTCTAGGGTCAGTGGCCTCAATTTTCCCCAGTAACTTCCTACAGCAGCAAGTTTTACAGTCTGATTATCCACTATGTCAGCAAGCCTGATAAGCAAAGCAGTCTTGGCAAAAGTCTAGAGGCTAAAGCAAGTAATGAGCCTGAAGTCTAAGACAAAACCAAGTTTCTTCCTTTAAAGGAAAGAAGGAAAGACAAGCTATTTTTTTTTTTTTTTTTTTTTGGACATGGAATGTTCTCATGTTCCTGTGGTACACAAACAACAGCAGAACTTCCATTTGAAACTGTAATTTTATTCATGTCATCCTCCCATGCATCTCTCTTGCAAGGTAAACAATTCCCCGCCTTCAATTTTGTGAGCTAAAACAAGAGAGAGATCACACCTAGGTTTTGTTCCAACAGCTTGCAGCAGCAAAGTTTCACAGCTTACTTTTAAGCATCGAGACTTAAATTGATTAACTGAAAAAGAGGATATATCTGTACCTTTTTCACAGCTTCCTTGGAGCTCTAGGGCACGAACCTTTTCTTTCTCTGGCTTTCAGTCAATATTGAATGACTTTTCAAGAACGTGATTCAAGAGCAACAACAAAGCAAGAACTAGTTTTACAATGGTGTTATGTCAAGGCATGACCTGTCCCAAAGCCTGTGCTCATGTGGTACTGCAGCATGCATTCATATTGGAAAAAAAGGAAGAAGAGCAAAATATGACACAGTTTTAGTGAGTGAGCTTACCAGGCACACCTATTTCTTCTGGCAAATGCTGGAAGAACTTAACTGGAGGAACCTGCAGACAAATATACCCAGAATCATAATACGAGCTAGATCCCATGGGTTTTAAAAGGTCAGGACTGATACCACACTAACCTATCTATAACTCACATTGTTCTACTCTAAAAGAATATGTGTACTACACCTCCAAGGTCTTCTGCACCATTACAGACAGACTTGTCATCAAACCACTTTTAGTTTATTTTTCTCAGGAATAAATAGAATCCTGATCAGCAAATTCTTTTTAACCATAAATTATGCAGCACATCTTCCAGTTCGTTACTGGAAATTTCAAGACTACTGCCTAGTCTTGAAAGCTACAGGGATTTCACAATTCTTCCTGTAACATTTACAAAATATTTCCATAAATTTCCTACTTACTGAGCAAATAACATATCCTCTCCAGTTAATGTTCCTAACACAGAGTCAGAACATTCACTCAGAGCACTACGTATGGAGCACACAGCTAGTTGTCTCAACAGGAGAACAGCACAGACAAAGTTTGTGGGCTTGAGATTTCCCCAAGAAGAAAACCTGCCTTCGGGGCAACAGGTATGGGTAAGAACTGGTGCAGCAAAGACACAGGGTTTTGGTATATAGCCCTGCTCTCACAAGTAATTGGATGTGCAGGGATCCCAAGGCTTTTCTCTGTTACTGAGCAGTGGTTATCCTGTATGTCTGTTCAAAAGGGGATAAATCCAAGACAATTCAAGGCTCCCTTTTGCCAGCACCAAACTCAAATTCTAAAATCTAAGTAGAAGGCGTTACACGGGTGGGTAAAGAATTCATATCACACATTTTATATGGGTATTTTACTTTCTAAAATATCTCCTATGAATAGATCTTCCCCCAGTTTATAAGCAAAGCACATTTTAATAGTTTTCACTCAGTGCATGACCACAGATATTTTTATAGCAAACATGTATTCAAAACTGCATGTAGGACTCTTAATGAGCAGTGATCTAACTGGTAGAGGTCACTAATGATTAAACATTAGCAACAAATGACCCTTTTTAGACAGGCCTCAGAATGTTTAATCTCAGCCAACTCACAGCATGAACTCCAGCCATGAATTCATGCTGTTAGACTTGTCACAGCACGATGCTCTGGGTCACTAACAGCATGCCAGCTAGCACCTGTCTGGGATCCACAGCAGGCATGGAGTGATCAAGGAACACCACAGGCCCATGAGCTCTGTGCAGGGCCAAGCTGTGCCATGTCCTATGGCAGATGAGGGGCTGCTGACTTCCCAGGAACACTATATTCACAAATAGAAGCAACATGGTATCACAGTCCCCCGGTTTAGGATGCTGACTTTAGCAAGACCCCTGTATTATAAAACAAATCAAACATTTCAGATGTTTTCGGAAGATGGCAGGAGAGAAGGGAATCCCTTGATGAGAGATATGTGAATCACTTGTTAGAGTGGAGACACAGTGATTTAGTCCCAGAAAACAAAACCACTGCTATATCTGTTGCAAAACATGAAACATGAAAAATTTTCTTAAGAAAGGATGTTGTTTGATCTTTGCATACATTTCAGTCTAATAAAAAGAAGGAGAGCTAACCTGTGAAACAGATGGCAGCTAACAGGTAAGCTCTAAGTGGTGTCCAGGAGTTAGAAAGACAAGTTTCTCGTTGGTGGAATGGCCACGTTAAACCTTGTTAAGATCTCGGGATTGACATGATTCGTTGGTCTCAGACCTAGTGGGAGGTTAACAAAGGTTTAGGATGTAGGAAGAAGGATGTCCCAACGATAGTGTACACAAAGAATGCAGAATGTACAGGCTACAAAGACATCTGATGGAACTCCCAAGACAAGGAAGACAGCTTGGCAACTGTGCTGAATGAGCTCGAGCTGGGTAAAAGGTAATCCTGGGAGAGGGAGGTGGCAACCACCGACTCAGACCATCAACTCCAGAAACTCACAGACCCAAGAGAAGAGAAAGACTAAGCACACAGACTAATTAGTATGGGAAACAAGAAAATCATTAACAAATAGAAGATAGAATACTAAATAATAAGACAAGTAGATAACTTCTAGCCAATTACCATTAATGCCTTTCTTTGCTAAAATACGTACAAAGTAAAAAAGTTTTGGATGTTGGTGTGCTTGATTTGTGGAACACCACTGAGGACCCAGGCTTGTGCAACTCTGAAATATTCAGTGTCTCTCTCGAGTGTGCCTGTATCACCAATAGTGTGAGCAGCAGGACCAGGAAAGTGATTCTCCCCCTGCACTGGTGAGGCCACACATTGAGTCCTGTGTCCAGTTGTGCACCCCTCAATTCAGGAAGGCTATGGAGTGTGTCCAGAGAAGGGCAGGGNTCCCTCCCGCCGCTCAGGGCGTTCACCTATTCTGCCTGACTGGAAACTGCTGCCGACCTCGTTTATTCGCGAGCAGAAGGCGTGCTTGGGAGAGCCGCGGTCGCACTGCTTTGGCACAGGCTGCTGTAATTGTTCGGACTTTTTTTTTTTTTTTTTTTCNGAATTCCCTAAGCGGGGCTGAAGCCAGGTGGGGATCGGCCGCCTCTCCCAGGCGGCAGGACGAGGCAACGACCTCAAATCTGCGCCTGGGGAGGTTTAGGTTAAAATTTCTTCACATAAAGAGTGATTGGGCACTGAAATAGTCTGCCCGGGGGGTGATGGAGTCACCGTCCCCGGAGGCATTTAAGGAAAGCCTGGACGTGGCGCTTAGTGCCCGGTCTAGTTACACGGTGGTGACCGCTCAAAGGTTGGACGCGATGCTATCGGAGGTGTTTCCCAGCCCGTGTGACTCTATGGTTACCGGCTTGCTGCACAGCCCGGCAGAGCAGCGTCCCGGCGCCCCAGCGCTGCGCTCACGCCGCGCCCCGATCACCGAGCAGCGCCGTGACAGGGCCACAACCCCGCGCGTTCCCGTTCCCGCCCCCGCNTACTACAAGTTCAGCGGCTTCGCGCAGCGCCTCGTCGGGGCCACGGCGGCCGCCGCCTACACCCCACAGGTAACACCCCGCACCCGGGCGGGGGCTGCGGCACCGCGGGCGTGCGTTGAGCCGGGCAGGGATCGGCCGCCCCCACGGGCACCGAACGTATCCCGCCCCTCGCGTGACCTTGGGCGAGACGGGACGCGCGCTCTGCCCTGCAGCCTTGAGTCAGCTTTGGGATGTACGGGGGGTTATAGCGAGGAATTAACGAGCTTTCATCACAGAGGGCTGTTGCAGAGTTGAGCAGTGCCCGGCGGGGTTTTAAAGTCACCGAATCACAGAATCAGTTAGGTTGAAAAGAACCTCCGAGATCATCAAGTCCAACCTGTGACCGAGCACCTCTGTGTCAACTGGATCAGGGCACCGAGTGCCACGTCCAGGCTTTCCTTAAACACCTCCGGGGACAGCGACTCCACCACCTCTCCGGGCAGCCCATCCCAGTATTTGATTTCCCTTTCTGTGAAGAAATTCCTCCTGATGTCCAATCTAAACCTCCCCTGTCACAGCTTGAGGCCATTTCCTCTCATCCTGTCTTTAGTTGCTTGGGAGAAGACACTGACCTGGCTACACCCTCCTCTCAGCGAGTTGAGAGTGACAAGGTGACCCCTGAGCCTCCTTTTTTCCAGGCTAAGCACCCCCATCCTCATAAGATTTGTGCCCCAGACCCTTCCCCAGCTCCACTGCCCTTCTCTGGACACACTCCAGCACCTCAGTGTCCTTTCTGAAATTGGGGTCCCAGAACTGGACATGGTACTGTAACTTGCAGCTGGCAAGTGGGAACAGCGCTGGTCTCTGGTCCATACATGCAACAAGAATCCCCAGTTGCTGAAAGCATTAAAACCCTTCCCAGGGGGGATCCAAATCCATGAAAGCTTGTTCAATGCAAACTGGAAACTCACCTCGGCTCTATATGATGCCAACGTAGTAAATAAGTGTATAGAGGTTAAAGATGGCATTTGATGAGCTTATACTTGTCACACTGCATAGTGAAAGTACATGGTTAACTATTCAGGAGCAAAGCAAATCTGAGTGAGGGCAGAATGAGCCCGAAGTACACTAGTCATTTCAAGGCATGGGAGTTGCATATTGGTGAAAATAAATTGTAGGAATTACTTTTCTATACATCAGCATAAATTCCTAAGTAATACTAGGAAGATTTGTAATGGGATTTTATTATGGGACAAATCCATTGTGGTTGTTATACCATATTCCTTTTTCTGAGTGAAGTTTGAAAAAATTAAATAAGCTGTAATTTCTTACAGCTTAAAAAAAAACCCAAAAAACCCTGTAACTGGAGGTTAAGGGTTATAAGAATGGTTTTTAACAAGTTAGCCTTCCAAAGAACTGCCTCCAAAGAGCAAACATCTGATTAAACAACACAAGTCTTAAGAAAAAAAGTAGATACAGATGCATATACACAAATGAAATCAAAGTTATGGTTGGTCTTTTTCCCAATAAATTCATTTAAAAAAAAGTGACTGAAATTTGTTAAAGTCACTACATTCTTGTAGACTAATTGTGATATACAACTCTATTTCATTCTTAGCCTGTTAATTCTGTTAGCAACCTACTTTGCAGTTCTGTTTTCCTGGGAATCCTTGACTGTGAGAGTTTTGCTTGGAAAATCCAGTCATCTTCTGCAAGCAAGAATATCGTGTGAAGCAGCTGTAAAATCTTAGATTATTTCAAGGGGCCCAGGACAACTACACAACTTCTTATTTTTTAATTTTTTTTAAGTTAGAGAACTTGATCAGACTGAATACAGTGCTTAATGGTTCATATTCTGCCAGGATGCTCTTAACAAGTGGGATGCTGCAGGTTACTGCGGGACTTTATCCCAGAGCAGGCAATAGAGTGCACTTCTGTAAAGTTTATAGAAAACACCAAGGGAGTGGCCCCAAAACATTTGAAGTAAAGTTGCTATTCAGAGGGACCTACCAAGAGTGTGGGAATGATCTGACAGGATCGCCGTGAACTTCCATGATGGAAAAAAGGCACAGTTGCTTGTGCAGGAAGGAAGAGCCCCTGCAGCGTTTTGGGGTGGCAGCTGAGAGGCTGGTGGCAGCAGCTTTGTGGCGGAACTCCAGAGGTACTGCCAGGCAGGAAGCCAGCAGCCTCCTGGCTCTATCACCCTATGAGCTGTTGAATGAGGAAAGCAACACTGTCCCTTGCTCAGCACTTAATGGATTACATGGAGGTGCTGTGTCTGGTTGTGGGCCTCCTGCAGTGGGAATGGCAAGTGGGACAAGTTCAGCAGAGGTCAGCAGCCAGCTGAGGTTTGCACAGTGGTCCATAGTGGGAAAGCAAAAGACAGCAGGCATAAACTGCAAGAGGAGAGGTTCAGGCTGGACAGGAGGAAAGACATGTTTGTGGTGGGAAGAGTAAGGCAGTGGAGCAGCTGTCCAGAGAGGAAGGTTGTGCTCTCTGTCCTCAGAGGCTTTCAAGGCCAGGCCAGACAAAACCCGCAGCAACCTGGTGTCACCTTGCTCTGGACTAAAGAGCACTAGAGGGCCCTTCCATCCTGAATTACTGTAAGATGTTAAATAAACACTGAGGTAACAGAGGGCTTCTGATATGGCAGTTTCTGTCCCAAGAAGGCTTTTTGTCCTCATCTTTCCCCGTCACTTTGGAAGGCTTCCTGGATAGCTGTTGAGGGTCCATGTGCAAGAAATGGAAGATAGCAGAATAAATCATGTTCTTGTATGTATAGCATTTACACAGTAGCAATATATCCAGCATTATTGCAGTGGTTGGGAAACTTCTTACCTCTCTAGATGAAGTTATGTTCAGAGAATAAACACTGATACTTCATTTATATACTGGAGAGCAAAGGCTTGGGGTAGGAAGAGAGAAGGCTTCAAGCCTAAACAGTAAAGAACCTCCTTTCTGGAAGTTACATTTTTAAAAGTTACTTTCAATCCCTTTTTACAATGTTATTATGCCAGCTTTTTTTGTATAATTTCCTTTTTTTTTTCCCCTAAGCTTGACTGAATTCCCAGGTCACACATCTAGATGCATCAGTCTACTAAAAGTGTTTTCAATAAACAGCAACTGAAATATAAGGGTAATCCTATGAGTGTTAAGGTGTTAAGTCCAAAACAAAGTAATTTCTTTCCTATTGATTTCATTGCTCCATTACAAAAACTATAGCTGAGCTTGTAAAGTGGTTTTCTTTTAATGCTTCTATTTATTTTGATGTTTCTGGGAAAGTGAAGACATCCTGTCATTCAAATTCTGCTTAGTAAAACATGCAGTATAATAATTCTCTTTGTTCTGTGCTGTTACATTTTCGTGCTTCCCAATAGAGTACTCTTTTGCTGCAGGTTTAAGCTTTCTGTGGGCTTGCAAAATATCAGTCTAAATGGATTTCAGAAATTATTTTGCCGACAGTAACATAACTAACAGCTTATACTAACAAAAAAAAATCTCATGAGTTTGAAATCTGTATTGTTTTTTCCATATCAGACTTAGCATGCTTAGAAGACTTAATTTTACATTTAACGAAGTTGTATAAAGTAGTCTGAACAATTTGTTTGAATAAATGGGAACTTTCTTAACTAGGTGAGGAGTGAAATAGTTTCAAAACTACTCATATTTAGGAGGATAATGACTGCCATAACTATTACAAATTCAATAAAAATATTCATTCAAATACTTAGCTTATGTTTAAAGTACAAGCACTGGAACCAGTTTCAAACAGTGTCAGATGAGGACAAGTATATGAACTTTTCCCTAGTTCTACTGAACATGATGCTAGCAGAAATTTACTTGTACTACAGTATCTTCACTTGGTACAACTTCTTTTGCTTGTAGCTATTTAAAGCCCCCATAAGCCACAGATATTTTGATTTTAGCCGATATGAATTGCTTAGAGGTGGTTGAGAATCTATAACATGTAACCTTTTATGCCCTAGATAATACTGAATGCGTACACAAAATCACTGTCACTGGATCATCATCCCAGTACAAAGAAAGACTCAAGTGGCTTTACCTAAGAGCCTTGAGTTAGTCATAGCAAATATATTTGACTTTAGGCAGTGAGGTGTATTCTACTGTGAAGGACCTGCTACTTAGTTTAGAAGTGTCTAGGTTCAGTAGGTTCATAAAAGTTATTTCAATGCATGTTCGGAAATACTGATTCTCTGAAGTAACTTTCCCATTTCCCTTTGGGCCCTTACCTCACTTTTCTCTCCTTTCTCATTCTCAGATCTGTTCGGGCAACTCCCCTTACATTTAAAAACTTAAGTGCTGCTACCTCCATTAAATTATGCTCCAAATTCTTAATTATTTTTGCTGTCAGGAAAATGTAAATCTAACTTGCAAATTCATACTAGCAAGGTGTGATTTTGTTTTAACTTAGAGCCTGATGGCCAACCAAGAGATACATTGGATCCTAAGATCTTCAGACCTCTGACAGGGAAACAAACACACTCTACAGAAGGATAGGCAGAGAATTCTGTTTGCTCTTTTGGATTAGCTACATGTCTTGACCTTTCATTGAGGACTTCAGCATTTGAAAAAGTCATTGCTGTAGCATGCTGATGAAATTAGCTGATGTTGACTCTTCTGCATAACTAGAGCTACTGTACTTTGTCCAAGACTGGGAAAAAGATCATGTTATTGTGATTAAAAATGAAAGATTAACACCTTAATACCGGAAGAGGAATTATAATGATTAACTTTTTTTTTTTTTAAAATGAGGCTTAGATCAAATGTGTAGAGGCATTAAATCCTCAGTACTACCCTGAGTGTAGTGAGACACTGATGTCATTAAATAAGCCTGTGGTTTTCATAATGTTAAATACAGTGACCAAGGGTCATTTAAGGTGTGTCAGTTCTTAAAATTTTTCTGCAGTGAAATTCAGCCTTTACATTACATTGTGGATTTCTCATCAGCCATGTTAAGCTTAGTAAGCTGGGTGTAAATACCATAAAACTATGGTACACCCAGCAAGTATTTAAAGATAAAACACTTGCCACTTTCTCTGAATCACCACAGGCAAGTACCAAGTTGGAACCAGCCACACATTTGCACTAATTTAGCTGAGCTTGGTTGGGGTTGGCCAAGACTCACAATTTATGGATGGAATTCAAGTGAAATTTTACGTTAGTGAGGAACCCTAATTAATGCAGTGTCTGCGTTAAGCAAACTGAACTGTCTCCCTTCTGCAGCATGTGTTTTGTTGTACTCTTTCCTGAAGCCAGTGAACCACATCAGTGTTGTTATTTAAATTGCTCTGTGGTGTTCTTAAGTGGCACCATGCTGCTTTGGAAGTAATTTACACCAGTACATTGATGATTATGTGAGTTTTCTGAACTGGTTCCATTTGATTTCATGACAAAGTTTGTCTCTTGAGTCAGGTCTGACTGCTGTGGCTCCTGCAGAAGGGGATCTTACAACTATCTGAGCAGGAATGTATTTCTGAAGGCTGAAAAAGTATGCAATAACCTACAGTTGTTGATTTACTAACTCTTTATTGAAGTTTTTAGATGGCACTGCTCCTGAAAACATTGGGCTTTCAGAAAGGCAAAAGGGAGATTCAGAACTGGAAACTTTAAGGCATAGGAAAGATGTGCATTTTCACATTTGCTGCGATATAAACAATCAAGAAGGCAAGAAAAGCTTTAGAGGAGAAGTCACCTGCACATTTAGTATAAGCATCTGTTCTGTAGTTATTTCTGTCAAATCACCAACTTCTTAAAGACAAGTCTAATAAAGTACTTAAAGTTCCTATAGACAAAAATACATGTCCAAAATTGCTTTCTTCAAGGCCTTTGATGTAGCGGGTACTTAGCCTTGAATATATAGTTAGTAATTTCCCCTGCCTAATAACAGTTCCCTAGATGCTTCCTTCGGAGCACTGTGGTCAGAACTGGTCACTGGTCTTAAATAATTCAGCAGTGCTTACCTTCTGTGCAAGCCTGCTCAGTAGGAAGGCATTAGTTACTGAGTGTACCAAGAAATTCAGTTTTGCTGCTGCCTTTCAGAACATAATCAGAAAGGTCACAAGGGGATTCTGATATTCAGAATATATATATATCAGTGCCTGATATTCAGTCAGGCACTAGAAGAGTGGGAAGCTGAACCCAGATCTTCAGGGTACAGCACTGTTGACCATTCCATAGGATATTTTGGGAGGCTGAGAAATCTCTTTTTTTCTGCTGAAAATGCCCATTGTAGTAGAGAATTTGCATAAGGAAAACACATCTGGTCTATGGCTGGCACAAAAGAAAGAGTGCCAGTCTGCTTCCAGCTCCAAATACTGTCAGACAGTTCTGTTCAATACAAAATGCATCAAACTAGTTCTTTGAACAGAAACCAGAATTTCAGTGCAGTCTTAACAACCCGTGGCTACTTCTGTTTGTAATAAAAACCTGTTACATTAAGCTAATTGTACAATGCTTTTAATTTCTGTGGCAAGTTAGGAAAAAAAAATTGCAGCTGTTTTGAGAGCCATCATGTAGAACGTCACTGCCACGTGTCCAGACATAACTGTTAAATCTAATTACAGTAATAAAGACAAGAAGGCCACCTCATATTGGCTGTGACTTTGTGCCCTTAATAACAGAACTGAATTATGTAGTTTCTAGGTATGGCAAGTATAGAGTACAACCTTGTGAAATGAAAGGAAGTTGAGCTGTGCTGCTCATGGGGGCTACATTGGTGTGTGGGAAGTTGCAACAACATCTGAACTATAGGATGTAGTTTTACCTGCACAAAATATCCGCTATATCAGGGACTGAAGGGCATTGAGCACCACTTACAACTTCTGTATGACCCAAATGATCCTCTTCTTTTTTTATTTTTATCCCCAAACTATACATCCAAATTATTTAAGGCACAGTTATTTATGGCTACTGCTTGCAGGAGGTAAAGCTCATTCCTCACTCTGACCCTTATCCTAATCCTGCTGCTCAGACAGAGTCCTACATAGTCTGTGTACATAACAGAAGCAGTAATTGGACCAAGTACCAGCACAGAGAAATAACAGCTATAAATTCATGCCATGAGGAAACTGGAAAGGAGGCTGCTATTTTCCTTGCTAAGCTCTGACCTCAAGTTGTCACCGAGATATCAGTGGGCCAGCAATGTGTTTGTCACAAATCTTCATGCCAGATAAATACTCTTTAATGTATCCTTGTAATGACTGGCAGTGTGCCTGCCTAATGTGACAATTCGTACATTTGCAAGTGTGATGTACCTTGATATTTTAATCTTTATTTATGCAGGGTCTCAAACCATTAGTTCCCACTAAATCCCCAGATCCGATTTTTGGGACAAGTAAACCTGCTCCAGGTTTACCAGCAACTGATCCTTTCTTGGGTACAAACAAGGTGCCAGACCTACAGAAAATTTTTCAGGTAATGACAACTTTGGGAATAGCTTAAAGATAACTGGAGAATGGGACATATCAGTCCTTATTTTAACATAGCTAACTACTTTTGCCATTCTACAATGTCTGAATTCTGTAAAGTCTAGTCAAGAAACTGTCATTTACAATATAATCTCTATACCTGTACTATACTATAAAGTATATATATGCCTTGTATAGGAGATAAATACAGAAAGTAGATAAATGCAGTAACGTTGTCTTCGTGCTGACTTCATAAGTTGGTTGTTATATTATTTGACTACTGGAAGCCCTTTCTCTCTGGGAATCCAAGTGTATGCCTTAAAGCAGATGTGGATGAGGAAAGCAAATTGTTCCTGTTTTGTGTATGGTAATTTGAATGTTGCTGAAGCTGTTTATAGTGCAGTATAGGAGCAGCCCACTGAAGTTTTCAAAGCCAGTTTGTTAGCTATGGAATTTTTAAATGTAAGACTTTTCGTAAAACAAATTAATTAAGCTTTTTTTAAGCATCAAGAATATGCTTTATATAATGTTCCCTTTTCTCTCTTACATGCCACTTCCATTTGGAATGTGTCAGTCTGACTTGGTGAATAATTTTTTTATACATATCTTTTCACATTCTGTTGTTAGGGACACTTCCCATCCAGATCCTCTTGAGAAGTATTTCAAGATACATTCTTTCTGCTTGCACTTAACAGCTTTGGCTAACAAAATTAATTTGCCTTCGCATTTGTCTTGCTAAACAAAATACACTTGGTTGTAGTGAGCCTATTTGTCAGGAGGTTTCCCTCTCGGAAGTCTCTTAATTTACCCAAGGTAGCTTATTCCTTAATGACCTCAGTATGGGTGTTAATTTGTTTTTTGCTTGTTTTCTCCTTGAACTCTTCCCACAGAGATCAGATGGGCTGCCAGTACACCTGAAGCGAGGATATCCAGATAGGATGCTCTATCGGACCACAATGGCTCTGACAATAGGAGGGACTATCTACTGTCTGGTAGCACTGTACATTGCCTCACAGCCAAAAAACCAAAAATAAATGAACCACACCTCATGGGACTCTCAGCACTCCTCTGAAGGATATCCTGCATGTACCACTTCGCACTAAAAGCTGTTCCCTGTGATTACATAGGGTTCATTACTCAGATGGGATTTCTTGGAGAAAATGTTTTTAAATCGGTTGCCTTATGTATTCTAAAACACCAATATAAACAGAGAAATACATTATTTTAACATATGGTTGTAGCTTTTTTTGTCTTGCAGGAGTTTATAAACAGAGAAAGTTAAGCTTTTCCTTCCGTCCCTCCCCCAACTTAAACAATGTTAGAGAGACAACATGACAAATAATTTGTGAGCTATGCACCACATTCCTTAGTGGAAGGATGCTGCTAGTTTCCAAAACACTAAAAGCAAATAATTTAATTACAGCATACTGGGAACCATACTGTTTCTCTCCTATACAGGTCATTTTACATAAGCAGCTGGCAATGAAACTTTTCCAAATGCTGGCATATTAGCAAATAATATACCACCTCTGGTGGTAGGACAAAGGGCTTGTCTCCCTGCTGCATTTAAAGTGCATTTATTCCATAACTGTAGCATCACTGTATGCAGCAGAGTGCACCATTATTGTAGCATCAGTTACACCAGTTTTTGGACTCCCTTTGTCAAACTGTATTATCACGCAGTAAAGATATCAACATGAATACTAAAAGAGGCAAGTCTCAAAAGTTTCAGAGCATTTCAGCATGCCTGGTAGTGAAATAAACATTGGTACACTTAAAGTTCAACTTGTACATTCCAAATCACAAAATTTACTCAGCTACCTTGCTGTCATCTTTTTGAGATGTTAAATCTCTTAAAACCCTCTCCCAGACTGCACTATGTATTTAACAATAATTTTTGGTGAAACAAGTCACTGTCATAACTCAGCTGCTTACTATTTCCAGGTGTCTTCAGATAGCTATTTGTGTACACACATTTCTGTGGATGGAAGAGAGATATGCCAATACAGCCCTTTATATTTCCCTTGTAATAGCATGGCCTTGAACTGCAAGCTTCATACAAGTCTTCACAAAATTCATTCTCTAATTTCATAGCTCCTCGTCTGCCCCTGAACATTGATTTGCTAGCCTCTGTACAAACCCATCTCAGAGCTGTGTAGAAACAACCTTCAAAGTAAATAAGAAAAATAGTTGATAAAGGAAACTAGAACTTCCTTTGTTCAATATTTTACTCCAAACATTCTGATTTTTTTCCATTTAAGTTACATCAAAGCCTTATTACTGCTTCTTAGGAAAGAAAATAGCTGCTTGTACTGTGATCTCAGGTTTCAGTCAATGTTGGTATTTTTCAGGATGGGAGAGATTTAAGTCAAGGAAAAACAGTTTTGTAAGGTCAGCAAGAGTCAAAGAATAGCAGAGAATAAATTCTGCAGGAACTGACAGTTGTGTTGCCTCTACTGATAAAATATTTTCTCCTCAGTAGCCCATGCTTCCCTGGCACTCAGTATTGTGCTGTAGGTTGTTAAATACTACAAAAAATGAAAAAAAAAGCAGAAAGAGGAAACAGCACAGTAGGTTATTGTCTGTCTTCCCTACATTCCATCTGTGACGCACTAACTACAGGAATTTTCTTGCAAAGGATAAATTGTGCACATAAACTTGACAGGTGGATTTTCATGAAGCTGAGCTTTGTTCAGAGTATTCCCATGCTCTTAGTTTTCTGATTTGGTTTTGGTTTTATTGGAGAGGTGGGTTAGGGATTTTCTTTTTTGTTTTTGTGATAGTACTAGGGTTTTTTTGTTTAAACCAACTATTTTTAGCACTCATCTATAGGGTAACAACCTTCTGCTTGTTGCTAAAGCAGATGTGGATAAAATAACCAATCTGTGACCCCACAGCTCCTTAGCCAGTGGGAATACTCTTGTGGAAGGAATGACAGCTTAGCACTCAGACCCAGCTTGCTTAAAGTAACTCAGCTAGGACACTGGCTTCATGTCCTGCAGTTAGAGGTCATGGCTGAATCCACGGATAGCAGAATTGTCCTGGGCCTCCCTTTTTCAGTTCTATGTCAGCAGCTAAGGACACTTGCCAAAGGGACAAAAACCACCCATAAGATTTTGCAAATAAACAGACTACATAATGCATTGCACCTTCCCCACCACTCTTCTCCCCCCCTCAATGTCTGGATTTTGAAAAACTATATTCACTTTGCTCTCCTTGCAAAAGCTGAGCCAGCTGAAGCAGATGAGAGTTCTGCTTGAGCTTCTGAGATTCACACCCGTGGTTCAGTTGGAGGTTAAAGAACAAAGAGGCTTGTCTGCAGCCATTGAGTACAGCTCCAGGTCTGAGAGAAAGGGTAGACTGCATTTCTATGTTACCTCAGCAAAGTACTTTGAAAAACAGGAGTTTCCAAGCTGTAACCACTTTAGTCTGTGGCAGCAAAGTCTTGCCTCTTTCCTCAATTAGTTTTGAGATCATCATGAAGAAATCACAACATAGTAAATCCTTTTTCTCTGTAGAGAAAACAAGTACTTTAAAATACTGATGCCAGATTTCTGTGAGGATTCAAGAGGGTTCAAGTGTTTTGAATTATTATTTGTGATACAGAGTCCTAATCATCATCTTAAGCCTTCAAGAACACCCTTACCTCTGAAAGGAGTAGTCTGACCCTGGCCTGATTTTTAAATAAAGTCTTAAGTAAGGAGAACCAGGAGTGACTTGCAGCATCAAGGCTGCTTTAATATTGTGAGTTGTCATCACCAGAAATAAGAATCTGATGGGAACTACAACTTCATTATAGTGTTCTTGTTTTATAAAGACCCTCTCAGTTTTGTCTTAGAAAATATGCAACTTCCCAATACAGAGAAAAACAAAGGGGGGTGGGGGAGCCTTTTTAAAACGATAGCTTATACTCTAGTGTTTTGGTTTGAATGTATATTAGAGACTAAATTATAATAAGCTCTCATACCCCAAGGTGCCAAGTTTGGAAGGGAAAGCAGCTGAGATTTATAATACACTGGAACAAAATTATCTCATGGGTAATCATCTATCCCCCATGGCATTATCTTATTGTTGGGAGACAGTGGTTTTCCTCCTTAAATGATTTCTGTGGCAACCTGGATTCAATAGTTATATCGTTGTAATGGTTTTTAAATAAGATCTCCTCCCCTACCTTTTGTGTGGGAGTAGTAGAATAAATGCATTTGAGAAGCCGTTGATAGTATGCACATATGTCTTACAGCTGCTTTAAAAATTAAAGTGTGTTAGGGAGAGGATTTCTCCACAGTATTGTAGTGTGACCATACAGTCTCAACAGGCTTTTGCCTTAACATTTTAAATTGTCAACAGACTGATTATTTCCATACTGAGACATTAACTGTTTGATCTTGCCTTAAAGCAAAACTGTCAAATTAAAAGGCACTGTAAAGAATAAAAACATGAGAAACTAGAAAATTTGGAATCTAATCTTACAGACCTAAAAAAAGCCAAAATGAATGTTTAAGAACAGTTTATTTGTATACATGTACATGGTACTTATTCTGTCTTTATCCTCCTTTCTGCCTTCCAAGAGGCTTTAAGAATCACAGCTTGAATGGGGGTTTTTTTTGGTGACTTCTCTCACAAACCATACTCCTGCAGATCTTAAACTTTGAAAAATTCAGATGCTTTTCTACAAAGAGAAAAATGGGCATGTATTGGCTAAGCTGTAAAATCATGCTAAAATGTTCTGAAAAAAGTGCAAGATACCTGCATTTTATGACATAGTAAATTTTTCCCCTTTCCTGCCCTTCCCCTCAGTGAAGAGTTTCACAAGAAAGCCAAAGCTTGATATCTATTTTAAAATGTATACGGGGAAGAATTTGCCTGTATTCTAAGCATTACAGTCAAGCAGTAGGCACAATAAATAACCTTTTAAGCATTTTGCATATTCATTACTAACTGCATCTTCATTTATAAAAGATCATTAATTTGAAACAATTCCACTTAGCTGCAGTGCAAGTGATGCACAGATTGCTAAGAGACAGAAGCATATTTGCTGTGAGAGGGAGTGCAGGCATTCCTGTGGATCAGGAAATAGGGTATATGCTATTAGGCATCAGTGTGGTATCTCACTAACACCAGATCTTATCTCCTGATGCTTCCCACATGATCCCAGACTGCTTTTGGATATGGCACTAGACAGAAGGAACCACTTTTTTGTACATTAATTATCTCAAAATACAATAAAGTTTGAGTTTAAGGATCTGTTTTCTCACATATATACCACCCAGTATGTTGCAGACAGCCCAGATCTACAAGCTGAGGGGCTACAAGAAGGCAGTCATCATCCTCTGGCTCCATAGAGACATGATACCCCTGATAAAATGTTTTTTCTGAATGATTTTGCCTGGTGGATCCAGTGCTGCAAAACTGGGGAGGTGGGAGAGAGGGGAAAGTATTTTTCCTCATTTCACATCAGCTACATACCACTCTTGCTTTTCCCTCTTCCTCACTCCCACATTTTTTATTCTGAAGACCATGAAAATTTTTCTAGTCACTTCCTTTTTTACATCGTTTCTTAAATATTCTGTCCCATAAAAGAAATGAAATTGTTTCTAAGGGCTTCAAAAGAACTTCTGAAATATTCATATCATATTCATATAATCTGTCACATGTGTTTTTTCTCTGCAAGCTAGAACAAGCCCTGGAAGTCTCCTTTGTCAAGTGCACGATCCTGCCAACCCACTGAAAGTCTTAATTTAGTGAGAAGTCTTTGAAGAAGCTGTTCTACAGGTGTGCAAACACAGGAGCATCAAATAACTAGCTGCTTACAAGCAGCAGACTGTGTTTCAAAGAAAGAGGGGAAATACTCCCTGCAACATTCTTAACACTTCAAGCCCTGTTACCTCTAATGCATTTTTGTAACATTTTTCATACCTTCCTTACAATTCAGTCACACACATTCATTTTACTCTAAGTGCTTTATCTCTTTATGGTGTGGTGCTACCTCAAATATCTTGGATACCTTTCACCTCTGAGTCCTAATTTTGCACACCCAAAATTGGAAATCGAGGCGTCAGTTATAGCGTGTGTCTATTACAAAGCTTTCCCTTGAGGCATGGAGACAGCTGACAGCATCCATGGCAGAGTTCATTGCACCCTGCCTGGGTTACCCAGATGTTCTTCCAACCACAGGAAGCCATTCTTATCCTTTTGAAAGGTTCTTACATGTGAGGAAGATAATCTTCGTAATCTTTAGTTGCTGTTTGGTTCACAAGAAAAGGCTGTACAGAAGGCTAGTCCACAATACAGCATAAATGCAAATTGTGTATTCCCTTAAACTAAAAGCAGAACAGCACTCTGCAAGGAAACAAGGGGAACACGTTTGGTGGGGTGGAGAGCTTGTAAATGTCAGTTCCACCAACTTGATCTTGGCTTGCAGCAAAGAGAGAAGACTAATGAAATACAGCTTTTCTAGCATAAAGAACAAGTGCTACATATTAAAGCTTGTTCTTGCATAAGCTTAACGAAAATTTATTAGTCTTCTAATTGGAACTGATTAAGAAATTCAGCTTATATGCAAAATAAAACCCACACTTCATCACACTCATTGTCAGCAGCATAACCCGGGAGAATTAACAGGAGGCAAGACTTTAGGCTTTTACAAAACAACATCAGCTACAGGAAAACCCTATTCTGCAGTTCAAGCAGGTTGGAGTCTACATAAGGTTCATAGGGTGGAGATGCCAAGCAGCTTGCAGCACTGTATCCTTACACTATCTTTTCAGACATGCATGTTTTCAAAACAAACCGAAAGAGTGATTTCTGGCACTCTCAGAGACCTACAGGTTTCAGCTGGAGCCCTTCCTGAAGCTCTGTAACAGCTTTCCATGGCCACTGAAGAATTGATCACTAGACAAAGGGGTGAGTTTTTGCTTAGACACATTCCCAGCTATGCCGAACCTCACCGATAATGCCTGTGTAGCTTGCCCACAGATTTGTGTATTTGATCTCTCTGTACTGCAACATGTATAAAATGTAAATGTAATACAATATCCAAATGTGACAGTATTAAAATACTAGAATAATTACAAAATACACATGCCCTTTAGGAAATTTATCAAATGTGTGGCATATCTTTACTTTCACTGACAAGCAATAAAAACTGCGGTATGGCTTTCCTGGACTCAAATACCATCTTCTTAATTTAAATTGTAATGGGTAAACCAAACTAAGGGAAAACAGAAAGAATCTGTCAGTCACTGTATTAACTAGAGTCATCCTCTCTCCCTGGTTTTTGCATACTGTAAACTCAAATGACCACTTGATACATACATTTTATCAGGATCACTGATCTATGTTTGTCTTCTAATCTTTTAAAATTTTAACTGGCTGCATAAGTCTTCAAATGCTCAATCAAGCCCAAACTGCTCTTAACATCCCTTTTATAAGTATTTCTGCTAAAGATCATGATTGTATCTTATCTTGTATTAGCACTTCTGATCCTGATAACTGAGTTTAAAGTTGCTGAACTCAGTGCATGAACGAGGAATTATGTGCTTTGTTTCTCAGAACTAACACAGAGATATGCATACACAGTGCCTGCAAGGATAATTCTGGTTTTCAGTTGTACTTCAGGAAAAATATATTTCCAGGAAGAGCAATAAATAAATAAATAAATGGAATCTAGTAACTTTACCATTTTGCCTGTAACGAACAGGTTTGCACCACTGGCTTGAAGAAATTAAAGTTATGTGAAACCCAACAAAATCTGTCTTCATAAGACAAAGGAAAAGTTTTAAAACCCCATGTTTTTATCCAGCATGTTGAAATCCACTCTAAACAATTTGTAGTTTAATTATTACTGCACTCTCAAACTTCACATTTTAACATTCATTAGGCAAAACTGCGCTAAAAATGCCTTGCTACTCCTCATTAAAGAATTGTTTCAGTTTTACACTGTGAGGAGGTGCATGACTGCTCTCCTAGAGCTGCAAATGCTGCAGACACGATGGTCTCCAAATGAGCTTGCTCTCAAACAAGTGGTTTTCTATTAATGAATTTTTGTGTGGCAAAATTGCAAAGATCTTATATGCTATCATTTTTAGAGTCAGCTTTGCTAGTACACACAGTGTCAGGCCAGCACTAGAAGAGCCCTGCCAAGTTGCCATAAATTGGACCTATCCTGTCTCCTGGGGCTGAATCAGAACAAGTCTTGGTTCTGGCAAGGTATAAACTAATTTTTAGATTGTCTTTCCACACTCTTCACCATTTTATCGGCACGACCTGTAGGTTCCATAGCAATCTGCCCAAGTTTAATTCTTACTGGCAAAATCCAGACCAAAATGGAAGTGGTACCAGTCAAAGAACAGAGTTCTTTATGTTTGGGTTATAGTGATCTGTACACAAACATTCAAAGTTAGGGTGAAAAGCAGCAGGGGAAAAAAGAAACAAACACCAAACCATAGAACCAAGACACCTGTCAGTTTCTATCCATTTTAACAGATTTTGACAGGAAATACCTACAGATTCTTCCTCTCTCAAGATTCCTTCCATATTTCACCTCTCCCTGTCAGAAAGATCAAGTAGCAGAGAGCAATTTATTTCTCATTAAGCTCTTGGTAATAGGTCACATCTGCAGCTCCAGACACAGAACTTGTGTGAGGTAACAATGAAAGTGCTTACTGTGAATTTGTGCCTGTACATGTGACCAATTTTGATGCTCTTTTAGGACAGTAAAGTTGATTGGATGCACAGTACAGACCAAACTATAAAGCAATTATAATAAAATTGTCCTTTTACCACCTGAGATATCTACACAAATCTGTGTTGTCATACTAGCCTGGTGAGATCATCTGCAGAGATAATATAACCTAGAGGTTGCAAGATGGGTGACAGGGCTGGGGTTTAGATCTCCCTCTTGTTTCCTGTGATGAGACCAGAGCATTTAGTAAAATACTGTTTACATAGACTCACAGTCTACCACCTACAAAACACTGTTACAATGACCAAATGGTTTGGGATTGGGTTTTTTTTTGTTTGGTTGGTTTTTTTTTTAATTTGAAAAGAGCTACCAAATTTTTCACTGAGTACCACATACTTTATAGACCCAAGATGCTGATTTGACTCTTCCTACAAGGACAAATATGCTTTGCCTGACTCTAGTTCCACCACTTTGTGCTAATCTGTTTTATTTTTCAGACTTTAAATAAAGAGTACAAGAATGGTATGAAAAATCTACTTTTGCTTAAGAATGCAGAGTGAGCAAGAACTAGTCTTGTATAATTAAGACTGAAAGTTCCTCACAGTCATTTTATAATGTATTTTTAGAGATACAAAATCCTTGGCGATTTAATGTTATATTTTGTATATAATACCATTTACAATTTCTGATTTTGATCTAAATCCTTTTGATTTACTCACAGCACTAATTAGAGTACACCCAACTTTGTGACTGAAGCCAAATATTACAGTCCATGTGAATCTTGGCTGGAGTTTCACCTGAGTGATACACGAAAGGGGTGCAGAAACCAATGTAGAAGTAACGGTGTATCTGCTATAATTTTTTCGCAACAAAGAATAATTTATGGCCAGACACACAGGAATAAATCTTGTGTATGTGTAACACGTTTCTTAGATTCACTCTGAAAGCACCTTTAGCTCATACAAGGTCAGTTATCTGTTATAAAATAAAGCAACATTTTTTAGTAGCGATACGAGCAACTTCAGAGCTGTGTTTGTGGAGAGCAGCTGGGTTCTGTGAGTCAGAAGAGTCTGTTGGATCTGGAAGCTTGAATGGCCATGGAGCATCATCTTATCTCTATAAGTTTTATTTTTGTAGAATTTAGAACAAGCTCAATTATTACTTGCAGCAGCTCCATTTTTAGAATAGCAAAATGGTCCTTTATTTGTGGCCATTTGTATCATTTTTGTTACAAATCAAATGTGATTTACTCTATTAATTCTTAATAACATTTTTTTAGAAATGAAATATGGGATTTTCGTTTCAATACTGTAATAACAGGTTTGAAATCTGTTTCATGACTTGCACAAGAAGAATTGGCAGAAGAAAAAAAAGAGGTATAGTTCTCATTTTATCTGCTCAAAGTAAATTTAGGATAATGACATTTTCATTCAATGGCCCTCTAGGGGTAAGAAAAATTCTGGGGTATTTCTATTTCAAGTTGATCTTAAAGGAGTCTATTTGCTTTGAAACAAAATGTACTAATCTCAGGTAATCTAACCTTGAGAAGTTGTCAACTTCAGAACAAAATAAAGTACATAATGTTTCTGAACCTTTAAATGACACCCCATCTCCCCCCATTCCCTCAAACACCAACCAAACAAACAAAACAACAACAACAATCCCCCACCCCTCCCCAGAAGACAGGAGGAAACCCAAACCCAGTCTAGAATTTGTGGGATAAAACCATTGTACAGAAACACATGCACAATTTCTTATAGGTCTCTTTGTCCTTGTGCAGATTAAACTATTCACTGAATTTAAGCCAAGCTTGTAGCATTTGTGTTCCATGGGAACTAACTGCCTTGACAGAAGGTTTTTAAGAAAACAAAATAAAATTAAATTTGTCTGGCTCTTAGTGTAAAAGGCTTGATGGTGCTCTAACAAGCACATTTACCTTCCATATAAATGATTGAGTGAAATATTCTAGAGTAAACACCCTAGAATAGAATGTACAGTACAAAAAAATAAAGAGAAATCAGGATAGCGGCTAATTTTAAGGCTAATTAAGCATAACGAAGACTGAAAAAAAGCATGGAGGAAAAAATTTGAGTGAGGTTTCTATTACAGATTTTAATAAATTTAGGCCTGTACACATGACATGAAACCCTGAGTCTGTTTCATAAAAGCAAAACTGGAAATGGCATCCAAAGAACAGGAATTACCTGAATTATGACACTGAATTTCCCTGAAGTGTTTCCTAGAATGTGCAAACTACATCACAAAGTCAATATCCAAATAGTTTTAATTCTTAACATTGCATAAGGGCTAGTTACATTTCCAAGGGAGATACTGCTCTGGGAGTGGACAGGAGAAGACAGACCTTCCATTACAGACTATTAAGAGTTCTGCCTGAGCAAAGCTTATTCCTCTCAGAAGGCAACGAGGGCAGTCAGACATCTCAGTAAAGAGTTTGTTTACAAGTCTTTCTCAGACAAGCATATGCTAAGGACATAGGCATTGAGATGAAGAGGTCTGGGGATGAACACTTGAAAATGATTTAATTTCTACCATTTAGTGGAACTTTGATGATGCAGAACACTCCAGAGTTTAATATCACAACATAGAGCAGTGTTTTCTGTCTGGTGCTTAAAACTCAATTATTAATTAAAGTGACTATACTGCTTCTTCTAGCTGGAATGATTTGAAAACAATTTCTGATTCATTGACCTTTCTGTTTAACACCAGACTTTGAATTTGGATGGTGCAATATTTCGTGTAAATATACTTCTATTTTCCTTGATGATGACCTGTCCTTTTCCTTTCCAAAAATACAGAAAACTTAAGATAATCATATCTTCAAAATATCTTAATTTGAATTTGATAAATGCCGAATATTGGTGAAACTTAAGATTATGCCAAAACTGACCCCCACTTTGAGAGGAAGACATGGCATTGTGAAAAACACATTTCTGAGTACCCAAAGGTGACCTGAGGCTTTAAGAACAAGCAGAAATCAAAATCTGTTTTATACAGGGATGTATAAAAGGGAAACAAGAATGGTTGGTGAGATGGAGTGTTCTCCTTGGCCTTCCGCCATGCAAACATTTTCATTTCTGTAATAGGAGCTTTGCTGAGAATCTGTAATATTTTATTTCACTGTGAGCTGATGTTTTTTTCCCCTTAACTAAAATTCAATTATTGCAAAACCAGGACAGAGCCCTAGCATCCCTAGCCATCTCTTAGTTTTTTTGTCTCTGTGAAGGACTGTGGCTCCTATTAGAATATGAACAATTGCAGTTCAGCTTTGCAAAGGGGACAATGAATGTTCAGCACTTGCCAGGGTTGCAGTATGGTGGCCACCACAATTACATTGCCCAAGGCTGACCTCAGGAATTTTTCTCATTAGTGAAACATGGAAGGAGGAGAAGAAATAAGCTCAGTGCCTGTTTTGAACAGGCAGAATGCAGAAGCTAGGGACCACCTGTGGAAGACAGACCTTTAAACAACAATGCTTTGATCTTCAAACTATAAGAATGGATTTGTTTCAACACACAGCTGTAGAGATGTTGATTACCTGCCTTAAGATCTCACTGTGCACAGTGGCAAGTTTTCTCAGGGTTATTTTTGTCAAAATCAAATCCATGTTATTATATATTTGAATAAATCTCTATTAAGTAGACTCTTAGGAGTGGATATTTCCAGCAAAAACTGAGAGGACACTCCACATTCATGGGAAGTGTGAAAGGATGCAGTTCACACCTGCTCTCTTGTGGTAGTCACACTTGGTCTGTGAAACCTCAAGGTTTCTCTTCCCTTCAAGGTAACACTTGTCCTGCATCTGCTTTAATGTTTTAATCAGGTAATAGCATAGAAATAATCTGGAGTTACTGGCAGTCTGACAGACAAGATTACAGGTGGCAATTTAGCCCCAACAAATCACAAACAGCAGGTGCATTCTGCTACTTTTTCTGACACCAAGAGCACAAATCTCTCAGCTTCCTACTCTGTCAAAGCATCACTTGGAAGATGTTTCCAGAAACATAGTTTTCTAAATTGTGAAGGAGATTAACAAACACATTTTAATAATTATCAGAGAGGGATCTATATACAGAGAGTAGGTTAAATCACATATTGCATAACTAACCTCTATGTTTCAGTAAACCTTATGCCTTAATAAGTAAAACAGAGCTGAAGATGAGTCCTTTGGCCAAAGCAATGGGGAGCAGTTTCAGTGCATCAAGACACTAATACCCTGCAGGAGTGAAAGGATAACTTGGGATGGCCCATAGGGCCCAAACACCATGGCCAGGTGGGTTGGAGATCATTACTGTCCTCTTTGAGGTTCTCTGACTGCATCACTGCCCTCATCTGTCAGAGCACTGTGATTCAGCTGTACCTGCCACCAAGCATAGCAGTACTATAAGGTCTGCATTCTTTTTTGTTAAATGAGGTATCATGGTCAGTCTGAAATTCTATATTGAACTGAAAATGTGCATTTCTGATAACAATGTCAATCACATCTGAAAAGAAGAAAACCTACAGACTTGAAAGTTACTATTTGCCCCAGGTAAATACAGAAATCCTGGGTAGCAAGCAGTATAAAAAGGGAAGAAGAAATAAACTTTTCCATAAATTCCTTTCTGGCAAACCCCATATTTTTAAGCAAAGGTACAAGGTGCACAATTCATTAAGATATGTAGCAATTTAGTGGCACATAACTGTCAGAACATTGGAAAACCCTACTCACTGCATGCTACTACACCTGGAGCACTGTCATCAGCAACCAATATTGAAAATAGTCATGCTGCAGTAAAATGCTGTTTAATAAGCCACTTAATCAGGACAAGTGATGTGAACAAACACTGCAAACTGCATCCAAATTTATGGGTCATCAAAGAGTTTTTGTGATCAATAAAATAATAAAAAAAGATTTAGCAAGTTGCCAGCATGCCTTAGGCATATCCTACCACACAGAATTCACCATGTGTCAGGCAGCACCATTCCCTAGCAACATCAAGTGTTATTATTAGCATCCTGAGACCCAAGGTTATTAGTGAGCTGTGAACTCACAATACTCAGAAGATAAAAACCTCTAATACTTTTATTGCTCTCATTCACCAGCTGGTGTTTTAATCATAATATGTTGTCTCATTAAAAATCATTACATTAATACTGTGCATGATTAGAATCCACAGAGCCTGTTGCACACTGCCTTTAAAATAAGGAAAGGTCAGCTTCCTGTAGTCTCAAAGTGCTTTTGGGTTTATGTTAAAACCTTTTTTAAGGAAAGGGTAAAAAGGAATAGTGGTACATATGAGGGTTTCCCCGTAAGGCAGGAACAAAGCCTGAGAAAACAAAGGTCTAAGCTATTAAAGTGAGTTGTTTGCTGAAATTGGCTTTGTACAGTTGCAGATGGAAGGCAGGCAAGCTGTCTAAGTTTTAGCTTTAGCCACCGGGCTCTGAGCTCCCAGCTCACTGAAGCATTTTTGCCCTGCTTCCCCCAGCGCAGCAGTGTCTCAGCCTTATTCTCAGAAATGCTTTGTACTTGGCTGGTATTTGCTATGTTGGACCCACATGCCCACTAGGAAGGTTTTAAAAGTTCATTAATTGTATTTTTTTAAAAAAGGAAGAGCATTTCTGTAGAATAAAATCCTCCAGTTGCTAGAAAAGCAATTGGGAACCGCACCCATCTTCTCCACAAGCACATGGGGCAAGAGGACACCTTGTGCTCTACTTTTTGCTGCATCAGATACAATGTGGATGGACTGGGAATCCATACTGGATCCATCAGCCTTCAAAAGGAAGCACCACAGATTCCTCCCAAAACTGAACAGAGCCATGAGGCAAATAAGAGTGCTTCAAATCTCAGGTCAAGCAGGCAGAGGAGGTAACCTTGACTCGACCGTCCCAGAACCTTTTCCTTTGAGAGATCAGTGAGCACACAATGAGTCTCAGCCCTGCCATCCCACCACCTGTGCATGGTCCTGCTCTAGTGACAAGCAGCATCTGTCAGACTGATTTATGGCCAGGCTCAGACCTTCACACAAACCCCCCCTCACTGCCATAAGACCAAATAGCTGGAATTCTACATCACAGTTTTGCCAGATCCCATCCAAAACAATCTCTCCAAGCGGTATGGACGGTATTTGCATTTAGAGACATTCTGAATCTTATCAGCCCAAACCACAGCATTTCTCACTACCAAGTCTTCCTCTCCACTCCTGATGTTTTAACATTTTCATTTTGTCTTCTTGAGGTAGCAAAATTTCTTTGGTTTTGCAGTTTTTCTTTCAGAGGCTCAAATTCACAGAGCCCGCAATATGTGGTCCATTGTCAATATCTCAACACAAAATACAGGGTTATAAATTTCCCTGCAAATGGAGAATGTTGTCCCCTGGGACCAAGGGAGTTCCTAGAGCAAGGGCAACAAGTTGGTCTCAGTGCAATTCTGAATAGTCCTGTATTTGCAAATCATCTGAAAAAGTTCTGGCTCACCCTCAATACCAGTCTCATCCTCTTGTTCTTTGCCCTCTGCCATTGAGCCTTCAGCAGGAATCTTCTGGGGATGTTTCTAAATTAACTCGCCAGTCAACCTCCTGTTCAGCATGCAGCAGCAACTTTCCAATTAGCAGCTATTCTTCCACTGCAGTCTATACTCTAAGAGTCATTATTCTAAATTTACCTACAAATTGAACATCCCTCTTTCCATCTGTAATCAGGCCAGGTACCAACATGTTCTAAACCCTCCCTCATCTGATTACATTACTGCTCATTAATTTTCTTCATTATTGTTGTTATTATTCCAGCTTCACAGTACTGGATTGATGTTGACTACTGACAAACAAATTCAGCTGTACAACTCAACTATATGCCTGGTCTGCAGTATCAGTAAAATAGGCACATTTTTATTCACATTTATTTTTAATGCTTAGTCACGTTCACAAAAGTATTATGTACCACTATGTAAGAACATCTGCAGAGAGGATTGTACAAACATTTACAGTTGAATTCCAGATCTTAATAATCTTTTGTATTTTTCTAGCTGGAACACGACAAATTTCTATCTGAGGCTACATTTAAGAAATAGGAGCACCAGATATCTAAGACAAGAACTAAAGACAAAAGAAGAAAACACATCTTCTTCTCAGAGGAGAATATTAAAATGACAAAACCCCTACAAAGTCCAAAAATATTCCAGCATAAAATATGAATTGAAATATGAAAAGAGACAAGCACCCAGTGGAGTAAATCTCTTGACTACATGATGAAAACATAATTTCTGAAATTTAAAGAAACTCTACCCTGCAACGTAAGAAACATCCATATCCACAATTCACAGAATTGAGATCTGCAGCCAACCTTATTTTCTCTTTCCTAGTCCACTTTCTGTTGTTATTTTTTGTTTGTTTTTGTTTAAAGACAACTTACACAGCACCCTTTGTGAACAGTTTGCGATTCCCCTCACTTTTCAAGTTTCTGCACCAGAGCCCTGGGTGAGCAGAGGCACCTGGATATAGCCAGAAACAGCAACTCCATTGGCTTTGGACACGTCTTTCCCTCATGGCATCTCCATATTACCCTTCCCATGTAAACAGCAAGGGTGCAAAAATATCCAAATGCCATGATGAAAGGCAGCATGAGCTGCACAGCTGCCCCAGTGATTCCCCCAGTTAACACCACTCTTACACCAGCTAACACACACTTGAGACTTCACCTCGCCTTGCCAAGCATTTTTCTCTCCCTCACACTGTTTAGAATGCAAGCAGGAAAATACTCTTTGTCCATGTACCATTCTCAAAGGCATCAAAAACCCTTTATCAGATATAATTCTTCTTTCTGAAAGCTAATTAACACTGAGAGCAGACACTGTAACGCTCCAAGGTTTCCTCTGGCTGACAATTTTAAATACTGTTTCCTTCAATCTTCATGGACTTCAAACTGAACACTTGTTTACACTTCCAGTGAAATACCGTTATTTAATCTGCGTTAAAATACTTCTTCTGCTTGTCACACTAAAATTTCCAGTTCTTGTACTCTGAACTGTGTAATCTGTTATATGGCCTTTATCTTTATACTAACCATGTCAGGAGCAATCTAATCTTTCCCTTTTTAACACCATAATCTCCTGATCATTAATCAAAAGAGAAAAAAGAGAGAAAGACTTGCAAAGCTGTTCTGTGCTTCCTGTTCCATGTTAGCAGTTGCTAAGTCTCTTGGCAAAACTAATAAGCAGCCAAGCTTTTCTGTTTTATTTGAACTTTTCTTTTAATTGTGCTCCCTCTGTTAATCTTCCTCTGTTGCCTTATTATGCATCACAAGCTTCTTCACTTTGTAGATTAGATCCATGGTTCTTTATTACTCCTTGGCATAGCTTGCAACACCTTATCTCAGTGCCCCATTTGTGACTGGCATATGATGTTATATTGGACTAGACCAATGTAATGCGAGTGTAAATTATTCATTTTCTAGCACTTCCTAGGATTCCTTTTTTGCTTTTGGAAATGAGAGCTGTTTAGAAGAAGTCTCATTATACCAGATGGGACACTTACACAGATCAACCTTATCTAACATTGAAGTAAGCCCTGTACAGAGAGTGAAGCTACATTATGTGAGATCCAGAGGTCCCTTCCAATGTACAGTTTTCTGTGACTCTCACTTCAAACCTACTCATTTCTTGGCTTATTTCTCATGCCTTAACAACTAAGCCTTTCTTTTGCTATATGTATGAAGTCTTAATAGGAGTATGTGCCCACACATTGTTGAAGAGCTACATTCACAACACAGCAATTGGTGTTCTTGCTGCGCTTTCACTTTGCACAGAGAACACATCAGGAGCTGAGACAGAGCTCTACCTTCTCCCAGGTGAGTGCCCTCTCTGCCACATTGTGCATCATGTTCTCAGCCTCTGGTTTGCTCTTTATCCTCTTCCAGGGCAATACTCAACTACTTCAATGTAGTATATAATAGATTGCAGGGGAAGAGATAGTGCTGTTACCCTTTCTTTGTTTTTAATGAGTTACCTTAACTGTGTCATTTGAATGGTGCATGCACACACACTGCAGTCTCCATTTAAAGGGAAGAAATAAGTCAGGAACAAAAAATTCCTCCCTCCCATGTCTTCCCTCTAGGTTTGCAGAGGAAACCAAAAACTAGTTTTCACTGCCCCAGCAGACTACAGGCTGATCATTTCTCTTGCATCACTGGTTCTAAGCTGTTATCTAATGCTGATAGCTGGTTTTAAACCTCATTAATGGGTTATTTGTCATGTAAACATTAGCTATAAAGAATAACTTCTGCATGCAAACAGGAAAAGTTGCCACTAATGCAAAGAGGCAGAGATTTTTCAGAACACGCCACATAGGAATAGCAATTTCTTCTATCTAGATGCTTCCTCAAGGTCACTTCTAGGGAGAGACAGAAGCTGTGTGTTTCTGTCCTGCTTATTGGGTCAAGTACAAACACTGGCACTCACAGGGAATGAAGGAGATTCTGCAAGCTTGTGGTTTCTGCTGCATCATGAGATTCACAGCTTTCAGCATCTCAAGAGAGGTTTATGAGAAGGCAAGAGTGACACCTCTCCACCTCTGCAGATCCCACCCAACACTTATTCCACATCCTTCAGAAGAAGGGCTGTTCTGCACACTGGGTGAGACAACTATCTCCTTCACAGCCTTTGGACACTACTGCCAAAGCTGACAACTGAGGTCATGGTGAGAAACACAGCTGTGGCCCAAAAGCTTCATAGAAATATCTGAAATAAGTATTAAATACTTTTTTTTTTGGTAGATTAGTTTCTTCAGTGCAACCAACCAGATGAAGAATTCAAAGGAATGTGCTAGAACATAAGTGGGAAGCAAGTGAGTGAGCAGGGTGGTATTACCATGCCCCAAAGTGAGTGTTATCTCTGCACTATGAAAGAAGTTAAAAATGATACCTGTCAACTATGGAACATTTGCTGTTTGAAGAAATCAGATATTAAATAGCTTCATGAAATGCCAGAAGAGATGAGTAATTATTCAGTGAGGCACCTAGACCAGATTAATTACAGCTTGGGAAGAGAAATCTTGATAAGGATGTTTCTGTAAGGTGGCAGCACTGAAGGAAAGCCTTCATGTTCTAGTAACCAACAGAATAATAATAAAAGAGATATAAATAAGAAAACCCACCACAGTAATAAAAACAAAACAATAAAGCAAGCAAACTTCCCCCAAACCTCACGTGACAAGAAGCATTACTTCATGAAGAAGGATCCAAGAGCTATTTATCAGTGTCTGTCTTTCTGCTCTAAGCCAGAACATCCAGCTCCTATATTTTAGGGTAATTTTGAGGTACCCCTGAGTATTTTTAGTAGAATATTGAGCACTAATCTTGCCCTTAAAATAGTGTAACGAGATATATAAATAACTATGCAGAGTCTTAAATACAGGAACTGTGAAAGGAAGAACCTCGCGTGTCGTCAAGAAGACATGAAGAATACAATTCCCTTGAAATTTTAGAAGAAAAGTATTTTTATTCCTCACTCCCTCCATCATCTCCTTTCCATAAGGTATAAGATGATGCTAAAAAAAGTGACATTTTTTCTCTTATGAGAAGTCTGTTGTTCATAGCAATCTCTCTCTGGAGGTATAAAGACTATTTGGAGAAAATTACACTAATCTCAATTGCACTGACTGACAACTGCAGTCAGAGGAGCCCTCTGTCATGAAGTATTTTATCAAAGAAAATACCATACACTTCAAGAGCAGATTATGAGACTCTCGTACTCAAAATTAAGCATGCTGTTTCCACAAGATCTTTGGCCTTATACAAGCAAAATCAAAATATGTCATGACAATTTCTTTAAGAATAACCCAATAGCCTTTTGCTTCTAAAGAAAATAAACACTAAATTCAAGCAGCACCCCAATTTTCTGTCAGTTTAACTTCTTAGCTGTACTGTATCACACAGCATGGATATCTTAAAGGCAATGCAGTTTTAATACCTTTACTTGTAGATGTAGAAAATTTGCATTGGCTCATCCCAAAATCCTTCCCAATGCTCAGTCTGCAGACGAAATTAATCTTTTCTGTTCTTCAAGTCTAGTTGCAGGTGACTAAGAGAACCTGTTTCACTGTGATGCCTTCAGAATTGCTTGGATCTGATCCCACACGGATGTCATGCCCTACCTTAGCAGGATACTTTAAAAACCTTTGGTTTAACCTCTCCAGTTTTAAACTCCCCCTCCTGGGTGAGCACTGTAGGCCCAGGTCCTGGGATCCCAGTCATATTCCCATTATGGGGTCCTCTTGTGCTTTCAGGATCCGAGGTGGAGCTGGTCACCACCATCAGCCCATGGAAACTACCAAACCCGACTCAGAAGGTCTTCACATACCTCTAAAAATATACAAGCTCCTCCAGCACTGCTGTTCCTAGAATGAGGAAGGATTTTCAGCAGGGAACCAAACCAGAAAATATTGCCTGCAGGAGCAAGGGAAGAGCAGCACCAGCAGAGCCAGGGCCCAAGCAGCTAATGAGGACAACACTCAGCTGATACTCTCCATCACCTCCTGACTGGGCATTTATTGCCTTGCTCTCTTACTCAGACCGGTGTAATTTCCCCAGCACTGCTCTGCCCATCTTTCCATTCCTCTTCTTCTTTGGGAGTAAATCCTTAAAGTCTTACCCTAACAACGGGAGAAAAAAAAACCCTCTGAAAGCCCAGTGAAATCCTCCTTGTTAAATGAAAGAGAAAAGTAAATCATCAGAAGACCAAGCTTACCATTCCTGCAGTCACATTGATTCCTTTATCTACATCTTATGCATGATTTTCTATCCTTCCTACTCCAAGTGTTCATTCTTTGGAAGGATAAAAATTTGGAGTTACTTTGTATTTGCAAAATTTTTGGTATACATGGGCTTTGTTCCTATTTGGTCCTTGATTCCATCATTATAATAATAAAAGTTGAGCATTCAGAAACAATAAAAAAATAACTATTGGATAGAAAGACTGATTATCAGGAAACAAACAACAAAAAAATAGTTGTCTTAAGGTCTGTGCTGTTTCAAAAACTTTTTTCCCTAGTAGTCGAGCTGTGAAAATTAGACTTTGCAGTTCAGTTTTAGGTGTGAGAATTGCCAATATTGCTGACAGCAATCTGGCAGATAACTTAGGATGCAACACACCTGTGTTTGCAAGAACAAGTTAAGTAAGCCTAGTTTTCTTCCTTTTTCTGAGAAAATTTTTTACTGCTTAGAGATCTGTAAAGAAATTCAACTATTACAGTTGAACATTTTACATCTTTTCTTCTAGGTAAAAGTCTAGCCATTGTCCATATAAAGATTTTTGCAGAAAATGTTTGACCTCCTTAGATACTGTTATAATTCTCTTAGGCAGAAAAATTATTAATGGTTAAAACCACACAACAACAGACTGTAACCACTTTTCCAAGCAGTTCTCTGTTTTTATAACATTAAAACAATAACATTATTTTTCTAACATGGAACCCCCCATATTTATGGCAATCTTCTTCTTTTCATTTGTTTTTTTCTTCAAGGATTTTCTTATTAAAAAAATCTTTTCTATTTGTTTGCCATTTCAAAATCATACTTATAAGAATACACCACATTTTGAAGTTCTCATTTCAAACAATTCACAAAGAATGTCTCCTTGTGGTTTTTTGCCCTGTTTTGGCTGCTTTTTCTGCCTTTCTATGCCTATGCAGGTAGGTGGATTTTTGCCTTCAGCCAATTCTGCCTAGTGACAGCATGAGGTGGGCTCACAGTTCTGTCAGTAAATGTGACATTGAAAAAGGGACAAGGACAAAGGCGTTTTTCACCAGTCACACTAATATTTCCATTAGATTAAAGAAACTGCTTATTCATAGGAATTATTAGGACAATTTTAGGAAGAAATCAAAGATCTTCAAAGCTATTGTACCATGCTGTGAGAAGTATCTTGAAGCACAAACGAACAACTTTGGAGAATAGTATAGACAGTTTAATTGCTTGTTATAGGATCTAAATTTGTTTAGCACTCTCCAATAGCCACTTTCAGCTGAGCAGTCCAACAGGGACTTGCCAGTGCTAACCAGTCAGTATGTTTTTAATATGAAGCTGTGAATAGCACACTCAACAGCTCCAGATAGCTCAGGCTGTGTCCTGCTTGAGGTGCTACACTCCACACCTTCCTTTTCTCAGCCAAGAATATTCACAAGAATTAACAGTGACTAAAAACATTATACAACACGTTCAAGCAATGGCTGATTGACTCAGCCAGCAGGAACTGTTTGTCTTTGTTATCCCGTGCAGCTGCCTGGCCACATTGCTCTCCTCAAGTGTTGATGCTGTGTAGGCAGGTGCCAACAAACAGGAATCTATTGCAATTTCCTTTGAGTAAACTGAAAATGATTAAGTGAATACAATAAGAATGAGAAATGTGCGTGTTACTGGAACAGCTATATTTGGCAATAAATCTACCCTTGATTACCTGTTATTTGCTAGACCTCACCAGCTGAAGACAGTGATCTCTACTTTGTGTTTCTAGAAAATTTCTGCCCTGGTGAGGCTTCTCAATGGTACAAACTAGTTATATTAAGGCATCTTCTCAATCAGTTGTAATTCTGGTATCGAGTACAGTTTATAAATCTATCAGACCCGAGAAGTCTATCTTCTAATCAGAGGTTCTGATGAAGAAGTCTGGCTTATTTAGTCCTATATGATTATTTCTGCATAAAGAAAATGTCTTTGCAGACAAAAAACTCTTGCGAGTGCAAATACAGCCTAGATATGAGCACGTACTCCAAAGCCATGCTTCAATTACTAGAACTACATTGAGTTTGTGCTGCTTCTCTTGCCAGAACCTCTAGAGAAATATCTGCTGTTGCTGGTACTGCTCTAAACCACTTTGAGAGTGGTTTGTTAAAAAGACAAAAGTTCAAATCCCCCTTTGGGAGACTGTGGCCACAGCCATCTCCATTTTTATGTTTTTCAGCACTCCATGAGGTAGAATTTAATCCATTATTTAAAATTCTTTTAAAAGTAAGGTTTGATTGTTTGTTTTTCCTGATGATTTTTTGAAGGGTAAAATGTCCCCTAGAAGAAATACCATCAGTGTTCTCTTTGCAGCGCTAATCTGGTCCTTTTTAGTAATTTTATTTCCTTTTCTTATAAATTAAATTTATTTGCAGAGACAGAACTCTTCAAAGATATTCCCAGAAGATATCTGGTTAGATTATACCACTACTTCAAAAGATAATGAATCTGTTTCTGAAAAACAAATGTTTGTCTCTTCCAAATTGTGCCTTGAGCTCCCTTGAGCTTTACAATTCAGTGAGCATTAATGTTACATAGCACCAATAATGGGACTTTTTCTGAGAAGACAGGATGCAGCTGCTGATGCTTAATTAAAACTTATAAGATTTGTTGTGATGCTTTGATCTGTTGCTTTTTTTGTTTCCCCACCTTTTGAGCAAAGGTTCTGTCAAAGCCTAAATGTATGCTGTGTGCTCATCTCAATGAGTGTCATGGATAGGACCTGTCTCTGAAGCTTTGGAAAGAAAAGGACAATTCCCTTCAAGGCAAAAACATTGACGTGTTTAACTCTGTTTAGATCATATTTTTAGATCCATGTTAACAATATAAACAGCTTATATATTCAGGTGATTTCAAGCAGGTGACAGTGACATAGCTTGTACACACAAGTAAATATACCTGGGAGAGTTCAAAAAACATGTGGAGATGGCACTTAAAGACATGGTTTGGTGGTGAACTTAGTTATGGGGCTAGGTTGATGGTTGGACTTGATAATCTTAGGGGTCTTCTCCAACCTTAACAGTTCCATATGTGCCAAAAGCCATAGAACAGGTACATATACCTCTTTTTAATGAACATCATTTATGCAGGAAGCCTATACCACACCATATACAATATGCAGCACCCTACAGAGTACTGATACAGGCATTGGGCAAGACAAGAATTAGTCAGAAGCAGCATAAGATGCTGCTGGAATGGGTCAGAGTCGATACTGCTGCATGATCTATAGTAACAAGGACATTATTGTTTTCATATCTCCACGGGAAGTGGCACAGCTTCTGACGGGACTAAGACATTGTTTGGCATAATTTGAGGAAAAGAGGCTATGCTGAACCAAATCAAATCAGAAGAAAAGCAGAGAAACCTGCAGTTATCCCTCTCCTTTCTGTATTTTCCAAAAGACTCAGATGTTATGTGCATTTGAGCATGGGGCAGAACATCTCAGCTGACAAAGACCAGGGCCAGGGTGACATGTGTGAACTATGAGCAGTTAGAACTAGCTTTACCTTGTCTTTGTACCTTAATGAAAACTATTATATAAACCATTTATCTTTCAAGATTTATATGGACTATTGTCACTTAATTCAAGTACCAAAAAGATTATTTTTCTCCCTGTCAGATTAAAAATATTTATCCTAAGAAGAGGATAAATCCATTCCTAAGAAGAGGACTGAAGAGTAATAAAGAAAGCTTAACCATACGTACAGTGATGTTAGTGATATACTTAAAGCTTAAAGCTCTTAGGATAAAACACAAAAGTCACTTTTCATCCACAGTCATGTCAGTGAAGGCAGGGAGCATCCAGGCACTGAATGGGTGCCTCTTGTACTTATTTACCAGTAGATAACAAGACTTTTGGTGTTAGGGTCCCAGCTCACTATTATGCATTCTCAAAAAGAGTCCTTTTGTTTTTCTGAAAGACAAATATGAGGTATAAAATCAGAATTTGTGCTGCTTTTGCTGCCATCCAGAAAACAATGCCATGGCATGCTGTAGTGAGGAGCCTTTGCCACCTGGAAAGCCAATCTGGCTGCTGCTGTGCAAAGAGATGGTTGGTCACAGGAGGTGATGACTGTCACTAGAGGAGCACATGGGACAAACATAAATGGCTTTCCAGGATTCAGCTGTCCCTGACCTACTCACAGCCATCTCCTCCTAGGGAAGGCAAAATTCAGCATTACCTGTAGTACTGGCAAACCTTGAAACAACAGCTATGAAATCAGGAGAGAAATTAATTGCACCCTTTGCTCCATCTAAGCAGCTACAAGCTTCTGGAAGTTGGAAGGTCATTATCTCTCTTAGCAATAAATAATGCAGAGGACGGAATTTTTAAACAGGATATAATTTGCCTGAGAGCTGCTATCATGCTCATTACTGATTTCTGCCAAAGCTGTGTGTCTTCATGGATGAAAGTTGTCAAACACCAGATCTTGAGATCTTGATTTGAGCTGGCACAATTTTATTTGGTGTTTTCAGTCTGAAAGCAGCACAGATATGTTACAAATTGATGCTCGTGACTGGCAGGTTTCAACAGGAGCAGAGGAACTCGTCTATTCATCCCTCCATTTGGATTTATCTAAAACCTGCTACAGAGCCTGACTCTCCTCTTCTGTGTTACTTGCCATACAGCATAGATTTGATTTAACCTCTATTTCTGATAAATCTCAGAAAGGTTTGAGAAATATAAATTTACCATACCTTTCTCTAAGAAGGACATTGTCCTCTACACTCCTCATTTCTCTCTGCCCTTATATCCTGTTCAGAAATGAACTCTTTTGACTTAAAAAGGACAGTCCCTGCTACGGTGTAATCTGTGCCACAGAAAAAGAGCTCTTTGATTTATATTGAACCATTTTAATTAAAAACTGTAAACATCATGTTAAAGGACATGTCCTCATTCTGAGGCGCTTTAATTCCTAGTTTTAAATTCTCTACTTCTCTGCCACATAATTATCAGCAGATTTCTAACGCTCCCTTTTTAAATGGAAGGTTTTATTTTTAAAATTATGGCACAAACTTGATGAGGTAGAAGGTGGCTCTGCAGTGAGGACAGCTGAACCGCTGCATTATGAAAGGTACTAACATGTATGTAGAAAGATTAATAATTCTGTAGGTCAAGCCTAGAGTTAGGGTGCTAATTTCCTGGCAAGGTAAGGATTTTAGTAAATGAAATAATTAAAATTTTTTTATAGCACAGAGAAATAGATGTCCACCTGCAAAGTGTGTATATGACAATATAATAGTGTGGGGTTTTGATTGGAGGAAGTTTTCAGAGTTCAAGCAACATCTAATATTTACCTAGTGGTCTGAGCTGCTATGTCACTTTTCAAAGTTACAGACAGAAAAAAAGTAAAAGCCCTCGAACACACAGATTGTTTTTTGAAACACAGTATGGAGACCTTGAGAATGTAAAGGCAAAAAATAGATTCAAGGGTTTGCATTAATCAGGAAAAATCTGTCTTCCTGCTGAATGAGGCAGACGTGCTATCTAGCAAACCATTTAAAAGTATTGCTTAGGGACTGCTTGTGCTATATGAAAGCTGTTCAACTTCCTCTTTCTGCCAAAACAACTTCATTTTGATATTTTCACAGCCGTGGTACTTGTTGTTTAAATTTGTTCCTTGTTCTGAACCTCCTTCAGAACTAGGTGGTTACCTGTTAGATACCTGAAGAGAAACCTTCACATTCTGAGTTTCACTTTGCTTACAGTGAACTGGGAAAAAGCATATCAAAACAAGTGAGCACAACTGTTTTGGGGGTTGTATTTAACAGATGAGGAAGACATAAGCTCCTTTATGAGATAGCTCAACCTTTTACATCAAAATTCACTTGTGTGTAACAAATCTAAGTGCACGTGCCAGGCCCCTCAGGAAGTCTCATGGTGGTGTGTGCTGCTTGTGTAGGAATGGAAATGTGTGGGTAGATGTTGGCATTCCCTACTCAGTTTTTCAAGTTTCTGGCTGAAGTCAGACAACCAAACAAACAAGATGCAAACCAGAGGAGCACTCTGAAAGATTCAAGGCTTGTAGGCCAAGTGGACAATCGCAGAGGCTACAAATTGTGGTCAAAGAAACAAATCTGCTGCTGGTTTATATGACTGCATACAGTGAAATGAAACCTTGGACTTTCTTTTCAAAGAAATACGCTTTTATCTAAGAAACCTCCGCTTTGCTTCCCAAAAAGAACAAAAGCAATGTTTGCTTCATTCTTCCTGGTTAATGGTGGCAAGGACAATATTATTCAAATCTTTACTAACTGTATTCCTATTTTAGCCCTCTTTAGGAAGCTCTTTATCAGATAGAGAGTCAACCATTGCACAAAAGAGCAAAAAAAAAAAGACAAATGCTAGGTAGAAGGATATTCAACACTCACTGATGAAATATTCAGAATTGCAATTATTACCTTTCAATTAATAGGATTCACTTACACCCATCCTTAAGAATTTATGCTCCATAATGCTTCCTCATAATGAGGAAGGAGAAGTTCTGCTTGTCTTGTGACATTTAGATCTGGAATTACAGATGATGATGAAACCACAAGGTTTGCAATAAAAGGCTAAGAGCTGGCATCAGTAAATATCACCCCATACCAAAAATAAGCAGTGGAACCAGAACTTCTACAGACCAGATCCTCAAGATTTCAGGGCTGTGTATTCAGTTGGCCAATGCTGCAATTAGGATTTAAGTTTTCCTGACCATCTAAGCTGCTAGGTGAGACCATGTTTTCTAGCTGCACTCATCTGCTGATAATAACTGAGCATACCTTCAAATGATTTTAGCATTCCATGTGGTGAGGTTTTTTGAAAACATACCTTCTATATTGGTGCTGAAGTGGGAGCTGATGGCAGGTGTATGTATATTAATATTTGGATTCTACCAGGACAACTTTTGCAGTAAATCTCCAATCCATGCCCATTTCTTATGCTAGGTCTCACCTAGTGACACTGTCTTGGAGTGTGCAAACCTGGCTCTTTCCAGATGAGCTGAAAGATGGGACCAGGGACTGGTCTGTTACCCCTTCCATCTCCGTGAATACATGCAGGGTGGGGATTGCACGGACCGCACCAACTGTTTTATTCTGCACATCTGCTGCTATTGCTCTGTCCTACTTGCTAATACATAGACACCTTTAGAAAAATTGCCTCTGTACTCTTGGAAACCATTTTAGCCACATAGCCACTGTGCAGATGGAGGAATGGGGCAGAAACACAACTTGGAGTTGTTTCATCACTGAGGAAACTGGGAGTAATGCGGCTAAAGGTTTCTCCTCCTGGAGATAAAAGCCCATGCTTATCTAGCCTTGCTGTTTTCAGCATGAGCCCAGTTTCAGTGCTTGCTGCTGCACCGTGCCATGAGATGGCACCAAGATGTGGCTGCGGCTCAGAGGGCAGTTCTATATGCTGATGCTCCTCTCTGTCCTGCACTGTCCTAACTTCTGTGGATCATGGAGTGCGCAATAACTTGCAGCTCTGAAACAGCCAGAAAAATAACTCTTTTTGGTTTTGGTTCCTCCTGAAGTTAACAAAGTAGCAATCATCACAGGGGTCTGTTCTAGCTAAAAAGAATGCCAGGGAGGGTAGCATTCAAAGGGAAAGGTAGAATTTTCCAGTGGAGAAGGTAGGGGGGAATCAAGCAGAATGTAAAATGCAGAGAGAAATTAATTCAGCTTTCTGCATGCAGTATACATTGGTAGCAATTGCTACTTGTACATTGAGCTCAGGGCAATACATCACAAAATTCATTCCTCTGACCTTGTGCACATTTCTTTCTCATGAACTAGGTCTTTATGTTTGATTCATAAAAGCACAAGGGAACTGCAGAATATTCAACTGTACAAAGGCAATATGTAGGACAGAGTTTGCTGTCAGATGAATGATGAAACATTTGCACAAAGATGAATAAGTTAGTTTTGTGCAAAACCATGGTCTAAGTTTGAGAAAAGTATGTGGGAACTATGAAGTTTCTTATTCTGTGGGTATCACCGTGCTATTTGGGCGCTTTCTGTAGTTAATAGGGCAGTTTTGGGGCTGGTATTGGTTCTGATATTTATTCTTATGGAATCTGTGAAGTTTATAAGGAATGCATCTGTGTATGTACAAAGGAATTATGAATCCTTCATATTAGTGGTAGAACCACAGCCAAGCCGATGTTTTACTCCAAGCATCAACATTTAATCTTAATGCCTTCCTTCCTGGGGAAATAATTATAATATGAATCTAATTCAAAGCCAGAGGAAATCAGTACTATTTGTCCGAAGATATTAACTTTTGGCTAGATTTTGTCTTGTGCAACCTCCTGTTTTGTGGAATTTAAGCATCTGACAGCTAGGGCAAATTGGTTCTTAAAGCACTACCGGGCCAGGACAAACAAGTTTTAAGGCATGCTGTCATATATGGGATAGGTCCCTACCCACTGTAAGTCCTTTCCCTTTTTTATTTATGAATTGTGAAAGTAACCTTGTGCATCAATGATTATATAGGTAGCCTAGATACCTGCATTGTACACTGTAGTTTTTTGAGTAACTGCATGTAGACAGATGGTTAAGGGCTTTGGAAATTCCACCCAGAACTGTCTCTAGTCCTTGGCTTTGTTCTTTTTTAATTGAAATCAGAAAACCTATTAAAACTTGAAATGAGTACAACTTTTAAATGAAAAGAGCTGCCAAACAGCCAAGTAAGGCTCAAAATAATTTTGGCATTTTAATACACGATGAATTAGCAAATGTATCCAGACAGGTATCTACTATCTTATCTTTTTGGCATCACAGACATCTAAATCATTCAAATCCTCATTAAGGTAGTTAATGTATTAAACCAACGTATAGAAGAAGATTAAAAAAAACCCTAAGCAACAAACCCAACCATCAAGTCACACATTGGAGGGAGAAAGCTGCACAAAATTTACTTGCAGACAAAAGACTAATAAATCCTGTTGCTATTTTTTGATACTTTTTAAGAAGTACATTAAAGAATTTCCCTCCCTCTTCCTAATTTTATCCAAACTAACAATGAAAAAGATGGGGAGTAGAGTTGCCATTTTCAAATGCAATGATATAGGTTAACACCTGAGTTCAATTAACTATCAAAGTTAAAAAAGCAGGTACAAAAAAATTGTCAAATTTAAAGATTCAAGGAAAGAAAACCAAATCTCCAAAGACACACATGGAAAAATGGGCACAGCATCTAGATTAAACACTATCTTCTAAGAAAGTCTACAAAATTACTAAGAATTCAAAATAAGCAAGATGACATTTCTAGAAGAGAAAGGAAATAATTATTTTGGGCTTGGAAGTGCAGCAACATTGCAAACTCTACTAAAAATCCATGCAAAAGGCTAACTCAGAACCTTTGTTCAGCTGAGGTCGTGGAGCAGGGAGAGTGCTTTGCTGACACCAGGCCCACTGTTACACACAGTGCCAAATACAAGACAGGTTAGGCTTGGCAACAATAATTCAACCTGTCAGCCCCAGGGCAGGGCACGCTGGTGGCTTTAGTGACCATCCAGAATTTGTTCCTTGTATAGAATGGTTTGAGTTGGAAGGGACCTCAAGGATCATCCATTTACAATTCCCTGCCATGGGCAATGACACCTTCCACTAGACCAGGCTTCTCACAGCCCCATCCAGCCTGGCCTGGAACATTTCCAGGGATGGGAGTATTCACCACGTCTCTGGACAAGCTGTTCCACTGCCTTCAGAATTTTTTCATTATACACAATCTAGACCTACCTTTTTCTTCAGTTTGCTGAATTTGGCTACTCCTTTGTATCTAGAAATACAGCAGTTGCAGAAAAGACATGTGTAAGCTCACACATGGAGAATGTATTACTTTAGAAAGCTCAGGATACAGCTGAAGGAACTCTGAAGATGCCTGAAGTCACGTCAAGAGATGTGGCTGAACTGCTGGAACGAGGCTGCCACCTACACCCAGCTGGGAATCTCCATCCAGCTTGGATACCTATGTGTGTTATATCTTGCATAGCTCGGTTCTCATCATGTCAGTTTTCCCTTACCCTGCCAGGTCACGTGAGAGGACCTATCTGGGAACTTTCTTTCTACTCTTACTTGACATTGTTTTTTCCCTTCATGCCAACCAGAAATTTCGGTGGGAAAGGCTTTATAGCAAAGGTGGTATTACACAGCACAACTTGGAGGGAGAATAGAGGACTCAAAATGGTTAAGGATTGAATTATGAAAGGTTTCCATTTACTGGCAGAGGGGGAAGTTTGCCCTGTAGCTTCACAGAAACTAGAAAGCTCAGATGATCCAGAAATAAGCAGCAGACAAAAATTTAACAAAAATATCAGTTCCAACACCCATGGGGAAATGACCTCTTCTGTATTTTACAGAGTCTTCATGTCAAACAGATGAAATGCAGCACAGAGTTTCTAAAAGATGTGCTTTTATTCTTTTATTTTCTATCTCTTTTTTCTAAACAGACTTCTTTAAATAGCTTGTTTTCAATATATTCTTAAAAGGCCACTGCTGTGTGTTTGTCTGAGAAAGTAGAGGGTGTGTTTTGTGCAAGCCATGCAACAATGGCACCAGTTATGCACAATTCAGTTCCTCAAGAGAGGTTTGCCCCAGCCTTTAATGTGGCTTCTTTTTGGATATACTCTGGGGAGCACACACCATTATCTGGTAGCAAAAGAGTAACAGATGCGTAACAATTACGCGGAGGAAAACTATAATGTTCAAGAAAACTGTGCACTTTGATTTCTTGTTTTAAATGCATTTGAAGCACTTTCAGCATAAGATAGACAATGATAAACAGGTAATTTTCATGCTTTCCCTTTGTGCCCTACTCAAAATGAAGTTTCCTCTGCTTCTGTCAAGGCAAACTCCATTTGGCACGATGGTGCTGATTTTTATTGCTTTGAGCTGGTTTAGGTCATCAGTAATGATAGACCTACAAGTGTCTGGAACAAAGATCAACCTGTAAATCCCTGTCAAAGCTATGATGCCTTAAGTTTTAGCTTTTATATGTTACAGACTCTGTACTGCCTTAGTATGTAACCGTGAACTTCATATAAAGTGTTAGCAAATTCTCTTCACAGTTTAGTCAGACAAAACAATCCTTTTCCAGCCTGAGAACCAAGGACACCTTTGCAGCTTCAGGCCCAAAAAGTATAAACAACAGTGAATAGAGGAGAGCAAACTGGGAGGATGGGATTTCATAACCTGAAGCTGTAATCAGAAAATTAACCCCAATATGTAAATGTACCAAAACTTACAAAAGTGTGAGAACTCATGACCCGTTGTCCATCTTGGCTGTAGCCATGGCCAGGCTCTTGTACTGCCCAAGGTGTAGCCTTTGAAGCCTTTTAATAAATACCTACTTTATTCCTCTAACACTGTCGAGCCTCTGTTCCAGATAGCCTCTCACAGGTGTCAGCTGTACTCATATTTTCCCTAAGCACATGCCTGAGCTAGCTTTAGTTACATTTACTTCACTACTGGTTTTCATTTACTTATTCATTTTTCTTTGGAAGCATGTCTTCTTAAGGATCTTAACATCTTTGCCCTATCCTCCATGAGCTACATGGACAGAAATCCAATGCAAAACCAGTACAGCGGCTGTCCAATTTTACTCATGCAATTATAGACAACTTTTCATTTAGTCTACATCTGTTGCTAATGATTCATAGATTTGAACAGTATTAGTAACTTTCTGACACCTCATGTTCAACTTCTCTCTTCCAACCTGTCTTAGACTTGTCATAGAACATGATGATGTTCCAAGCAAAGGACATTTTGTGCTTTATCAGATTTCATCACTTGAATTTTAGTACAACAATGGAAAAAACACTGTGACACATCTTCCTTTCGAAGGCTATTGGGCTGACATATGGAAGACCTTCTCCCCTTTACTGATGCTAAAGAATAAAAGCCTTAATTACTCCATCATTAATTAACTAGACAGAGCAGAAATCATCCTGCCATGCTTTTATTTTATTTTATTTTATTCCTAGCTCTAAAGGTTCTGCTGGCATTTCCAAAGGATAATTGGATTATTTCTTGAAGTCTTTTTATTTGTTATTTTTACATCTGACAAACATACTGTTCCTTGTGCTAACGGTATGTTATGCAACACCCTAATTTCTAGTATATTTGAGGACTTCAAGATGGTGTGGGCTTTACCATCAGACGCAGAAGTAACAATTTTTTGTAAAGAATAAAGCAAATAAATCTTTGTTCCCATTCTTTCGCCCCAAGCTCACTCTCACCTCCTAACAGTAAGTCACACAGGTTTCTGCTTTTGAATGAGAGCCAGAGCTGGTAATGAGCCACATTCATCAACTGTATTTGCATTTTTCTTTCAGAGCAGTTGGTGGCTTACATAAAAAATACAAAACATAAGCTTCATGTGGAAAAAATTTCTCAATGAGATTTTTCCCATTTTCTCATTCATAAATTAGCAATTTCCTAATTCAGTTTATTTAGTCAAGTAGTCAATAATTCAATCAAGTACAACAGATCATGATTGTTCTGCCAAAGGCATATGAGCATTTCCAGAAGATGGAAGGCAGAGGGGCAAAATTGCTTCCAGAGAAATTTCTCAATCTTGAAGATCAATAATCACCAAGGAAAAAGAAGAGCTGAAACTGAATGAAATTCCAAGTAAAGGGTTTAATACAAAAGACTGTGTGTTTTGACAGCACGTTTACTGAGTGTAAATGTGCGAGAGAGCTGAGCCTCCAACAACCTGGATTAGGGGCAGAGTGGCAGAAGCACCGTGTGGTAACCCAGATTTGATCTTTGCACAAGTATACAGATCTTTAATTTCTGCCACTTGTGTCTCAAAAAGCTTCTGTATCCATGTTGACTGTTTTAGAAATAGTATTTTTCTTTACTTATATCTTAACTTGGCTTGAATGAGGAGTGATTCAGCTGGCTGTGGCATTCAATATGTCTGGGCACAAAGAACTATATTCAGAGCTCTAGGCCATCCCACATAGTTCATAATGAATTACAACACTTGCAGCTGATGTGAGAACCAATTCTAAGCAGCAAACTGTCTTCCAGTGAACAGCATTAGGCAGGAAAGTCCACTGGCATGCAGTAAAGAAGTGGGGAATATGTAAAAGTCCTAAGTGTTCTGCTACAGCATTTTTATTGGCGGGCTGACTTTTATGAGCCATCACCTGATGACAGCAGAGGATTAATTTGATGAACTATTATGTGTTTTAGACTTTTTCCACAGAAAAATGATATTTTCATGTCCTTATTTGAAAATTTATACCAACCATAAGAAAAAAGCTATGACACAGTGGAAAGTTCACATTAGGGGATAATTTAAAGTTTTCAGATACTTTATATGTTTCCCCACCTTTTCCCACTTTTGAAAAAAGGGGATCTGCTTGCTGACATGGCTGTGTGATGGTCAGTGTCCTTAGCTACCTTCTGCCAAAAAGTGTAAAGGGGCTTTTACTGTGAAATAAAATCTCAGAAGCAGCCAAGCCATATGAATCATGAAGCTTACCCAGTCCTAATCTGAGTAATATAGGGGTATCCTCTCCCTATACCCCTATGGAAGTTTAACCACTTTTTCATTACCACTGTATCTGCAGATTGACTAGCACAGATATTTCCTTCACTTTTTCCTCCAGGATGGAAAATGGAGTGGCAGAGCAAATGATGGACAAGAGAAAAAAAGATTTGAAAATTAATTTCCTTCTGCACCACCACAAGGAACAGTGAGCTAACAAAACTATTGTTTTAAAAGTACTGGTTGAACCTTGAATGAACTTGCTAGTTAAATGTTCTGCTTGGCAATTTTAGCAGAGAAAATATTGGAAAATAATATGTTTGACTAATCATTATTATTTACAATGGAACACGAAAAATTCAGTCTAAAGTGTTCAAACATAAAATTTGTTACAACCCTCATCATATTAGAAATAAATGAGCTGTGAAAGGTTCTGTAGTTTGTTTCTTTTTAAACTTCTACTTCTAATTTTATTTTTGCATGGACCTGTTCTTTCATTCAGCTGCCCCCAGTCCTTTTACTGACATGCTCTGGCAGTCACAAACACCCTTGTTCTCCAGTCATGCTTCCTTTTTCCTTCTAATGAATTGTAGCATTTTCTTGTGTATGAGGTGTTTAAGTGACGTGCAACGTGTGTATGTTCATTACACTTAGGTTCCAGACTCCTCATTTCTTCTAAGAATTCATCCATAGGCCATCAAGCAGCTCTTGGGTTTTGGTGATTAAGCCAGCAAGGGAAAAAGGTAAACATTAATGTTTAATTTATTGCTACTATAATAAATTCTCATGGAATGTGAAGAACTATATTACTCCACCGAGTTTTACACACGCACATTATACTTAAGAGAAACTGTCTACAAACCAATTACATTATCTTTAGAGTCCAAATTTAGGCCATATTCCTGCAAGATATGGCCTAAGATTATCTCGAGTAAGTCACATTAAAATCTCAAGCAAGGGCACGAGATTTTAATGTGACTTACATGGCACATGGTTAAAACATTTCACTACCACTTCTTTTTAAAAAATGGTATGCTGGTAAGTGCGTGCATTAGTAGGAAAGGCGTATAAAATTGACTTCAAAAAAATATAATCACCAGATATTGTTTTTTCCTTAATGTCTACTACTTCTTTTTCGAAGATTTGGATACATATCATGAAGCTTTTCTACAGAAACTGCAGTTAGATTATTTTAAAATATCTGGTTCATTTTTTATTTTTTTGGAGATGCTTTCAACTGCAAGTTCACCTGTGGCTAGAGCTGCCAGAAAAATAAACTAATCAAGTAATCCAAGAAAGACTTATGATAAAAAAACCACAAGAACTGGTAACATTGATATCTCAATAATGTATCCATTCGAAATACAAGTGATAAATAATGCTTGAATAGGATTTTAAAGAAGTCCGTATGGATATATGTAGTGCAGGAAGGATGACTAAAGCAGGCCATGTTTCATCCACAGATTTAAAACTGCCAAACCATCTCCCACCCCAGACAGAAGAGTATATGGAACCAAAAAGAGGCATACAGTGTTTTTGCCCATGGTAAACCCAACTCATGTCTTAGAGTCAGAAGCTCAGGGCCTTTCTGAAAGGGAGGCTTCAAAGAGACTGTTGTACTTAGTGGGTGTCAACAGAACTATATTCCATCAATTCCATATCATTCTCTTGGGAGGCTATTTACACTTTCAACCTTTTGTCATAATGAGGGTATTAGAACATCTCTTACTCATTCTGATATGAGAAATGGGAATAATAGCCCCTATTCACCTTCTGCCTAGCTTTAATGATATTATGTACTTTCAGTATATATTATTCTAGCTGCCTCTTTTTCAGGCTGGAGTGTCCTCTTGTATTTCTATTTCTGCTTTTGACTCTCTGATTTAGTCTCTTCTTGCGTGGAAGCTGTTCCATACTTCTATGATTGTTTAAGACTGAGGGATATAGAATCTTAGAGGTTGGAAAATCATCAGGATGGGTTAAAGAACATTTAGTCCCAGCCATCAGTGCCATGGGCAGGGACACCTCCCACTAGACCAGGTTGCTCAAGGTCTTATCCAAACTGGCCTTGAGCACTGCCAGGGTTGGGGCATCTGCAACCTCCTGTTCCAGAGTCCTACCATCCTCACATTAAAGAATTTCTTATTATCTAGCCTAAATTTCCCCTCTTTCAGTTTGTGCCCATTTCGCTTTGTCCTATTGCTATATTTCCTGATAAAGAGCCCCACTCCAACTTCCCTGCAGGCCCTTCAGACACTGGAGGGCTGCTGTGAGGTCTCCACATAGCCTTCCCTTCTCCATGCTGAACAGCCCCAGTTTTCTCAGCTCCAATTCTCTTCTCAACTTTGCAGCCATCCTCTTGACCTGCTTGAAAGTTCCATGTCTTTCTTACATTGTGGGCCAGAATATAAGGCTGCTCCTGTCTGCCAATAGAGGGCTTGATCCAAACCATCCTCCTGTAATCTCATAAGTGTTGCACACACGTGCACAGTATTTCTTTTTAGTTTCATTCTTTTAATTGCTTCAAACATTTAGTTTAACTTTTCTACCACTGATGATATTTCTGGAGACCTAACACCAAGATCACAGTGACTCCAGGATCTTTCCATGATGGGTAAGGGCTAACAGAGCTGATTACTGCATCTGTTTATTTTAACCCAGGTGAACTAATCTATCAATATTGAAACCCATCCTATGGCATCAGGAGAGCCTACTGCAGTTCCTCTGGCAGCTCAGTTTTGGCTGTCCTGACTATCCCTGTGGCAATTGCAGGCTGGGGCACCCTGTGATTGCCTGCTGTCACTGCCCAAGTGCTGGCTGTGCCCAGTGACACCAGTCCTGAAATCTCCCAGAAACCTCCCTCCTCATCCTGCTCTCCCCTGTCATAAGGGGCTGCTCGGCTCCTGCTCCCTGCCTTTTTAATGGCATGCTCTTCCCTAAATCCTGATCGAATTTGGAGTGGGTCTGAAAAACATGCAATAGAAATAATAGAAATATTCTTGTCCACTAGGGGGAAGTACCTCCATAATTAGGATCTGATGAGTGACTGTAGGGATCACGGAAAATAGCGTTCTGTGTTTCTAAATTGCGAGACAACGCTTGTTTTGAACTTTAATAGCAATAATTTAATGCAAAATCGAAAATCTACTGTTAGTGAAGACATTGACCCATTAGGTACTAAATAACCTTTTCAATTGAATTGTGTTAGGCTTGCTTTAATGCAGACTTCTGTTCAATAAAAGCTATCCTATGACTTAATAGTTTCCCAGGAAATTACTGCAGATGAACAGAAGAAGAAGAGCAGAAGAACAACTAAAGAAAATGAAAAACTGTATTTCTAGCAAAATCTATGTGGTATTCAACTCTCATAAAATAGAAATACCATTAGCCTTTAATAAAATAAAATAAAAGCATTAAATTACTTTCAAATAGTTGTCACTCTAAAACTGAGTCATAAAGAGAAATCACCTGAACAATATTCTGCTTGTCTCTCCAGTTACATATGTAAACCATCTTTTTTTCAATCTTCTGCTATTTATATGGCACCATCAAAGAAATACAGGTTAAGTAGAGGTGCAGATCTACTGAAACATTTAAACTTATCAGTTGTTTCATAAGAAGAGAGAATGCCAGACACCTGGTCTGCCACAACCTGAATGGTTTATTTCCTATAAAGTTTAGAAATTTATGTATGAGAGGACTAGGTTTTATAAAGATACAGTATGACCACTTCATATTCTGATTTTATTCTTTTCTTACTCAGCTCTAATAGAGATCCTATAATTTTCAGACCACTTTAGAAAGGCATCCACAAAAGCAGTACTGCAAAGACTGATCACTAAAATTCTCCAACCAACTAGCAGCTTATAAGACTTCCGATATTAAACCCTTGAGCAGTATTCTACTGAAATTGAAAGAGGTTTGAGCTCCTACTTGACTGTAACTCCTTTCTATCACTATTTTGAACTTTCATGAACAGATAATAGTCTAAGAGAAATTTAGTGGGAAACTAAGTGTAACATTGATGTAAAGTTAATGCCTGTGTTTAGGCAATAGTGCAGATATCTGACCTGAATTCCTTAACATTGCCATTTAAATGCCTCCTAGGTGAAAGGAACGTCTTTTCATTTTATCATAAAATTAATGTTCTGTTATAAAGGGGGAAAAAAACCCAACCAAACCAAACCAGAAAGAGGGGACAAGATGCCACAACACAATTTTGTTCTTGTCTGCCCGAGTTCTGCAGTCAGTTTCACGCAGAATCAGCCTACAAAAATTCTCTGTATTTCTCTTGAATCCTTTATTCTCTTTAGCAAATCTTCCTATTATTTTCTCCTATCAGTTAAAACTTCGATATATTGCCAGGAAAGGACAACTTCTGTTATCTTGAATAATTTGTACTTTAGGATAATGCTACATCAGTAAAAAAACAGCAACAACAACAATAAAGTCTTCAAGACTGTCCTTGTCCTGCCCAAGCACACCCAGCCCAAGGGACACCTCCATCCTACAAACATTGCTGCCCTGCACAGACATTCTGCAGGAAGGGAGGCTGCCAGGGGCTGGGTGCTCTGGCTCATCCGGGGGATTAGCATCCCCTGTGTGCAAGAGGGAGTATCAGGGTCTTGGCTGGTGCATTCACAGCATACCCACAAAAAGATAAACCTGCAGCAACAAGGTTTTTACAGATCAATTCCTTGAACTACATGGTGGAAATGGTTTTTAGAAAGCAACACATTGTGCTTATGGGTTTTTTTTAAGCTTAACACAAAGTGACAGTTGACTAAACAGTTTTACATAAAATTTCCATTTCCATTTGAAAAGCTTACATTTGCAATAAACATCCCTTGCTGGCTCTGTTCCCAAACTCAAGCTTTGCTCTGGAAAAACCCTCAAACACTGAAATAAACATTATTTCTAAACTGACTCCGCCACCTCACTTTCTCCTTCACAGCTCCATCTCTTAGATAACATTAAGAGCTTCAACTTTACAAGGTGTTTTCCACTTCACACCAACACACTTGAAACCAATCATTCATCTGCAGAGTGAACTCTGCTTCATGAGGTTTCTGCTTTAGATTCTGTTCTGAGCACAAACTGAAAAAGAAGATGCTCACTTACCACAGAAGAGTCGCTGCTGAGTTTTGAGCAGCAGAACTGTGAATGAGTGGTGCACAGAAGAGAGCATTTAAATGACATAGCTTTCCACTGAAAAATGGAGAATTTTGACCCAGCTTACTGAAGTCTAAAACCTATAATTAACAGTGACTAGGCTGTGTAAGGCTAATGGATTGCCTATGTAGACAGCCTATCATTTTATTTAAAATATAATGGAAGCAAAATGCTCTCTCTGCAATCAGCAGGTTGTGGCAGCAGAGCAGAAATGAACACAGAGAATAGGTGGGTGTTCTTTCGCTGGGTATCAAAACCTTGTTGAAGGAAACACATTTCTTTTGTAAGACTACAATGGAGATGTGAAGAGAACAAGGAAGGATTTCAAAAATAGAGTGCATGAACAATGTTTAACACTGAATAGGTCAGAAGGGGGTCCCTGCTGTCTGAAGACACACAGAGCTATGCCTGGCTTATTTTTTTTTTGCTGCATGCTGCTTTCAGACATATACACAGGCTACCTGGTGGAGACTGGGGTGGGTGATGTGTTAGACTGCTCAGGGCTGTCTCTGACAAGCGTCCTCCTACAGAGCAACCAAAAGGTAAAATTTCCAGGAGTCGCCACTAATTTGGTGCACCTCAAGGGCTTTTGTTCCTGCATCTGAAAAACCTAAGTGACAATGGGAGATGTCTGAGAATTTGGTTCACTATTTTCCAGGGGATACTTCCTATTCCTGCATAGTTTGAAACAGCATGATATCAAACAAATCTGACTTCTCTTATTGTTCTAGTAACATCATGCTTCACAACCTTTCTAAATCCTGGTTTCTGCACCTATTGTAGCCATAGTAAAAGCATACCTACAGTAATATCATTAGCAATCTATTCCACATAGATACTTATTCATAAAGACAAATAAAGAAAAACACTAAATACAAAGAGTTAAGGTCAACTGCTAGACAGATTGTTTTAAAGGTCCATTATTGGCAAACCTGTTCCTTGACCTTTAAAAAAATAAAAGGAAGCATATTCAGTTTATCTCACATGACTAGACATATACAGAATGGACATCTGTTACCACTGCAGTAATTCAGGCTACAGCATTATTTCCATTATAAGTGTTTTTCCCTGTTATTTTTCAGGCATTCATAACTTCCTGAAATATTAACAAGTGCTGAGATTTATTACGCACCTATGGCTCAGTCCTGTGATGTATGTAGCTCTGTGTCCCTAAGTTGGCACTAGAGCTTGTATTCACATGCTCTTCTAGAATAAAATCAAAACAGCAGAAAACAAGGCTGAAAGGTATCTTAAGGGTTCATTGAACATCCCCTGGCATTCCCACCCCGTGGATGGACAACCATACATTTTCCTAATTTATTCTTAGTAACCTTCAATGACAGAGGAGGGTGCCTACATTCCCCCTGTCAAACCTCTCTGAGCTCATTACTGGGACTTCTGCTGAAGCTGAGCCTTCCACTGCCAACCTACTTGGGGATTTTTTACAGTCTTATGTATCTTGGATGAAGAGAATAGCTAACTGATGCTTGAACAGGACTTAACAGCAGCCTTAGAACACCTTTGGGGAACTTAGAGAAGATGGAGACAGGCTCTTTACTACTGAGATGCCTGGCAAAGGGCAATGGTCATAAATTGAAGAGAGAGAGGACAGGAGAGGTTCTGGCTGGGCAGGAGGACAATATTTTTACTATAATGATTATCATGAACTGGGTGAGACTCTCCTTCCTTGAAGATCTGACTGTTCAAAATCCTGAGCAACTTAATCTGAATTCATTGCCCCTGCTTTAAGGGAGGTTGGATTTGAAACTTCTTGAGGGCCCTCTTAACCGGAATTATTCTGTAACTCTATTTCTCTTTACAGAAGACCCTTGCAATTAAACTGCTTTCACTTTTCATCTAGTTTAAAAATGTATTCAGCCTCTCTTCCTTCAGAAGGTATGTTTTCCATGAGCCTGGCTGTTATTTCTGCCCTCTCTGCATTTGTCCCATCTCTCCTGGAGGGCGCTGAGCCTCTGGTTTTATACGATGAGAGCACTTCTCCAAACTGAGGCCAGAGATATTATCAGTGGCAGCACAGAGACTCTCAATTGCTTCATAAAAGCTGAACAATCATTTGAGATGGTTACATAAAAGACAACACAGCATTGAACAGTATATACACAATAGTATTTTGAAGCACGTATTCTACTAAATGAGTTTGGAACACTCTAAGTGCTTTGTACACATACTCAGCTGTGCAAGACTTCAAAGGGGAAGACTAGTGTTACCCTGAAATTCAGCTTTGCATCCATCTCCTTCTCCAAACTGAGATAATTTTTCTCCCTTGGAGTTTTTGTGCTTTTTTCCAGAGTAGTTTTGAATATACTGTTTTCCTCCAGAAACCTTCAGATTGGCACCAAATGTTAGTGTTGTGCCCGAAGGCGAAAGAACTCAGAATATAGCTCCAGAACAGAAGTGCACTTGCAGCTTTAAATAGTGGGTAGTGCTTTGACAGCAGTATTTTTTATTTTTAATTTTTGCAAACAACTGCATCCCGATAGAACTAAAAAATGCCTTGTAATATGTCCTCTTCAAGAAAATAAGGAGTAAACTGTGTCTTGGTTGTTTATGTGAAACAAAGAGCCCAAACTGTCAGTTTTCTTCCTGACTCTTTTCCTCTGAAAACTCAGAAAACCCATAAAACTACATTTGAACAATAATGACCAGAGCACATACAGTATTTACCAGGAACCATCTAAAACTATTTCTGCAGTCTGCATCATGTTTTTCTTCCCATAGCCCTACACAGCCCAAAGCCCAAAGCAAGTCCTTGCAGTCCCTATTTTTCCCTGCTTCCCTGTGCTCTTCCCACAGACATACTGAACTTTGTCACAGTCTGCAAGGATGTTCTTTCATGCAGGGAGTTTTCCCCAGGGTCTATTTCAATGCCCTTGGTGATTTTAGGACATTTAAATGTTTGTGCAGCACTATGGCTTGCTTGTTCCCAGTCTGGAACTGTACCTGCTGACCTTGGTAAAATGGTAGTGAATTTAAATAGATAGACAAATGTAATTTTTACTATTTTGTTTGCGTGTATCCCTTCCCCCTTTCAAGGAACTAGAATAGTCAAAATAACAGCTTGATGACACCAAGTTTGCTGGTTAATTCTTTCCTTCCAAATTATGCAAAGTATTGTCTTAACAAAGGCCCATATCAGTATAAGGTTGAAAAATGGCTATTTACAAGTGGTGGCCTTGTGAGAATCTTTATCTTGGCACCCACCCTTTTGGTTATTTATACGCAGTTACAAGTCATCAGACCTCAGGCAATTTGATGTCATGCTTGGATCTCAATAATTTCATTTATCAGTTTTTCCTTATGGTTTTTGAGAGGTGATAAACTTGCAAAATGCATATTTAATCTGTATTTGCTACAAGTAAAACTGCCTCTGAAGCACTGGACATTTATTTTTACAGCTGGTTCTGAATTCAAATACACTGGTTATAAATAATTTCTGCATGTCATGTAATATTTATGCTGGAAATCTGAAACTCCATGTCATGTTTGGAGAAATGAAAAACAGGGAGAAGAGGCTACATTTTCACTGAACTATTGCAGGCTGTAGTGTCTGACACAGTACAACCAGTGCCCCAACAAGAACCTGAGAGCAGCAGTTGTCCTGCCATTGCCGAGGAATCTGAAATTCCCCTCTAGACCTGCATAAGGAATGGGCTGTTATATCTTCTCAGCCATCCCCTCTTCCCTGCCCTTTGCAAGGCTGCTTTACGTAAAAGATAAAGTGTCTATCCCAGTGTTTGCCTCCACTTGACAGAGTGCAGGACATCAGCTGACTTTGATGTGTTGCTCTTTTGCCTGATTGATTGTTTTTTGGAGGCAATGGTCAGGCATGTGTTTATCACATCGACTTGTTCAGCTATAACCATGCTGCTGTTACTCCTATGTGGGTTAAATTTAACTGTCCATCTTTCAGGTGAGAGTTGCCTTACCTGACTTTAGGCATCTCCAATTTGGACAGCTATGGCTGAGCTGCCTGCCCCATATAGCCAAGAGAAAGAAATAGAAACAAAATGTATAACAAATCTGTAGATGACAAAGCCTGGAAGGAAAAACATGATTGCTTTCAATTACAATTCTGAAGACCTGGGATGAATGCAAGCTTTTGTGCTGAAATGGATTTGACTGGTTGCAAACCAGCTAGGTATGATAGGCTGCCTATGGGTGACACTGGATCACAAAGGTGAACATGAGCCCACATTCAGGTCGATGTGATCAAGTTGTCAATAAAAGGCCTGGCAGTATTAACCTTAGAGATCCTTCCCACCACTGTGTCCTGTCACAGGAACAGAAACACCCCTTGCAGTCAAGGGTAAAGTGTGTGAATGGGGGGTAAATATCCCAAAGATGATGAGAAAACACAACATAAGAAAGAAGTAGGATCATTTCTTCTAAAGAAAAGACTGAGGTCTTTTCAGAGTCTCCAGTATTCAGGCATCCTAACACACTTCAAAATGGAATGGAGCGGCCTGTTGTCCTTACTTATACCAGTGAGAACAAGAAATTATTCACTTGCTGTGAATGAAGAGCTAGTTGAACTTTCAAAAACTTCTTCATACTAAGAACACTAAAACTGGAATAAATGACTTATCTCCATTGCAGGAAGTCTTTATGAGACAGTCAGGAATGTTGTGGGAGAGCAGCAGACTCTGTAACTTGCCAAACTCTTTTTCAGCTTTATTTTCCTACGGTTTCATGCGTAAGCAGCTGATGCAGAAGGAAATAAATGCTTGTGTGGCATACCACAAACAGCAGGTGATCCAAGCACCAACTGGTTTGTAGTTTCATGGACCTCAGGCTTATCCAGACACCTAGAACGTCCCACAGCACTAAAAACACAACAGCAGGCTACGTTAAATTAAGCAAGGATTTCAGGTGCTCTTATTGCAATACTCTAAAAAGCAGCTTAAATGTCAAAATTAGGCTCCAGTGAACAGAATGTTATACAATAACCATTCCTCATAACTCAGAAGCACAAAGCTCCTCACATCATTAAAACTTGCAGTCAGGTCATTTTAGAGAAGACTGTGGCCAGAAATCCTAAATGTGTTTATAGAGAGAAAAGAGTATGACAGTGAAAATGGCTTTTTTGATTCAGCACTATAAAAGTGACCCAGATGAACACTTAGGAGCAAATAATATTGCTTATGTCATGAAGTCAGAACAGAAGAAGTAGCAAAGGAAACCTAATATATAATTTTAAATAAGACAGGGAGCATTTTTAGTCTTTCCTGTCCCTACCTTTTTTTTTTTCCACAGCCTCCATTATAGTCACACTTTGCCCAAGCCTGATTACCTTGGAAGACTAATAGTACTGCTAAAGCAGGTCAGCCTCAACTGAGCAACTAGGAGGTAGGAACACAACATAATGAAAGACAAGCTTAAAAAATGGATGCCTTGGAAAAGGTGCAGGATTGGAGTTGAATGTTTAGTGCAACAATAAATAAAATAGTTTCATTAAGACAAACCAGAAATTGAAAAGATGGAGAAGAAAAGCAGTTTAAGGCTTTGGCTAATGCAAGGAAAACAGTTATAGAAAGCAAGGACTTTGAAGTGCTGATGTGGAAAAGGGAGAGGATCACTAATCAAATTTTGACAAGTGAAAATTATGCTACCTGACAAGGAGGGTGAATGAAAAGGTTCAGAGTATGTATCTTGTTGATACAGGCATTTTCTGATGGCAAGATTAGAAGAAGGAAGTCCTTTGACAATATTTGGAAGTTATTGGAGCAGCCTGTATTTAACACATTAACCACTTAAGCATGAACGAGCTCCTTTTCTGCAAAAAGGAAGTAGAAATGACAATTTTACAAATTCAGATCTTTCAGGAATTAAATTTTTGAAATGCGCTGTAACATGAAAGAAACTCTTGTAAAAGAAAAGATAATTCTAATTCTGGTTAGCAAAGTCAAGACATGAATGCAGGAATATACCAAGAGAGGGAGTTACAAGCCAGGACTTCAGTAAATGTTCAGAAACCATGCAATGCCTATGTAAAAAAACCCTATGCAACAGCTGTACCCATAAGGTAATAGCTTGAACCATTAAAAGACCTAAAAGCTTCAAAGCTGAACTGTACTGAGTAGTACCTCAAGGGAACTCTAAATCCCTAGCTGGACACCTAGCATTCCTGTATGACAAGAGAAAGAGGAATTCTCCAAAAGTTAGGGATACAAAAAAACCCACTGAGCAGAAAACTCTGTGAAGCCAGCCAACAGCCAGTATAAGGAAGACAGGACTGCATATGAGTTACTTTCCTCTTCAGAGGTTTCATATTCAACCAAACACTCCTTTCCCCAGTAAAAACTTCCAGCAAGCTCTTTGGGAAAAGTGATCATCATTGCTGCTCAATCTCAGCTGAGGCAGAGCCATAATTCATTTTTTTTACAGCCTTTAACAGAGCAGAGCCAAGTCGTACTTTAAGCCAAACCCCAAAGGACTCTTTTAACCTCCGCCTACAGAATAAAATTCCTTCTTGCTTATCTTTAATGCTGAATTTTATGTTCTTGCCCACATGGTGACAGCTTTAAGAATAAATGTCAAGAACAAAAATCAGTAAGAGCAAAAGTTAGCCTTGCATTAGGGTATATCTGTAGGAAGAGAAAAATCAAGAGACTGATGGAAGGGAACTCAACTCTCCCCTATACACAGACAAGTGTTCTTAGCAGCCACTGGGCTACCATGAAGGATTAAGACGTAGTCCACAACTGCTTCTGCTCAGATGTTGAGCAGAAAATGTTCAACTGCTCTTAGTGAAGATCCAAATATCAATTTCTATGTAGCTAATCAGAGCAGTTCTGAAACCTTTTTGGTGCCATAAAGTCAAGTGCACTATTTGGTTTGTGTGCACTAAATTGTCTCCAGGGCAAAGGTAAGATTCTCTAAGCTGCTTGTTAGAGAAGTTTCTGACACATGCTATCCCCCATGCTAACTTCTGTGTGTCTTCTTGGAGAAGCAGCAAGAGGCCAAAACTAAGTTTCAAAATGTCGATCGTCAAGCAGGGTGTACAATTCCAGTCCGAAAATCCCTTTGGGACGCCAGAGATGCCCCTCCGCTTGCTTTACAGAGTATAACTTTTCAGGCAGAGGCCACTGAGGATATTTGTACAGCCTACAGCATTTCTGGAGCCGCAGATAGAATGGAGAGGCCCTCAGTGAATTTAGGTGGTGCCAAGACGAGGCAACAGGCAAAAGACCTGGATCACAGCTCCTGACCCGAGTGTGTTAATCCCTCTGAATCCAGCTGCTCAGATTGCTGGTTAAACGAGGCTATTATTTCTCATCCACTTCCTAAGGCTGTTTCAAGCCTAACTGCAGGGCTGCAATCAGATACTTGAGCGAGCCGCTATCGGCACCCCTGGGGACCTTCTGCCTCTCGTAAGTAGAAATCCTGGAGGAGCTGCCAACACGCAGAGCTCTTCCTCAGACTTCCTATAACAGGCTGTTGCTTAGCCACAACACAGGCTGGCCAGGCTGTGGCACAGCAGATGTCAGCGTGCGGCTAATCCCTGTGCCGGCACGGGGCCAGGCGTACAAATGTCTAGCGGTAATTACCGCTCTCCCGTGGCCAAACACCAGCCCATGCTCAGTGCCCAGCTGCACCAGGAATTCTTCACAGCCTGGAGCCCTCCCTGCTTCCTGTCTGATCAAAAATATCAAAAATACTGATCTTGCCACAGTATTTCAGTGACTATTTTTGCATGAAGTGAAGCGTTAAGTTACCGTGCTAACACCATGCTTTAAATTATATTTACTCGCAAGTAGAGTATGCCCTGTGGACCAGGGCAGTATGCCCAGCACTCTTGTTGCAGGAATATAAAACTGGGTCTTTTTCCCTGCAGTTTTCACAGCTCTGAAAAATACATCTCTTCAAGTGAAGAACAGGAGAGCCCTCGTGTGGCTAATTTAACATCTGTGATATCGCACAGATGCTATGGATGGTAGGAAAAAAATACATTGTATGTAAGTTTTTTGTTCTTCTCTCTGATCTCACCCCCTTTAAATATAGTTGATTTAATGAACCCCAACTTTGTTTTCCAGCCAGTTGTATCTCAGATTTTTTTCTTCCACTGAAAAAGAACAAGCCGTTCCTCATACTATATCTGTGCTTCATTTCCCAGTTTTGACAATAGGAATGTAAATTATAAAGTAACCCTTTCTGAAATGTTTCTCTTGTGGGCTGTAGGGAAGAAGAGAAGCATATGGGGGATTTATTATGCACAATGACCTCATTCTTTCCAAGTTTCCTCATTCTCAGGAGACATATTTGCAATTCATACACACAGTTCAAAACTGGAGTAGGCTATGCATCTGCTGTACATACACACACAGTATGTCTTACACTGCCAGAAGACAACAGATGACAAAAAAGTGTGAGTGTTCACATTATTTTAGCACTAGGGCTCTCCTTGCAGACAAAAGATGCAACAAGCATCTCAAACCCCTAGTTTCTGTATGAGTTACTCAAAGGCACTGCAAACATTCAACAATCAGATAATTCAGAATCCATTTTTAAGGAAAAAAAAAATTACTCATGCCTTAGACGTTTTTGGCATCAAATGGATAAGTTGGAAATGAAAAATAAAGGGGGCAGGGGGGACAGGACTAACTGAGCACTCCTATATCCAATTCAAGGATAATTTAATCTAAGCCTTGTATGAGTCTCTTATGTGATTTTTTTCACCCTGTGCTTAACCCTTAGGAAGCACTCATTACTACTCAGCCAACATGACACAGGTTAAATTACAGCTCAAAGAAAAATGTCCTCAAGCCTCTCAAAGGCACCTCTCTTCTCTATTGGAAATATACACATCTTATCCATCTCCTCTTCCTCCATATCTATGCAATGTTTATTTTGTTCTCTTCCACATCATTCCTTTCCAAAACAGCTTCAGTAAATGCAGGGCAGATGCTGCTGGCCCAGGAGGTAGAGAATTCTGAATCCTGAGAAAGATTAGGGCAGAAAATAAGTGTTTTCTCATCTGGTTACTACACTCATTTTTCTGCACTTGATTTCCTTTTTTCCATAACATAAACATGTTACACTTGAGAAAAGCAACTTGCCAGTCAGCAATAAGGGTTTTGATGCTCCTAGCTGGCCAGTCTAATAATTTTGCAGAAAATTTTATGAATATATATTTTATGCTCAATAGTTGAGGAAATTTCTCATGGAGGTACAACATATTAGCAAGTAATAACAACCCAGGAGCACAGACCACGGGGTATGTGTGTCTGACTTACACTTAGCACAGATTTTACTCTGAAGCAGAACAAACAATCCTGAAATAATGGAGCTAGTGGTTCCATGTGCAGAAACTGTCTGAACCAGCTCAGAGAAACCATCATGAAAACTTGACCAAACTGAGATAAGGTCATATGGAGACATACTCTGAGTTTTCAGAAGATGAGACTTCCCCCAAGGTTACAAGGAAAGGTTACAGACACTAGATTGCCTTCTGAAAGGGGAGGGGTGGGGAGGCATAGACAAATTATGTTTAACAACATTGGATTTTATTATTCACCAAGAAGTAAAATAACTGGCTTAGGTACTATCTTTCAGTCCTAACCTTACATTCTTTCCTTTACAATGACCTGAATTTAATACCATAAATGGAGACTGTTCATTACTCAGATAAGATGATAAATCACAAATAGAAAGTTTAATAAGTGTTTGGAACATATTTAGGCTGAGATAGACCTCTGGGCACAATTAATAATATGCCTAAACGGCCTGGCACCAGTCTGACCACATTCAGCCTCGTTTTTAATAATAAAGGAAGATATGGACCAAACTGGTGCCTTCTGAAGTTGTGGCATGTTCTCCATGGACTGCCTGTTAAATCAATGCTTGGACTACTGAACAATTTTTCTTTTTGAAAAATAAACTATATTTGCTTGTTAGTTTGTCTAAAAAGAGACATATTCTTATGCTAGATGTCAAAGGCATTTGAAGTAAGACCATCTTCACAATTTTTTGTTATATATTTCTTCATCAGCTCACTTGGGCAGAGGTGACAGGTAAGACACAAGTCAAACTTTGAGAAGGACCAGCAGGTCCTTTGAATGCCTGGAGACCTAAGGGTTGGGCCATTTCAGTTAATCTGCTTCTGGAAAAAAATATGTTAAAAAATGCTTTCACCTTAAACAGCTAACCTGCTCAAAAGGCAGAAACTTGCCATTTAACTCACATACTGAACCATGACATTCTATATAAGTGTTTTGTTTGTTTTTTGTTTTTTTTCCTACAACAGGTTTTTTCCACAGTGAAGAGCCAGACTTATAAATAAATATTACATTCTTTTTCTGGTCTCTGGTTAGATGGCATGTAAAAGATCTCATTGTGTTCTGGCTATAGGACTCAAGCATAGTCTCATATATACAAGTGTACATACACGAATATTATCTATTTGAGATCATGTGAATAACTTGCCTTTGAAGAATAGAAACAATGATTTCAATTGGCTATCCCTGAGCGTAAACCTATATTCAAAATGAGATTTAAAGGAATGTCTGTATTTTGTTTGATGAACAAATGCCCGAGAGTTTAGAGCCATGAAGTCTAGAGCTAAAAAAGTTAGACTGAAAGTGTTCTTCAAGATAAAATACAATTAATCTCAGGGACATAAGAATAGAAGGAATTTTTCATTTATTTATAGGGATCCTGGTTAAAAAGAGAGAGGTGTTTTGCTTTCTCAGGTTTTAAGAGCAAGACCTGAAACTTCAGGAATTTTCTGTTTCACTCATTTTAGGCCACCAAGCATAATTACAAAAGGTTTAATATTCAGATATTTTGAAACACCAATAAGTTTTTCCAGTTGCTTAAAAATCTATGCCTCTTCACTTTAATTCAACCATTTAATCTTTAAAATTATTTTAACTTTGATGTTTTTATTACTTTGCTGTTATTTCAGTAATTCAGATCTTCAAAGGTAAGAACACATTAGCCATTCAAAGCTAAAAATGAAATAAAGCTACACTCCCTGTCCCCTAATCAGAGCTTTCATCTGCACATTTATGATTTCAGGAAGAAGCCAAATTATTCCTAATTGTCTCTAATTTAACTTGGCCACTCAAATAGGATATGAGATCACATTTCATCATACTGTAGATATTTTAATCACTAGTGTACACACACTGAGAGTTTACTGTACACTGAAAAAAGTTATCTTATCACATAGAAGTTCAGCCATGTAGAAAGAGACCTGATTTAATCTTCTTTTAAAAGTACAGACTTTAGACAAAATGTGCTCTCTGTTTGATGTGTATTTGATATTTTAGGTTGACTTATGACTGTGTGCTTGAAATAATTTTTTAACATTTAGAGGCTTTTAAGTCTCAAGTGGCATAAAGTCATTTAAATTGCTTCAATATCATGCAGCATTATATGAGAAGTGCTTTTGCGTAAAGTCTTGAAGAAAAGGCAGCTGCTGAGAGATGAGGCTCCTGGCTGGACTGGGAGTGCAGCCCCTGCAGCCTGCACAGCAGCAGCAGCTGTGAGACAGGGCAGTTGTGCCTTCAGCTCTCACTTCAGTGGCTGCTGCAATTCTGTAGGAAAACCTGGAGATCCCCGGGGAACTTGGAAATACAGTCAAAGGGCAGAAGCAAAGGTGTTTGCATCAATGTGCTGGGTCAACAGGAATTAGAAATTCTCTAATTTTGCTTAGCATATGTTCCTTTTGTTCTTCTATTCTAAATGGAACAGTTAATTATCACTTCAGCATTCTTTTCCCCTTGCTCATTTATCTACCAGCTTATATCTGACAGTATCCTTCATTTGAAGCCAGATGATCAAATGTAGTTAAACGCATTTTAAGAATAATCTTTCAGAATGTTTAAAGCTCACTTCTCAGCAATGTTGGTCCCTCCTCAGAGATCCCACAAAGGTAGTGGCAGATTGGGAATGTTCCTGACTGCAAACTAGAGAGGGAGCAAATGTTGCACATTTACTTTCAAGCAGAGTAGATGGGCACGATAGGTTTTGTAATCAGAAACCTTAGAAATGGCAGCCTATTTCTAAAAGTTATGTGTAACTGGAGAGAGAATGTGAATGCCATGCAACCTCTGTATTTAATAAAAGCTAAAAAACAAGTGATTTTATTACTGGAAATGATTGAAAAAAATCTACAGACTGAGCATTATTCGTATCAGTTATTTGGCAAGTAAATTTGGATAATGGAAGCATTGAGAAGCAAAGGAATCACAGTTGTTAGTAATTGGCTGTAAGTCACTTTCCTCCTCTACACAGAAGGGCTCAGGCGATTTCACTGGCTTTTTTGGGGATGTTTTCAGCAATACAACATCACGGCTCAGCACCCTGCTCTGTGGAAACCTAACTCCCTCCTACCTTTGGAATAGTGCCTCTAAATCAAACACATATCTACTGGGCAGATAAACTGCTTTGGGACCTGGAAGTGGAGTGGCTCACGCAAGCATAAGAAGAAAACTCTTTTCCATCAGTCACCTGGATTGATGACTGGTAATTCACCTCCTCAGTAAGATGGAAACCTGACCACATGGGCATGCCAGGCCATTTTCTTTAAATAAATCACGGAAATTTCTTCCCTCTGTACAGAGCAGAGAAACTACATAGAGAAAAACAGCTTTTACTCTTTTCACAGGGCAGAAAAAATGGTTCTCCAAGCCTGGAAAGAGTTCCCATCTCAGGGCTGTGTTTCAAGGTTGACAAATACATGTGGCATCAGGGGTAATTTTCTCAAGGTATAAACACAGCATTCCAGCACTGCAATATCACACCTTCATTTATGCTGTCTCAACTTTTACTTTGAGCATCAGCATTCTAGGACAGAGCAAAACACCCCAAACTTGCACGAGGACCCAGCACTGTAAAAGCCATTCTTTCAGAAAATTGTGATAACAGGTCAGAGTCAAGGCTCACTATCTCATCTGGTCAGCATTTCCATGAGCATCCTGAGGGAATGAGACCACACTGTTCTGCAGCAGCCAAGTTAATTTGATGGGAGAACATTAGATAGGTGTTTGGGAGAACTTCTGAGACACCAGGTGAGATATGATCACAGCATTCAGTCACTGAGTTATAGACTATTTGGACCAATATTTTGGAAGTGTGAGCTATCACAGTATTTTAAAAAATATCAGTATTTGTTATATAATATTTGGATCCCTTATTTGTGTCCACTAGGAGTGAACTGGTTGTGGCTTTGCAAGCAGAAGACATTTTTCAGTTACAGATAGAAAATCCAGCAAGGATCAGGAAAGGAAAATCTTTAATGAAGACAAATAAAATTACTAGGGAAATAGATAAAAATGTTCTGCATTAGAGCCTTGGAAGGGCAGAGTAGGAGCTTTAATTGTGGATTGATAACTCTGGGATGAAGTTAAATCAGCTTTTTGATGGTCACATCTGTCAGAGCAAATATATCACAAGGGGAGGATGTGTCCAGGATGGAAAACAACATAGTGAGCAAATGGATTCTCCTTCCCCCAGCTCTGAAGTGAATAGCCAGGTACAGGTTTCCACTTGGACAGTTCTTGGCTTGCAAAAAAAAGGAGGTCTCAAGATGATTAACTAGCACTTTCCCTGAAGAATTCAATGCTGAGGAGAAGGCTGAAAGAAATAGCAATCACAAGGCTCATGGCTCAACCTCCCCCATTTGGAGCCTACTGGATTGCCAATGGGAAGCAAAAGCAGTTGTCAGAACACTTTCCAACTACTGCTTCTCATCTGGTGGAATAAGCCAAAAATATTCAGTGCCACTAAGGTCTGCTAGCACAAAGGACAAACTAAGCATCTTAGCTGTCCAGATTTTAAAGAAAAGTGAATTCTTGTTTTAAAAAGCAAATTCCTTAGAAGAGTTTGGATGTTTCTTTATAGCTGAGGGAAAAATATGAGCTTCTGATTCCAGTTTTTCCTGATGATTTTGGAAGCTTGCTGACCTCTATCAGAAAAGTGGCTTTGCATCAGATTTAACCCCAAGGCTCCCATAATCAAGAAGAGTTAAGATGTAACATTTCTTCTAATGAAATAAAGCATAGGTTTACCTTGTTGCATAATCTCCATTGCATATATTGGCGTTTTGAATGTATTAAACAAAATTTAGATACAGTTCTGTATTACATTTTTTACAGTCCTTGCTGTTTTGTGTCACCATAATTACTGTGTTGCAGAGGATGTTGCAAGTCTGAGTGAGTTTATTTTGCACTTATCTTGTTTACTGCTTTGCATGAGAAGACAATCAAGAACCAAATATGAAGACACATCACGAATGAAGGAGTAGCAGAGAATAGGATCAAGAAGAGCTATTATCTCCCTGGTCACAAACATCTCTCCTCCCTATTTGAGATTACAGCAGGCTTAAATGCTTTTTTGATGAGACTCTCCACCACACATTTAATTTCCTACTTGCTAGCTTCTGACTGAAGGCATTACAGCTGAGTCTGTAGTAATTTGGCAAATTTCACCTTCTTACTACTCAGAGCATCAATGAAACAATTGTTGACACTGATCAGTTGTTTGCATTCTGTTTCATAGGTCTTAGTGTTCTCCCTGACCTGAAGCTGACTCTTTCTGCAGCTCACCTGCAAGGTGCCACAACTGGTGCCCTTGCTTTGCTCATAGGCATCCCAGCCAAAACCTGAAGAGAACCAAGTGAAATCCTGCCAGATGAAAAAAATCACAGATCTCTGCCTCTGTTTTTTGAGCTGAGGCTCTAAGCCCTAACAGGTATTCATTAAAACTGACTGGAATGTTGTCATAACAGTTATATCGCCTGAATGTTTATCAACAATAATTCACATGGACGTTTGTTTTTGAAGTTATTCAGAAAGAACATACAAAGAAGCAAGCAATACTGAAACAGAACTGCTGCACTGAAGCATGAAAACCACCATTTCAAAAGCTTTGCTTCTTTCCAAAATAAGCATTTTCATCCTAGTGAAAGAGCTGACTCCTCATACTAAATCCTCAGGTGCTTATCCCTGCTCTTCTTTCTGCCAGGATGGCTTTTGTAAACTATCTGCTAAGCTGGCTCAGGTAGCTGAACCAGCTGAAAAATGAATGGGGTTCATTGACTTGCTTTTATTTGGGTCTGGGAGAAGAATCATGTGACTAATAGGATTTCTGCTGCATAAGAAAGTCGACAGAAAAACATTTTCTGGTAATCCATAGATAGAGACAGGAGCAAAGCTAATCCTTAGGCTTCTGCACAAATTTTTGTCAGATTATTCAATTTTGTAACCCCAAAATGGTATAACCTAGCAGTTTTTGGAGTACAGGAATTCTTCAGTTCTGCCTGCAGACTCTGCTGGCTTGGTAGGTGATCTTCAAAAAGTTTTGACATCCAAGCAGTGGAAAGACTTAGGAAGCTTTACCTAAAGTGTTGGCCCCACATGGCTTTTATGAAGTCTTTTACGCAGCCTAGATCTGACACAGACAAGAGCCAAAACATTTCCTGAGGTCAAATCAACACATAATACCTGTGCCAAGAAAAAACATGACTGCACATGGCCAAAAACCAGGGCAGAAGGCAGTGCCTTTGCTACTGAAAAGAGGATCTTTCTTAAACTGTTGTAACTATGCACTGCTAAGCTTTCCACCTTAAAAGGCTCTGGTGAAACTGTGGTTGTTTGGTGGTGTAAAGCTACATACATTAATGCCTCAGCTGAGCTATGGAACTAAAAATGAACTCTACCTATATTCCATTAACACCATTGCATTAATCAAGATCACTCATACCATCCGTGACTGTTTGGCAATAGAGTGAAAAAATATTAATTAAAGAATTGCAAGAAACCTAAGGATGAACTCTATTGTGGTTGAGGTTTAAAGAGGAGTGATAAAAGTGTAAACCAGTCTTTTAAATGAGCAAAATATATAATAAAGTAAATGAAATAGCAGGTGTCTTCTGTTTCAAGTGCATTCTCTTTTCACAAAGGTCGAAAAAAAAACCTTTAAAAAATCTCAGGTTTAGAGACAGAAGGCTCCAGGTTAAGATTCTCAGGTCCAAGCTGCTATTTGCATGGTTGTTTTCTGGTTAGAACACATCAAAATCATGCATGTGGCTGCACACTTGAAGGTCTCCTCCTTATCCTTTAAAAGAATCAGTTTTGTTAACTGGATCCAAGAGGAAATAGCCCTATATAGCTGCTATGGTTTTAATTTTCTGCTTTGGGAATGTATAATAGAACTGACTTTAGCCTTTTGCAATTGCTTTCCCAAAACAAGAATTGCTTAGCTAAGGAAGAATACATGATGAAAATACTTCCTTTTTAAAAATATTTAAACCTCACTTGATGATTAAATATCTTATTACAGAATCTGAATGCTTCTAGATTCCCTAGGAACTACACATGGAACATTTTATGCAGAGTTGTATTCATTTTCATTCTGAACTGCTCCATTTTTGTTTTTTTGCAAATTTTTGATTAATTGTTCCATCACTCACAATTACCCTTAGGGGAACCTGGCCAGTATAGAGCTCAAACTGGGACTCCAAGCTGACAGCTACTGAAATTGTAAGAGCTGTGAAGTAAAAGTAAACTGAGCTGGAGCCAGTAAGCTCTGAAGTTTAATTCTGGTGAAGGTTTTGGCTCAATGTAGTTTAAAATATGCTTAAAATGGCCATTTAATTCTATTAGAAATACTATTTCCTTGTGCTTCTAGAAAGTGTTACTTTACAAATTGTGTTAGAAGAGACAAGGGTCTAGACAGGAGAGACAGCGAATCTTGTAAGAGAGGTAGGAACCCAGAAGTCAGGGCTCCAAAGGAATGTACATTTAACAGCAGCATTTTGGAAGAGACAGCATTTTTACAAGAGGCTAAAGAGGTAGAGAAGTCATGGGGGAGAAGTGGAACTAAGGTGTCTGCCAGGAAAATTATCCCAGGCCTGTTCGGAATTATTATAAAAATAGGGGAAAAAAGCTGGTAAAAACACGGATGTGTTTCTGCCAGTAAACCTAAAGCTAAACCACACTGGTACTGACACTGAGAGGACAGTTTCAGACTGGTAGTCCTTCAGGTAATTCCTGAATGTATAGAAATCCTTAAGTGACTTTTCATTTGGGGGTTTTTTAATCCCTAGTTCCTCTGCATCCCTTCATTGGAAAGGCTTAGGTGGGGTGCCATGTTTTTCCAGCTCTGCTATTCCCTGAGAAACAGCTGATGCCTCGAGCTAGACAGTGGGAATTCCTAACAGAAATATCAACTGGAAAAAGCACAAGTGGAAATGTGAGTGTGAAATGTGATACACATTAATTGCTACAGAGCACAATCTGTGTGATTTCATTCGAATAACCAGACACAAATAATTAGGCAGCCTAATGATTGGAGGACAAGATGATGAAGAAAAGTCAAAAAGAACAAGGAAGCACAAAAAATTTTGCCCAAGGCTTAAAAGATCTGAAGTAAAATAATGAACTGAAAGAAATCCAGATATCATCCACACCTATGGGGCAAAAACATTCAAAATATAGTTGCCTGCTGTTAATCACTAAAGAAACAAGAGAGATGAGGATGCAACAGTCAGTATTTCTTGTCCAGGTCTAGCCACATGGGTATATGTCTCAGCAAAGGATGAAATCCAGGTGCAAGGGAGCGAGGTTGGTTTTGTTTAAAGTAGCTATCACATTCTCTTTCCATAGTGTCCCACACTGAATTTTTTGGTGCTAATTCCCTACAATATTAATCACATCACTGCTATACACCATGAGATTTTCAGAGTAGAGGTCCCACCACAGGTTGTATAGATGCCAAACTGATTTTTGCTTTTATATTTTCTTTGTATATATTTGTAGCTCTGTAGACTATTATTGTACAGTTACATAGCTCCCAGATAAGTTCAGTACTGATAGAGAGAGAAAGAGAGAGAAAACACATTCCGAGGGTGCCAATCCTATCTCGCTTCTTCCTCTGGGAACCCAGGATGAGCTACTCTCCCAAGACATGTTCTTATAAACAAAGTACAGCTAGTAGAAAGAAAGGAGGGCTCCAGAAGAGGGGGAACCAAGGGGGGAATTACTTCATTACTTGTACTTCTAATTGGGAATTTTTGTCAATTATGATAATTTGCTAAACTTATAAAACTGTATTCACCGTACGTGGGCTGGGCATTTTTTCATAGCTGTCCCTGGAGGCATCCAATTAAAGCTTTTCTATTACTTCCTGTATTAACATTGTCTCCAAAGTGTGGTTTTTTTATATCTAGATCTGCATCAGTGCCTGCAGCTCCTTGATGACTGATGGGGAACTTGGCACCACATATTTAATGCAGAACTAGTTCCTGACAGCATCAGTAAAAAGAGCAAAAGGATACTTTTGCATCAGCTGTCCAATGGCATTCTGTCATTGTTTTGTTCCTCTCACCACCAATCAATAGTGATTTTGTTAAAAGCAATGGACACAGAGACTGCTATGCCTTTGAAACTATAAGGAGCCATAAGGAGCAGAACGATAATAGCAAAGGCTTCACATTGCTGGGAAAGACTACAATTAATGTGAGTGTACAGTGTTTTATATGGCAGTAGAGCCACCATCTTATTGCACTGCTGCAATTCCAAAGTTTTATCTACTTTCAGTTGTGATCCAAAAAAAGTCTGTGCTATTTCTCAAGTAATAAAGGCAATTGGCAAAGAGCCACATAACTTAATTATCACCCAGGTGCTATTGTAAGAGGATTTTCAAATCTATGTAAATCCCATCACACCTAAAAATACATTGAAATGAATTTTCCAGGCGAGCCTGAAGCTGTGATAGGGAAAGGAATTAAAGGTGGGAAGTAAAACCCCTGTATGCAGCACAGTTATAGAACATTTTTATTCCAACTTGTGTTCACAGAGAAATAATTGGATGAAACACTTGACTGTAACAGACCAAGCTCTTAAACCCTGCTTGTATGAGAGGTATTGCTGGTTACTTTGTTTTGGTTATTTTAAGTGAAGCAATGCCCAGTCTGCACTAAGCATGTACAAGTATGTATTTCCAGTTTTTCAAAATATTTGAAAATAAAATCTAGATGTTATTTTATATGTTCCTAAGGGAGGTCAAAATTGAGCAAATGCTGCAGATAGAGGTGCCATTCCACATCAATATGGTTGTTTTCTTTCATGCAGATTAATTGAACTTTGTTCCTTGAAACAAATCCTACTTTATTTTTAAGAGCTCTTGCTAGAGTTTTGTAATTAAAAATGAAAAGGATTTGTTTTCTATATTTGTCTCAGCTGAACTTCTTTGTGTTAATTTTTACTGTGCATGCTCTGCTTTAAAGCTTTTCAGTGTATTGAGCAACAGGTCTTAACATAATTAGTAACAGTGTGACATAACACTATTATATTTACATTTGCTCCTTAATACAAGATTATTGCATGGCAAAATTTGTATTCCTTCACTCTACTGTGCTACAGTTGCAGTGTATGGCAATCTTATAAACTACTCTAAGCTTGACGTTAATGTCACTGAACAGTTTAAATATTTTCTTTTTTGACCTGAATGGATAGCCCAGTTTTGAGGGTCTTGGGTCCATTAGGAGTTAAAACTGAACAAAGACTTTTTGACACAATTCTGCTCATTTAAATTGCCTTTTTTTTTTTTCCCTACTGTATTCAGGACAACAAAAAGCAACAGTTTATTCACATTTCTAGGCAGGACTTGCCACAGAGAGGTAAAAAAGGGGCTTTGAACTTCTTTCTGAGTCCTCCTGAGCTCCATCAGTGACCACCCCACAACTCTTCCCCCTGTCTGGACATCTCATTAACACTGCAGCTTTCACTGACCAGCAGTGGCTTCACCTTTAACTCACTGCATCATTGCTTTGATCAGTTACATGTGCTCTAGACCAGGTTTCAGAAGGGAGAAAGTGACCTTTAAAAAGTTGACATTGTGCTCAAGTGAGAAAAATGAAGGAGAATGAGATCTGGCAGGTTAAAAACACAAAGCAGGCCAAAGAGCTTAAAGAACAAAGTTACAAAAGCTAAAATAAGTAATAATAAAACCTTTTACAGAGCCATCAAAAGCCTTCTGGAAAGGCTATACAACAATAAATGGTAAAGGCACAAAAGAGGCATTCAGAAGATAATACCAGAGCAGAAAAATTAAATGAATTTTTATACACAGTGAATGTAGAGGAGTTCAGAAAATTCTCTAATCAGAAATGTGCTTTCTGCCCACCACACAAACACATTTTTTTTTAAATAAATGTTATCTCAATGGTCCTTCCTTCAACTGAAGTTCAGAAACATTTTTCAAACAGGTTCATCATGACAAGAGGATATTTATCCAAGATTTAAGAAGGAATTGAAGAAGGAAATAACCTAAATAACAGGTGCAGTGTATGATTTCTTGTTTAAAAATGCCTAGGATGAAAACCAGATGGTAAATGCGACAGAATTTTTAAAAAATCCAAAAACCAACCAACAACAGCCCCTCCCTACACACACAGAGGTTCTTTGTACTGCGGTTTGAACTACAAGAACAGCATTAGTGGACATGTTTTTGTTTCTTTAAGCATTCATCCCTTTTGTGTTTTAAAATGTTTGCAATCTCACTACCACTACTACTTACCAGCAAATAACCCAAAAGCTGTATGCCTGAACCAAAAAATTTTACATTTTTTTCCAGCCTGTTATCTCTATAAAGGGATCAAGCTATAGTGGCCATAAAATCTTCTAGAAGTTAGTGGTTTTTTTTCCTGCAATCCTCAAAAAATTTTATTTTAATTCCATCTCAAATCCTTAACCCTTTACCTCACTATGGTCAAATCTCCCTTGCCTGTCAGATGAGGTATCTGCAGTGCTTGCAGTTTGGCCTCAGATTTGCTTACCTCTGGCCTTTTTTTTCCTTGCTATTTGTGTAACTCTAAGAACTCCTAACAGAATTGCCTCAAAGGGGTTCCTAAAGAGAGGCAGACTTATACCCCAGCGTTAGAGGCAGATGCAGTCACAGCACAGATGAAGGACTTGGCATTACCAGCAAGGAAAGGAGGGGAATCTCTAGTTTGAATCCACTGAGGTGCCACAAGGACTTCAGCATGACTTTGAGCCTCTGCTTCAGACAAGGTCAGTTTTTGCAGGAGTGCTGTGCTCAGGGAATTCAGGCATTTCTGGAGTTCAACAGCTGATGTTAGAGGATGCCAAAGTCATCTGAAAGACAGGGTTTTCACTAGGAGCACAAATACTGTTGAAAATCTGGGACTCATAGGTTTCCTTTTCAGAGGAGCTTTTAGATGGGATTCTAACACTTAGAGCTCAAAGCAGCACAACTTGTACAGAGATTATCTCTCTAACATGCCACCCTGATTTGTGATGCAGTATGAATGCACTGCCAGAAAAGCAGCAATATTCCTCATAACAGAGACAGAAGACACTGCAAATCAAGGGCAGACATTATCTTGGAAGCTCAAATAAAGAAAAAGCACACAACCAGAGGAAATTTCTTCACAAGTCCTCATCATTCTTAATCCTATTGCTTTACTATGGTGATGTTATCACAGCTGTACTTTTCTTCATAAAGCAGTCGAGAAGAGTTGTAATTTCAGCAGGAGACTACAAGATTTATGTTGCATGCACGTCCAGGAAGGAGCTTCCAAAAACATGCCCTTGTGCCTGCTGCAGGAAGCTCCACATCAGCTTGCACTCAGCATCTCCCCTTGGATGCATGTGCTCACAGGAGGGATGGGAGCACATCTGCCACAGACACTGGCAGAGATGTACAAGAGGATGGGCAATCCCTCCCAAGGACTTAAATTTACTGGTGTCATCTGACTTAGGGAAAAACATCTGAAGCTCATGAATCACTTCACAATCACATCAAGATTTACTTTCATTAGACTGTAAGTAGTACATTTCCAGAATGAGAGGCAACCTGCAAGATAACCCAGTTGTATCTCTGTATTCCAGAGGCTATTTGTTCTACATTACATTTACAACAGTATCCAAATTGTTACTGGCCTAATAACAGACTAGAGAATGTAAGAAAGAATCGATTTCTCTTTTGCCCTTGTACAACCCAAATGCTTCTTCTGGTGAAACAGAATTAAAATTTTTATAGGGAAGAGTGCTGTAGATCAGATTTTGGTTACTGACATTGACTAAATTATTAAAGTGAACTCAATACTGACACACAACACAGTACAAAGTAACACAATAGAAATGAGCAGCAGCCTTAGAACTGGGAGTTCTAATGTATACTATGGAAATCTTGCATAATAAAAGAAAGACAACATCCCTGGAATAGTATGTAGAAATACTGCATTAATAGAATATTTTTACAACATGTAAATACTTTCCTAGACAACAACAATTACCAGTAGAAATCAATTCAGAAACAGAGTGAAGTACCTCTACTGGAAATTTTTTAAATACTCAATTATTTATTAAGGGAAATCAAATTAAACATGCCAAGATAGATACTTTGATGTCTGTTATGTGATCAAAACAGTTGTAAAGTGGTTTAAATTACTTTAGTATTGTATATATATAACCAAATACAAATGTGCAAGTTTACCCCTCAGCAGATCTAGTGAACGAAGCCAGTGTTTTAAATAGCTAATTAAAAACATAGATAAAATCTCAAAATGGGGTACATTATAGAAACCTGCCATGAATAGTAAATTATTTCCACCTTTTGATAAAAGAAATAGTGAAGACCGTAGAAGGGAAAGGAATATTCTCAAGACTGAAAAAAAACCCCAACATTCATAAGACTAAATGAAGACTGGCAAAAATTCAGAAGACTTTTAGGGAATGATAAATTCAGATAAACAGAACAGGCCCTGGGAAGGGCATTGTGGTCACCAGACTCCTCTGCCTACAAATTCCCAAAAACCCACAATACATTTTTATGTAAAATAACAAGATGCCTATGAGAATCACTGTACCATGTAATCAAATGTCAATTATCCTGAGATAACTCTTCTAAATAGGATCACAGGATATAAAAATAGTAAATTATGTGATAATTAATCATTGGGTTGCTTGGTGATTTCCATTATAAACTATTCCAAACTATTTAAAACATGTATGTATTTATTACATGTTAGCTTCTGATTTTATTAAGTAGTGACTAAGGTAATTTTTGGTTATTTGTAGTAATCAAATAGTGCTGAAGAAGAATTGCTTATGGAAATACTGATCAACCATTTGTAGGCAATAAACATCATTTCTTTATTCAAAACTATATTCAAAAGTTTCAATTAAAAATTTTTTTAACATCTTCAGCAAAACAGCATCCTAAAATATTGATTTTTTTGTTTGAATTTGGAGACATAAGAACTTGCTGTGGTTGAAATGCTGCATGTTTATAATTTATTTACTTTTAAAGAAGTTAAATCCATGTAGTCAAAAGAGCTCTTTGAAAATGAGTTTCTTTCAAGCAAAGAATCAAGTTTAACACTAGTGTAAATGGATAAATTTTTGCTGATTGTCACCTGAACTGGTCCAAAAGTTGCCACGACCAAATGGCTCTTTGTTAAAGGCACTTTTAAAAATTCTGAATTAATTCAAATCTAATTTGAAATATTTTCTTTTGTCCCTTTCAGTGGAGGCCCAATTCAGAAATCCATCCAACTGAATCATCTCCCCACATTACCACAGCCAGCATCACAGAGACAGGAGAGCACAAACTTTTCACAGTCAACCTTCAACAGAAACATTCTGCAGAGCCCAGCACACAAGCCTAGGAGGAAAACCCTCTCTGGTTGTCAATTATGCCCCAAACCACCATTAATTTTCACACTGCAATGGACAAACAAATACTGCTCTTGAAAGTAAAATTCCAGACTACTCCCTGCTACACCTTATTCTCAGCTAAAATGGCTGCATAAAGTGCAGGTGTTCAGTAGGAAGTGTCATCCAATCATAATTTTAGGACATATTTAAGGGTTTTGCTATTTTTAAACTGTAACTTTCGAAAAAGGGAACAGTGACATTGCAGAGGTGTTAAAAGCAGAGTTCTACTAAAGTATAGCTCCAAGCATTGGGAACAACTATAATTCAAGGTTAAAGCATCTTTACAGAATGCTGAAAGACCATCCTATCAAATATTTAAAAAATAATTCGTATCATTAATCTCCACATTAATGGTGAAACAGAAAACCTTTAACTCATAGCGACCAAATTCATCAATATAATATTTAGTACTTTGATTTTTAAAACTTCTGTTTCAGTTTTATTTCTGTGTTCTCTAGGATACTAGCTAATATTTATACATTTAGAGAGTTAATTCATGGATGCAAGATAGGTCTAAGATATTTCTATTGGAGTGCAACATCTGGAAAAAGTCATAGTATTGCCAACACTTGTAACAAACTGCTTAAAACTTCTCACAGATAGAGCAATGCACACGCACCTCCTGCTTTCAAGATGGATATTTTAAACAGAACGTTCTCCCTGGTGTAGCAAGGATGAGAATATATTCACCCCAGCGTGAGGCAGACTCATTCTTTGATCAGACAGAGCATGCCAATTTGCTAGCACAGGCAGAATGAGCCCACAACACCATTCTTTGCAAAATTATTTATGCAAAAATGTAATAGTGCCAGGAAGTAAACCAAAATGAGTAAACATCTACTCCCACTGAGTATAGTACAGGGCAACAGTAAGGAGATCTTAACAGTTCATGAACCCCATGGAAAAATGCTTTAAATTCCCAAATAAACTCTTTCAGTTTGGCAGACCAAACCCTAGAAGTCCCAAGTCACAGCATTTCAGGTTGTGATTTTTTTTAAAAATTAGTTTGATTCTCTCTCCCTCAGTAATTTCCATAATATTATTCATAATTCTGTTTGTGTTTCTATACCCTGTGCTGCATTATTTATAACAGCACATTATGAATTGTGAAAAGCTACACTTAACTTTTAACTGACTTGGTACTTGCAATCTACTTTGGATGTAGCAAAAATGACCATTTCCAGAGAAGCAAAGCATATTGTGTGAGCAATTAAAACTATTTTTAGCCCTCATTCAGTGAGAAATCACTTTTCAGGGACAACCCTTGGAACCCCTTCCTGCTGATGCCTGGATTTGTGCTATGTTGCTGTACAAGATTACTCACTTTTTGCTGATGTCCAGTGGCTGATTTTGACAAGGTCTGGTCAGCAGGCAGTAATCCATTTCCAAGCACAAGACACCCAACTCACTCCCAACTGCATTCCCAGCTTATTAGGTGGGTAACTCTTATTTGTAATTTTATTCAAGGGAGGAGCAAAGCAGGTGAGAAGCTGATAGTGAAGACAATGTCCTCCACCTGCTGTATTTGTGTTTTTCTCTAAAAAAGAGAGGAAACTAAAGGAAAAAAAGAAATGTTACTCATGTGTGGTATATATTGCCAATTTCACAGTAAGGACTTGAAGGTCTTGAATGTTTATTTTAGAGAATTTTTAAGATGATCCTTAAAATGATTGTGAGTGACTAAGCAGCACTGCAGGGATGTTCTTATAAATAGTTCTCAAAAATGTTGGCATATTTTTTCTTATAAACTACCTGAGGTAGGTCAAACCTTCATCCCCTGTAAGACACAATAGAGGGACCGGCAGAAATCCCAGGCTGCCATCAAAACCCCCACCATCCTTAGGCTACAACAGAAACCCTGCTGCTCTTTGCCATTAAAAACAATGGTCAAACTCCCCCATACCCTGGGCTTTTTGCCCTTCCCCTATCTCTCCACCAGCTGCCCTTCTGCATCCTACTGTGATAGTTTTTCTCATCCTTTGCAACACTGACTCATAAAAACACCTCCGTGCACCCTTCCAGGAGGTGAGTTACTGTGCTGTTTATGCACTCACCACAAGGGTCTCCCATAACATGGAGACTTGTGTTCATCACACCTAACATTAACTACATGAAATAATTAAAAGATGTGTTTTCCCACCAGCACTGAGTGAATCCAATGCTTTACAGTATCACAAGATGCCATGTCCATTCTCGTTCCTTACCCCAGTGGGTAAGGTACAGTGCTCACCTCCTATCGTGCAAATACTTTGTATTTTACAGCAGTCTGAGAAGGCAAGATTTATTCTTCTGTGTATATGTCTTAGAGAAAAACTGCAGCAAAGCTGGGAAATATGCACATAACTTAGAGACATTGAAATGATTTTTTGTTATACCAAGCTGAAGCTAAAATTTATGAATTGCCACATAGCAGAACAGAGGCAGAGCTGCAGTCAGTGACAGCTCTCCCCAGCCCACGCCATTCACATCATCTTACCCTTCCATGCTCCTTTAGCAAAAGCAGCTTCCTTTACGCCATGGATCTTTATTAAGATTTTTATTCTGAATATTCTGTATATACTCCACAGCTGTATACACCTATAGCTGTGGAAGCATAATAGAGACAGCAGCCTTTGGGATAATTACACTCTATTCAAAATTATGGTTTGTGGCTTAAACAAGCATCTCTTCACAAGACTTGTCAAACAATTGCAGATAACTTGGTTACAAATGGAGGCTTCAATCTTTAGAAACTCTTGCACAAAACCAATATTGAGCATTTTGTTCTGTCAGATGTCTAAATTTATTCTTAGCAATTTTGACTTTTATCTAGTCATTGAATCAAGAAAATATGTAGGCAGGATAATTACTTTCTAGGAAGTAATGATACCCAAAATTAATGCAAAGGCAATGGTAAAAGAAAGCAAAAAACATTACTGAATAAAGCCAAGCTGGTTTTCATGGTGAAAGTAATCAACTGTTAATGCATCTTGGTTTTCATTCTCTGCTTTCTAATCTGATCCTTTTCTTGTCAACTGCAAACTGACGCAAGTGCTCAGAGTGCAGAATTGGAACTGTCAGCATCACTCAGACACAAAGCCAAACTCCCAGAGTTCTTGCAAGGTTTTATGGGAGATTTTTTTTTGGGAGGTTGGGGTGTTGATTGTTTTTTGGGGGGATTTCTTTGCAGCTTTGTGACTGTAACTTGCCATTCAAGCAATGTGAAACTTCCATTGTTAAAATTGTGCTCTACAGTCCACAGTTATTTTTATTTCTGTATGTTCCCCTCTGTGGGAATAAAACTGTAAAACCAAATGTGTGACTTCTGTGCACCTCTTACCTGTCATAGGCACAACAAAATTTTCAAGATCCCAGGCTTTTCTGATAGCCACAGGCTTCCCATAGAGGCTTGCCAGAATGGTCTCAGAGAACCAGAGGATCTCCTCTGCCCACATGCCAAAGGAAAGGCACATTTTAGGATGCCAGCAGGACACTGGAAATTCCTTAGCCCTGCCATAGCTGAGTGACACTGGGCAACATTCACAGCCATTTACCGATTTATGATCAGCTGGAAGAGATGTTATCTCCATTCTGGACCTCAGCATCTTGTTCTGTTTCTGTCATGTTGAGCAAAGGATATCTTAAAATAAAAGGTTCCTAAATATTTTGCGCACATCAGATTATTTCAACTAAAAGCTCAGCAGAATTTATGTCACACAAAGTTAAAGTGACTCAATCTCTTTAGTTTAAATACATTGATTCTGCATAAAGCAATGGAAGGACCATCAGGGTATAAAATTACATGCTCAGACAAGTGATTGTAATACAGGCCTGAAAAAAGCCTATGATTTGAACAAGAACAAATCTAAATTTATGCTGCAATTACATGAGATTGCTGCATGCTTCATTGTCTGTACAACCAAAATGATTAATTGTTACACACTTTGGAGATCTAGTTGAATAAGGAACGCAGTGGTGTTATAAATTTATCTTCATGGTCAGTGAATAATTTTGTACTCACTGTCACACTAAAATTAAATCCTCTATAACATGTTAACTCTCAAGTGCAGGGGTGCTGCTGTTCCTCATATTCCATGCTGACCAATTAACAGGATTGATAGCAGATATAAATTAATTTAACTGAAATTATAAACTGATTTTATAGTTCAGATGACAGATCATTGCATTCCGTACTGAGTTCTCTGTACAACAGTCATCAACTGTAATAGATATTCCCAGGCCATTGTACAACCCTTATTTTCTTGTTTATGTATTTCTGCTACTGGCAGTATTTTAAGGCTCTCAGTCACCTTTTAGCTCTGTAAGAAGCTATGATGCTGTTTATGTGGTATGGTTTTCTCCCAAAGCACAAAAAATACAAGAAAGACTCCCCCACAGGACTTCAGCTGGCCTTGAATTTAATGAGTACTGGCAAGGAGGGATTACTGTGATGAGAAAGCTTTCCTGAAATGGTTTAAATAAGCTTCTTTGGCCCATTAATTGCAATATGACATTGAATTTGCAGTATATCAACGGGGTATTAGCTGTTGTTTTTATTTCTGGATATATGGAGGATATATGGACTCTGACACTTTTTAAAAAATTGTTTATTTTGTTTTTAACAGACCAACTCCGCTTGTCACAGGAGAAGCTAAACTCAGAAAATCTATATCAGATTATCTCTCATAACTCTATGATTTAAAATTCTAGTGGAACCTAGAGGATTGAGAAATTCTGAATATGTTGCATTGCTGCTTTACACATATTTTTAACAATGGTGTCAGCTTCTTTCCAGTCTTAGACAACTAGCAGAAACCTTTTTTGAACTGAGCAGTAAATACTCTTTCTTGTGATTGAGTTTGCTTTCTTTTGTTGTGCAGTTTTCTTACTGGCAGAAGCTCTTAAGCATTTGTTAACCTTGAGGCACTTTTGCTTATGTATTGCTGTTTACATTCAAGATATTAAAATTAATTTACTAGACTGCCATAAAACACGGAAACACCCATCTGTTTAATGGTATCTCTACTCAGAATTAAAACCAGAAAAAATTGCTTGATAATTCCAGCTTCTTTTAAAAAATAACCCATGAGGCAATTCCCTTAAGCCTGCTCTATTTACTGCAACTGTTTAAAAACAGCCTCTATTAGCATTTAATTTTCACAGTAAAAACATCTTGGAAAAGCTCCCTGTCAGAAAGAAGTACTTTCAGCAGGATGCAATACTGATCCATACCCCTAAAAACCCCTCTTTAGCTGACTACTGATCCTACTTCTGAGCCCAGTGCTCAGCATGCTTGATCACAGAAACACAGAACCAGAGCATTGTCAAGGCTGGAAAAGATATTTAATATCATCTAATGCAGCCAGTAAGTTAATAGTGCCATGTCCACTGCCAAACCACATCCCTAAGCACCACACCTAAACAGCTTCTAAACACCTTCAGGAGGATGACTCCCCACTTTCCCTGGGCAGCTTGTTCCAGTGCTTGATCACTGCTTTTGTGAAGTTTTCTCTAAAATCCAATCTAAACCTCTCCAACTTGAGGCCATTTCCTCTCATCCTTTCCCTTGTTATTTAGGAGAAGACCAACCCTCTTCACAATAACGACACACTCCTTTCAGGTACTTGTAGAGAGAAATAAGCTCTGCTCTTAGCTGATCAGACTGAAAATCCCCAGCTCCCTCAGCTGCTCCTCATGGGACTGGTGCTCCAGACCCTCCACCAGCTCTGCTGCCCTTCTCTGGACTCACTCCAGCCCCTCCATGTCTTTCTTGTAGTGAGAGGGACAGAACTGAACACAGGATTTGAGGTGCAGCCTCATCAGTGCCCAGTACAGAGGGAGAAATCCCTGCCCTGGTCCTGTTGGCCACACTATTGCTGGTACAAGCCAGAATGCCATTGGCCTTCTTGGCCACCTGGGCACAGGCTGGCTCATGTTCAGTCACTGCCACCAGCGCTCCCAGATCCCCTGTGCAGTTTCCAGCCACTCTTCCTCAAGCCAGAAGTGCTGCCTGTGTTTGTGGTGACCCAAGGGCAGGACCTGACACTCAGCCTTGTTGAGCCTCACTACAATTGACCTTGGCCCATCAATCCAGCCTGTCCAGATCCATCTGTAGACTGTCCCTGCTCTCCAGCAGATTGACATTCCTGCCCAGTGTTGTGTCCTCTGCAAACAAACTGAAGGGCTCACTCAGTCCCTGGGAGACAGTGAAGTATGCAGAGGCATGATTTATCTTCACATCTGATTACCCATTCTGGTACTCAGAGCCTGAGAGTCTTGAATCCTTACCTACCTGAGGAAGAAACAGCATCTATTAGACACGCCATAAATTGTGTTTTATGTGTCGCAGGTGGTGTGAGTATCTCTGTTTATGAGGTGCTGAACTTAGAAATTTTGGGATGAAAGATTTGATTAAGAGTTATTTGCTTATTTAAAATTGTATTAAGTAGAAAAAAAATAATTTTCCAGGGACTTTATTTGTCATGTTGTCATATTATTCTCTCATTTAATAATTTAAATGTTTAGTAAAATAATAGCCTGTGTCAAAAGTTTAAGCCTGACAACAATAGATGATAACCTCAAGTCTGCCTTGGCAATGAATCAGAATGGCTTCTATGCATATAAATAAGAAACATGTCTGCATGTGTTGCAAGCTGATTAAACCCATAATTAAAGCTAGCTAGAAAAGCTGAGGTGGACTAATTTTAATCTTGAGATAGTATGAACACATCATAATAATAAAACAGGGGAAAAAAGGATGAGGAAGAATGCAGGCCAAATAAAATCTCCTTCATCCTTTTGTGTTAAAAAAAAGGAGAGACGATCTCCTAGTCTTTAAAGGGCTTTTGCAAATTTCATAAAGATATATTTAGGAAAAATCCTTACTGTGAGAATAAAGACAGAACAGATTGAAAATACAGATGACTTTTCCTTAGGTGAACACTGCTAGACTTGAAAGCCTCCCCTAAGGTGTGCTTGGCCTGTCTGTCCTTCTGCAGGGTTTCACAGCCATCAGAATTGTAGGCAGCAAGGACAAGCTGAGGAGCTGAACTCTGCAGGTCCTCTCAGGAAATACAAGGGACAGTTTTGGCGTCCCCTCTTATGACAGAAGACATTTTGGCAGTCTGACTTCCAACTCATCTTCAGATACTGGCAGGCATCACTGCCTGTCATCGTGTAAAGGGACTTTTTTCATCTTACCTTCTGCTCTTTCATCTCGACTCCCCTAAGACCAGATGACCCATTTTTGATAAGTGAACATACAAAAATCTGCAGTACAAAGTAAAGGAAATAGAAGAAGAAGTACTAGCGCAAAGAATTACAAGTCATTCAGTCAGAACATTCTCCAAACGTGAGCCAAGACCTGTCATTGCACCTAAAACCTGTGCACCCCAATTTCAGCCCCACAAGATTCTAAGGCTGAGCAGAAGTCAGTGCCTACTCACAGTATTTCTTAGAAATCTAGTGATCTTCAAGGGAGTGGATTGAAGGAAGCAACACCACTCTCAGCAGCTGCTTCCGTGAGCTTTATATATGTGTTGAAAAAAGAGAAAACCTGCAACCTTCCCAGTGAGTTTGGGGAGACAAAAACCTCTGTGGAGGCAAGTTCAGAGCTGCTTAGGGGGCACAGCAGCTCTGCTTTCAGTCTCTGGTTTCAGTGAGCATCTGAGGAGAAGAGTGTCTGATCTGAGCCTGGCAGTGTCTTTCAGGGAGAGAGGAAGTGGGGCTTCTGGCTCTTGCTTAGATTAGATTTCTGTTGTTACAAGGAGGAAATTTGCTGCTAATTATTTGAAATCAATCCCTGCTGTAATTGAGTCTGTGTGAAAGCAAGGAGCTAATGACATGCATAGCTCAGGCAGAATGTGGCACCACTCCTCACATCTGTCTGCCAACCTGCACAGGGTGAGGAGCAGCTTCATGCCAAGGGCAGCCCAGAGCCCTGTGCCTGGCCAAACACACATCTCGTGGCAGAGCAGTTCCCACCAAAATCCACTTCACCGTATCAACATGTACAGGGGAAAGCCAAGAGCACTGTCATGTTCTGTGCCAGTGCACATTCTCCTTCCAGCAGCTGGTAGAAGAACCTTCAGACTGGATCTCATAGTTTAGATATTCATTGGTAAAATATTTCCTGCAGATGACAACATCAAGGAGAACAGAAGTAGGAAGTAGAAAGCATCTTTAGTTCCTTGGGAGCACCTAAAAATGGCTAGAAAAATACTCTATCGTGTTATCTCATTTCATGAGGCCATGAATCTCAGTGCACAGAGACAGCTGAGTGATACCTTTGATCTCTAGGCATCTTGGCACACAGGGATATCTTTTTTTCCCCAGAGATAAAGATTTTGCATCATTTGCCTTTGCACAGAACAAGATGAAGCTTGAAGTGACTTTCCATGCTGTAGCATGCAAGTATTTGTCATCTCATTTTTACCTCTTCAGGGACACATCCACTTTAATAAGAAAAATAATGCAATCTGAAATATGTGGGAGCTATAAGAGTAGAGCAATAGTAGTTCTTTGCCAATCACAGCTATTACATTGGAGAAAAAGAATGACTGAACAGGACTCTAAAGGACAGTGCATGGTCTAAGCTAAGATGTTTATTAATCCTTTATAAAGCCTCTCATTAAGAATCCTTCAGTATTTTACTCCAGCATTAAGCACATCAAAACAGTTTTTTCTTAATAGTGCTCACCTGTAAAAGCACACAAGAATTTGGTCTAGTGTTGAGTGTCTGTTGTTGCTCTTCTGAATTTGAACCTAGAACTTGGACCACACACCAAAGCTTTATACACTTATGCAAAAATCACAGACTATTCTTACAGCTTTTAAAATTGTGAATATATTGTTAATCCCACCTTCTCCTATTTTAGACATCTAGGTCACATTTTTTATTATTAAATAAAAACTGGATCTAGGTAATTTTATTCACATCTCAGATTATTGAATACCATGGTTTAGCTGGAACTTTTAACCTAAAAAGTAGAGGAGCTACAAGGTTGGTAGCGGGAATCACTAAAGTAGAATGATCTCAAAAAAGCTGCTATGTTCAGTTGTGTAGGTTTTGAGCATTTAATCTTAAAACATCCCTTATTTAAGAAATTCCATTTCTTATCTTCCTCAGTAACTGAATATGAGATAAATATGTTCATCCCATAAAATGTGAGCCATGCCCTGAGGCTGGCTCCTGGTCAGTTGAACCATGGTAAAGTGATGTTGAAGCTAACGCCATGCTGGCTGAAAGCAGCAGTCTTTACCATGCTACAGAGATCAGTTTTTACTGCCCATTATTTAAATAATTCTGTCATCATTTACCACTGAAAACCAAGAGACAATGAAGTAATTTCTGAAATAGATTGGATGTTTATGAAGTATGAAAATTGTCATAAAGATTCTAATTACTTACAAAGACCCTCCTCCTAGAATGGCTGTAGCACCACACCAGCCAAGTCCCATGCTGAGATCAAAATCAGAGCCAACATTAATGTGCTAAGAATGCTTCTAAAAGCTATTTTAGGAAGAAATACTGTGCATGCAGAACAGTTAGTTGTATCTTGGTAATTTTTTTGCTTGTTTGCTTATTTTTAGTTGTTTGGGGGGCTGGGGGAGTTGAAGTTTTTCAGTAGTAGAAATTATCTATTTATTCTTAATAAATTCTAAAAGTAGAAACACAGATTTATTCTTTTTGCCAAGTTTCATTTTTTTAAACAAAATTTATTTTAAAGACAAGGTAATAAAAGCACAGTTTTGGCTTCAGTATGAAGTCATCCTTCTCTTTCCTGGTCAAAAATGTCTGTCTGACATCTTTAGATTATGAGTGTCCAGAGATGTATGGTGCTACACAATGGTTTAACTATTTGACCTCAAGTTCATAAAAGACTTTTCAAACACATTTTAAACTCTCTTTATAAAGAAATCCCAGGATTAAATAATGCAATAATGCTTTGCTAAGATAGAGAAGAGAAATTACATGCCACATTACTAGTAGAACTTGAACTCCCCAAGGTTGCACAAATTTCTCTGAAATAAAGTGTAGCAAAATTCACAGGGACATGTCACTTTATCAACACTTACTTAAAATTATTTGCCCAACACAACTAGGCCCTTGATACCTGTGAATAACGTGAATATTCCTCACCCACAACAATAAAATCTTTGTCTAATAATGTATAATGAGCTGTCATCAGGTTGTTAATATTATAAAGCCGTTAGGTGAAGTGCAGACTTAAAGACACAAAGGTGATAGCAAAAAATGTCCAATTATATTTTTTGGGGCCCAACTCCAGGGAAATATAACTTCAGAAAGACTAGTATATAATTAATATTTCTGAGAGATATCTGCCAGCTTCAGCAATCCCAAGATTTACAAAGCTCAGAGAAGTCTTATGAAGACCTTCAATTCACTTATGAGGAGACAGTCTCCTCATAAATGTGCACATGTTGTCCTGGCAAAGCCACATCCATCTGCCCTTTCCAGCTCCATGTCCACCCAGCTCCCAAATGCTCTATCATTTTTCCTATTTCCAGATAAGTTTCCTTGCTAGATTACTCTCTACAGATTTTGTTTCAGTTGTCATCTAGCCTCTTTCCTTTCATTTTTCCATGCATTTCTTTTCCTTTCCCTGAATTCCTTCTTATTTTTTTTCATTTAAATTTTAAAATGCTTAAGACTCAGAGAAACTGTCTTCTGAGGTTCTTCTTGGGGTCTACTGGATCTCAGCCCTCTTCTTCAAACTGTTTTTTCCCTTTTCAATTTCTGTCCTGTCTCTCTCTTTGTTTTTTTCCCCTCTTTTCTCTGTCATCCTCTGACCTTGGTTATCTCTACATACTTCCAAGTGGGAAAGAGTTCTGGTACACTACCTCTGGACATTTGTTTATTTTCCAGGAGACACATTTAACTCCTATGCAGGAAAGGTTAGAAAAAGGAAATATTTCTGTTTCAGAAAGGCTGTTTCTCTAGGTTGTCCTGCAGAAAGACAGGACAGAATTTTGGAGAGGACCACTGACTCATAAGAACAGTAGCAGAGGATCTGGTCAGCTTGATGGACAAACATACAAATTCCAAGACCACTTCAGCTGAAAGATCGCAAAAAATTCATTCATAAGCTCCTTTTTCGGTCTACTTGTCTCAGTTCAGCTGAGTAGCTGGCATCTTTATCAGAAAGTAATAGCAAAGTGCCATGGAAAGACATTCCTCCTTTCCCTTTTCCCTGTGGTGGGACCTGACAGATTGGTGGGTAACCCCATGCACACAGACACACACCCTTTCCCTCTCTGAACAAGTCTAAGATTTTATAATCTCACTCTGTGTGATAACTCTGTCTTACAGCTCAGCAAGATTGATCCCAATTATTCACTGCTGGATTTCCAATTACCAGGAGAAAGGTATAAATTAAACTAGAGGAGCGTTATATGTGTTCCCCACCAAAAGTAGGAAAATTTAAGCAGCCTCTACAGTCTCTTTATGGAGGTGGAGGTTGTCAGCAATTCCAAAGTGACATCTGGTATAGATGTAGAGAGACTATAAAAATGCAAACAGAAGAAAAATAATATTTTATCTAGACAGATTTTACAATGACTATGAATTATTAGATTACTCTTGAGGGGTGTTTTTGGTATTCCGTAAAATTTTCACTGTGAGTCTTGTTCTACCCACTCAGTAGTAAACTGTCACAAGAGAAGCAACTTGTTTAATTTCTATGAAAAGAGGACTTTTAGATGTCCATCACAGACAATTGTCCCTTGTAGGAGGCCATAAATTTCTTCAAACTTTTTTTCTTGTAACCTCCAGTGTCTCATCTTATGTAAGCACGATTAATCTATTCTGTTAGAAGAACTTTTAAGCTATTCTCTGCTTTTCCATGGGATAGCCATGATGGGGAGTAGCCCTTCCATAGAAGCACTTGGCATCAATCATTGCTTTTGAGAACCAGATCTTTCTCCTAAGCAGCCCTTCCAGGTAAAAAGGTCTTTCCTATTACAAAAATATCTGCTTATATGTAGAAAGATTTTTAAAGGGTATCTGCACTTAAAGCAGCATGTGTTCCCTTCAGCAGTTTTCCTCCTCTTAGCTAAATAAAATACTTATCACTATAGATTAAAGAATAAAACTCTGACTGTTTGACAAAATTGCCATTGTTCATATTCACTATCATGGAAGATTAAAATTCCTGCAGAAAATAAATTTTTAAACATATATAAATTTTCACCTGTTATTATATTCTTTACAGTGTTAACAGGCTTTAGGAAGTATTTGTGCTTTCACTCTAGGAAAATAACAATAATTTAAAAACTATCCATTTCATGCTTTTATTCTCCTAACTTACTCTATGGAATAGAATAAAAAACTATTAGCAATAGGGTTTGAGAAACAAGTTATAGAACTCAATTGGAAATTCAAACCCAGCGAGAGGTGTCTATGGGTAATCAAATAAAAAACCCCAAAAAACTCCATACTCACTCTGCAGGAATAGCTCTGTTTCAGCTTGAAGTCCTTGTGGAAGATATTTACATTTCAAGTTCACCCAAAAAATGTATGCATTGGATAGTTTTCTGGTGTGGTTTCAACCACCAACTTTCCCTTGCAGCAAAACATTGCTGAGACACTGTCCCTGTCATGCATTGCACAGCACCAAACCAAATTATTTATGAGCATCCAACAGTGATCTGATGCTTCTAATTTGTCAATCAAATATGCAAGCTGTGACAAAAATCAGACATTTCTTGGAAACTGGAAACACATCTGGAGAAGTTCAGCTGTATTTAGTTACTTTGCACAAACTTTGATGCATTTTAAAAAATTGTAAGGAAAGTAGAAAGACTCTTTCCTGACAGCCTATAAGTTTATCTGAAGTCCTTCTACATGACTTCTGGAAGTCTCTGTTCCAGGGAAACCTCATAGAACTGGGGCTCCTCATTCTCAACATAGGTACTCCTTTACAAAGCAAAAACATAGTTGGTTACCTTCTTCAGTCAGGAAATCCATTGCTGATTTTCTCTTGCATATCTAGAAAATTCTTTTCCTTCTTCATCCTATTTTCAGAAAGAGCAAGGAAGATGGTAAAACTGATTCTCTGCCTTCACCCTGTGTTTTTCAGCCCTTTTTCTGTCCTCCATGTGACTCCTTGCCAGTATAGCAGCAATATAGCACATGGCTTAAGCCAGACTTAATTGATTTTTGAATAATTTCTTTCTCTTAATGAGAGAAATTTAGCCTTTGTTGACCATAAGTCAAGCCTTATTATTATGTGGTAATGTTTGCTCAGTGACCCCGAACAGCTACCAGCAGTAATAACACATATTTTTTGGGGAATCATGATGCCTTGCTATTAAGGAAAATGCCATTTTTCTGAAGTACTCTTATTTACAAGGTAATTTCCTCTCAGCATGTTGTCTGTACCACTGCAAAAGACCAAGGAAGGCTCAAAATCCACTCAACTCCCCTTTCATGCACAACTCCAAAAATAAAGAGAAGAAAAACAAAATGAAATCCGCATGGAAAGCAACGCATTTAAAGGTCCACCCTGGAGCTATCATAGTTTAACCTGGAAAATAAGTTCTGAAGCAACACCAGGAACAGGAAAAGAATGACTAGCATGATGGTCTTCCCCACTTCCTGAAAAGTGCCGCTCCTTCATAAGCCTGATGGAATTTTTACAGAGCCAGGGAGTTTGACTTGGTTCTCTCCTCACAACCATCTCTGCACTGAGCAAGGAAATCTCCTTGTGCTAGTGCAATCTTATTGTGTGGATGGCTCCGTGTATTCAAAACATCTGTGTCTGAAGAGTCCATCTCTGTATCTTCAGAAGAGCTTATTTTCTAGAAGTGTTTCAGTGGCAGAGGGTATTTTGTCTAAAAGTTAGAATTTCATAAGCAAATTTGATTTTCTACTTGCAAATAAATGTGGAATTAACACTTCTGCACTTGATGCCCAGTAGGAAAACCTGAAGAACCCATTAGAAAAATGGGTTTCTGATGTGCAGTCCTAATGACCATTCACATTTTTAATGGGACTTTTATTTTACACAGGGAGGTCATTTCACAAAACACTTAGTGATACCTCACCACACTGCTGAGGCAAACTCTTGCAAATGGTACTAAAATTATGGTGCTATAATTTACAATGGTAAAGGAGAACAGATACTAAAGCTGTTTTACAGTCTCTGAAGACAAAATCATGGCTTATTTCTAGTATTCTGAGTAGCTGGACTCAACATAATCATAGTCTTGCTTAAACCCCAAAACTAAGCGGATTTTTCCTTGGCACTTCCCAGGTCATGGACTCACTAATATGTAGAAACATGCATGAAACAGTACTCAATCCAATTTCCTTTCAGACCAGCATATCGTTGAGATACGAATGCATACAAAAAGAATTTTCACCACCGCAGAATCAAGTTGACTTTGAGCCAGATTGACTAGGGCCGTTCTTGAAAAAATATTTTGGTTCCTAATTCTTTTATGCTGTAGACTTTAACTTGTGTACCCTAAACGTACATAATTATTGTGAGTCTTATGATAGTACATTCTTTAAAGATCCAATATATCTAAAATTCTCAAGTTTTATTTCAGAGAAATAGAACTTGTAGTGCTTATATAAATGTCCTAATAGCTAAGAAAAGAGCCTTTTAAGAAAAACTATACCTTCTCTTCTTCTTCAGCTTTATGATCTGGAAGATGACAAGTCAGTCATGATTTCTGAAGAGCAACAACTAATCCATTGCAATATATTACAAGGTAGACCATTAAAACTTTCAGATAAGCAAAGAGTTCCTACAGTATCTGGATTCCAAGTCTAATAACAGTAATTCCACATTTATTTTCTTTCTCTTAAGAAAGCAGAAACACACCCAGTACCTACCACTGGCTTGTGCAGTTATTTAAGTTCTTTGAGAAATAACTAGATCAGGAAAAGACAAAGTTGCAAGGACACTGATCCAAACACGAAGCAGAAGGCAGGCTCCTCTTGAAAGGTAAGTGCCAGAAGGTTTCTTGACACCTTCTGTGGGCACACACACACATGCTGCTGATAATATCTCTGTAAATCTGTCAACAGATCTTGCACTTTCTGCTCCAAGATCTTGCCTTAGGTTTATATATGTTCAGAAGGCTGCCACCACCTCCACTAGTCCTTCCCACTACTTGGGCCAGAATCTCTAGCCCTGAGGGATCATCCTTGTTTCTTCCCCACACCAAGGAACTTCTTCTGTTCTCTGGACCTTTTCTATGTTAGTTCAAGAGCCTCTACATGTTCTCCTTTATAGCAGCACACCCACAGCAGCTTTCCACTTACTGCTTTTTTACCCATTGCTGAGCCTCTTCAGCCCAGCTTCTTAGAGCTTCTCAACGCTTTCTCCCCAGAAAATTTACCAGGGCATGTATATACTCTTTTGGGACATATAAGCCTAGTTTCAGCTTAAAATAACTATAGTATCCCTAGCAATCTACTTGCTGCAATATAGAGTCCTCCACATAGGAGAATTGCCTCTATTAACTAACTTTCCAGGCATCTGATTATCCTGTGCAATGTTATCCACGTGGCCATGCCACAACAGGTACTGGAGCCAGCTCACTCTAAACAGCAAATCCACGTGGGCTGTGGTGAGTAAAGGTGGCATAGCAGTAACCACAGTGCAGGCAGACCTTCAGGACTTAATCACAATTTCACCGCTCAGTAATCAGATAATTGTAAAACACTGCAGTCATCACATCCTGCATTGGTTCTCATGGCCAAGGAGTGCAGCTGAGGTCAGCCTGCAAGTGTGAGCCAAACCCAGCCATTACACAGTCCTTGCCATATGGGAGCCAAAAACTGCAGTCTTTCACCAGTGGAAATTGCAGACACTCTTTTGCTTTCTGCATATTCCCCCTCTCTCCACACATTACTCCAGACAGCACTGCATGGATACTGAAATGCTTCTCCTATTTTTAACAGTGTGAAGCACTTGGCTGGGAATTCTCTATGCTCTAATATGTGTTTGATCAAAAATTTAACTACTTCCTATCATTTAACTGTAAAATGAACACTTCCTTCTCCCACAAATGATATTTCTGTGGAAACTGCTCAGTACTATTGCTACAAAATTAAAGGGGGCTAAATAATGTGTCTTTTTAATTTTTTCTGAATTAAAAAGAATATAACTCAGGAAAACACATTTGGAGAATGAGATATACAAACCAATCCATAGTACCACAATTTAGTAGCCTAAATTCTTGGCTCCATAGAGATTAATTCGAGAAGAGGTAGTTGAGGTAGAATTATATTTTCTATTTTAAATCATTCATACAGACTGATAAAAGATATCTATCGTGGGATTACATACTTGTGATTTCAGAAGATAATTGCAGGCTGTGCCAATTTGGAACATTTTGAGTACAGCTGGAGGCTCCTAAAAAACCAAGTACTTTATTTCAATATCATGAATATAACCTTTATTGTAGGAAAAGGTACTCTGGATCCACCTCAGAGGCTCTATCAGCATGAGGGAGGCATCCAAGATAGCATCCTAAATATCGAAATATCTAAATCAGCCCTCTGATTTAGATAGTAAACTGGTGTGCTTGACACTGCCAGGAACTGGTGGAACTTAGGTAGCAGATAGACCCTTTTCAGCTTTCCGTGAGGCAAGAGATATGGCATTTGGTCTCCAATGAGAAAATGCTAAAGCAAAGTCTCTCTCTTCTATCTGGTAAAGTGTGAAGAATTGTTGGGGTGTTGCTTAGGGTAGTTCAGAGCCAAGAAGCCCGATATGTCTCCTCTATCCACTGATTTCTACTAAATAAAGGAGACTATTAACCACCTAAAAACACCACTCTCTCAGATCCGCACAGGGTGATTTCAGCTGTGGGTGCTGCTCTGCACCTGAAGGTCACCTGCAGTGGAAGGTGACAGATTAGCATGTGCTTATCCTTAAACTAGTATAAGGGTTTCATTCTTCAGCTAAAGACATGTTTTCTTTAGTTGGAATGCCATGAAAGAGCAGAAGTTATATGATGCCCATGATCGCCCTGAAATCTATGTAGACATCTAATCAGTAGGTCTTGGATGATGAGTAAAGAAAATCATGTGCAAAACCAGTTTTGTTGATGTAATTTCACATCCAAAGGGGAGACAGCAAGACCTCATCCAGAAGTTAAACAAGGATTTTAACCAGAACTTTATCTATGTCACTGAATGCAGACATGACAAGTTTACTTACTTTTCTCTTACTGAATGCAAAAGTCTCCCACTTCCTTTGCATTTTTGCTGTTAATTAGCAAGCTTAGAAAAGAGAGAGCACATTCAAAGCAGTCAAAAGTGGGCAACTTTCTGATATATAAAAAGATGCCATGGCAGTTGTTAAAGAAATCCCAAAACAACTTGGCTAATTATATCTAGAGGTCTCAATTTGTTACTTTTGATCTAGGATTATATAGCTTGTTTTCCTCCTGTTAATTGACTAGTTCAGAATTTTCTGAACATTATATCATCTTTGATGTTCCTGCCGTTGTTCCCTTTCATCTATTGGCAGAACTCCATTTAACAATATGAGCAATAGCTGATGACATCTGAAGTCCCAATAGCTGTCAGCGAGTGTCCAAGTCTTCTTTGACACTGGCTATCAGTCACAGCAGCTTCTGCTGAAAGATAAGATTTCCTCAGTTGGTCTTTATGTATCTTAGAAAATACTGGGGATAAGATATATCATGTTTTCTTAATCATGATATCATGATCCTGATATATGGAAAGAGCACCTTTGTTCTTATCTTCCAGTATGTTATCATCATGTTTTCCAAGGCCTTCCCTCTTAGTTTCTCTCCTGCAACCCAGTTTTGGGTTAATTTTATTCTGAGAATCTTGAGGTTTATACCACCTGTATAGTTTGTTGCATATGAAAAACTGTTGCTTGACTACTGGCAAACAGTGTCAAAATGTATTGCAAAATTTCAGGCAAGACTTCTTTTTATTTTCTTGCAATGATTTCATTTTATGGGACAGTTATTTCAGCTTACCCTGCTGACGTAGAAATGAGGAGAGTTAGCAGAGTTAGCAGCCCTTTGCCAATATCCCAGACTTTATTAATACACATGCTAGATGAGGAGTTCAAATAGCTTTCCTTTGTGCTCTGACTTTTACAGCTTTCATGCCCGAAGAAAAACCCACACCTGCCTGAAAAAGCTATTTCTGTAACCCTGTTCAACCCATGTGGAAGGAGAACTAGGATTTATAGCCCAGCAAGGACAGAATTAAAGCTGGCCTCCCCTGCTGCTCAGATATTCACTTCTACTTCAATAAAGCTCTACTCCTCTTGCCATACAATCCCTCCCCTGGCAGGATGTAAAGACAGAACTTGTTTTCACCATCACTAGGTATTGCCAGTCACTTGTTAAATTAAAAATTGTCAGACAGTAAGTATGTCCTAAATCCACTCTGTCTGCATTGTCCATTCCCATACTTCTCCCTCTGTGGTTAAACATTCAGGTAGATGTGGTGCTGAAAATGAACCTTTATCTCTACCAGACAGGCTCGATAGGCTGCCAGCTATGGCACCACAGGGGTTCCTTTCTGTGACCACTTATTACAGGACAAAAACCAAGTCCACTACTACCACTGCATAGAAAATAATATTGAGAGACAGGCACAAGGATCTGATGGATGTCTCATTAATTTAGGACCTGCAATTATTCTAGGAGCCTTTTAGGGAATCAGTCTGCAAGATCCATGCTTTTATGTGTTGTTTCTGTTGTTATCTAAATGTGAAATGTTATAACTTAGAGACTGACTAAAAGCCATTTCATAATGAACAAAAGAAAGAAAGGTCTGTGATTATATTTTACCTTATCTGGACAACAAAACTCAATTAATTCTTAGTTTCAGAATTTTTGTATACTATCATTGACCCATACATCTCAGCTTGGTTCTTTTCAGTCTTGGAGGACATTAAAAACTGCCCTCCTCACACTCCCTGCACTGATTCCACTACAGACTGCAAATATAATACTAATTTAAGCAAACAGTAAATGCTTTCAGAGCATATTAGGGCCTGGATGCTCTGTCTCATTGCACGGATTTCAGTGGCAATCTGTCTCCAAGACTTTGGCAGTGCCAAAGAGGTAATATGACACACAGGGTTCCTGTGAGAACCCAGGGAACAAAGGGACAACTCCTCCTGAGCCAGCAGAAGCAGCCCCTGTGTTATTCCTTTAAGATCAGGACAAAAACAAACAAATCAAAATCATATCAAACCAAAGAAGCTTTCTGAATCTCTGAGACTGTTAATCCTTTTTACTCCTGCAGAATGACTGTTTTGTTCAGTCTTTTCTTGCCCTTCCCTTTAGTAATTATCCTGTTACTTGCCTTGCTCTTTTCAATTTAACATCCTTTTCTTCTTTGTATCGGACTTGGATAAGGCATCAGGCAGATGTCATCCAAACCTGAAGATAAAAATATATTTAGGTGTTACCCAGTGTTGCTTACATTTTGTTCACTGTTAGGAATTTCCTTTTTCTTTTGACACTGTAATCATAATTAGCAATTCCATAAATATTACCTACAGCCTCTGACATCTCAAAAGATGGCAAGATTAACAACGAGGCCTATAATACGTGCACAAATATAGCTCTCACATGTAGAACAGAAGCTGAAAATGAGGATAGAGACATTGCATACACATGCAGAGCCTCATGGCATTGGAATCCATTAGGAGTGCTCTTGGCAGCAGCAATTGCTGTCAGCTGTCTTACCCCTAAGTATTTTGTGATATACAGATCATTTTTTCATCTTAAAATTACACCATGAATCTTATTCAAAAAGCCAATCATTGATGACATTCCAGTGAGACCTTTTTTACTTAAAGCCTTGCTGTAATGAATTTTAAAGCAGATAAATAAAGAGTTACCCTGTTTGGTTGAATGCAAGAATGATGTGAATCAGCTCTGCTGGCAACTGCTTCCTTTTGAAGACTGAGTCAATTTACAGCTTCAGAAAGAGCAACTGATAATGACCAAAGCATATAAATTGTTTCTTATATTTTATTGATCTGTGTGTCTGAACAGCGATTTCCCACTGTTTCCCAGTTCCAACAACTAATAGCTTGAGAGTGTTTAAATATTAAAGATAGCTGGAAGATCTGTTTTCCACAAGCAGGGGAATCCCATTGTTTTAGTCCTTGCATGGTTATTGTACTATGAATTATTGAAGAAGCTGAATTGCAAGGTTAAGGCTCCAACTCTCACACAGGTCTGAGAAGGGCTGGCTAAAAATTAATGGGAAAAAACCCCAAACAGCCAAAGTTTGACTTTGTTCCATTAACATTCAAAATTTTATATTATTCTCATAACCAAATTACAATGTATAATAAACAAATCATGAAAGCAGACACCCCATGTACTGATGCCATCAAGGTTTCCAATAGTCTGTTTAGTTTTCTTGGCATAAAACCTAGGAACAAAAATGGTTCTGAACATAAAGGGCAGAGGCATGGGCATGGGTGGATTGCTAAAGCAAGGTTTTGTAAGGACACCAAAAACACTTCAGAGAAAGTCAGCTCTTCTAACACAAACACTGAAATCAACTTAGTTAGAAATAGAGACTTCCAAACATTTCCTGATTAATTTATAGCTGTTGACTAGATGCTTGAGTGTGTTTTCCCCAGTCTCAAATACAAGTCTGTGCTCAGAATTGTTCCACTGTAAACAAGGATGTGTTTACAATACCTTTTAGGGAATGGATCCCATGTTTATATGAAGATAAACATATTTATCTGAAGAAACTTACTCTTTCTTCAAGGAAATATCTAACTATGAAATACCAAAAACACAATGGTAAGGTGCTATCTTTGTTGCATCATATGTAAATGTTAAGAAGAGGAGACCACTGGTGCTTTGAGCTTGGCAGTTGTTTATTTCCAGTGCTAAAGTGGCAGAAAATCCTCTCCTTCCTACACCAGAGACCAAGGAGTTTCAAACTTTGAATCAGTGCTAGGAAAGCAAACACTTTTTGTTTGACTACCATGAAGCAAAGCAGACCAGCCTTAATTTCACTATAAACAGATTTTATTCACCAGAATTGTGTTTCCTTTCTTCCAGCCAAGCTTCATTACTCACTAGAACAAGAAAACATCATTGGCATACCAACCATTTCTGTAAAATAGAGACACATTAAAAACATATTAAAGAAACTTAATACTCACAGACAACTCATCTTCTTTAAGGAACAAAAAGTCAAGCATTTAAAGTATCTTGCTTGCCCTATTGGTGCTGAATTTTAATAGTAAGATGAGTTTTAAACTACAAAGTACCATACACACCAAACCAGGTTCCAGGTATAGGGCACCATAGCCACCACTAGGAAATTTTGGAGTTCAGAGCTTGAGAGATACAGAAAACTCCTTCCTGGAAGAAACCATGGAGGCTCAGATTGCATAGGTGTGCTTTTTTTCTTTTGAATTTTTTGCTTTTGTCTTTTGGTGCATAAATTAACTGTTCACATAAATAATAGCTGTCATTGTCACCTAATGCTAGGTCTTAAAGTCTCAACTTGCTTTGATTTCAGGATAAGGGTCTCCTAATCCTGAAGAGTGTTGGAACCAAAGATTCATCCACAAAAATTAAATCATGTTGCTCTGGTCATTTACAAGCCAACTTCGCTTCTTTCTACCAATACAAACTTCTATGTAAAAATGCAAAGACTGTTCCCATGATTTCTCCATGTTGGAAAATTCCTGTAGTACTCACAGTAAGATACGGAGATTTCAAATGAATACAACCCCCTTGCTAAAATTCAGCAAACTACAGAGGAATTAGAATAGACTATGTCACACAAACCATATGGAAAACTTAAACAAGCAAATAACTAAATAACTCTTTTTTTTTAACTAAATGAACAAAGAATATTTTTTTTAAGAAGACCCTTTCTGTCCATGGAGAGTTTAAAAGCAGAATTGTTATTGCTAATGACTAAATCAGATTGTGCTTTCTGGTTTTGTTGAATAATCAGAAGGAATACAGTGAGAAATTAATAAAATCTCAAACAGAATCATTCATCCACCAGTTTTGCCTTGTGGGCCAGTTTGTGCAGCCATTTTTCTTTTCTATATTGGAGTAAGGCTTGTTGGCTTTGCACAATGAACCTGTATCTTCTTGAACATCCCTGTACCTGCCTGACTTTTCCACTGCCACAGAATCCCAGAATGGGTCAGGCTGGAAGGCACCACAGTGCGTCACTTGGTCCAACCTTCCTGCTCAAGCAGGGTCATCCCAGAGCCCATGTCATGGGATTGCATGCAAATGGTGCTCGAATATCTCCAGTGAGGGAGACTCCACAACCTCTCTGGGCAATCTGTTCCAGTGCTCGGTCACCTGCACAGTAAAGAAGTTCTTCCTCATGTTCAGGTGGAACTTCCTGGGCATCAGTTTGTGCCCATTGCCTCATGTCCCATTGCTTGTTACCACCCCCCAAGTGAAGCACCCTTCCTTCCTTCAGACACTGACAGACATTGATGAGGGTCCCTTTCAGTTCTCTGCTCGAGCCTGAACAGGCACAGCTCCCTCAGCCTTTCCTCCTAAGAGAGATGCTCCAGCTGGACCTACTTCCTGTTTCCCTTGTACTGAGGAGCCCAGAACTGGACACAACACTGCACATGTGCCTCACCAGGGCTGAGTTCCCTGAATTTGACTGCCCCTATACATTTGGGGATGGAGGGAAGCAGATGGGCTGCATGTGCACAGCACCCCGGTATTAATCTGGGCAAGACCCCAGACTAGTTCAGAGATTGAATGTAGAACATCAGAGAAACAATCCCAGGCCACGAGGGGGAATGAGCATTACTGGATGTGAGTCTATCAATTTCAGTTAATATACTGGACTAGTACAAATAATTTGCTGTGATGCTGTGAGAATTAGCAAGTAGCTCAGGCAGGGAACAGTTCTGTTTGAATAACAACTGTGTTCTTTTCATCTTAATCTCTGAAAAAAATGATGAAGTAGGCCCTGCAGGCAAACCATGGGTGATAGGATGCCATTAAGCTAATTCTTTGCATTAATGTTTAAAAAGCCAATGAATCTAATCTGTTGTTTTGTTTAGCTGTATGAACTGTTTTGCACATGACAGCTGCTGGATACAGAGACTAATTGATAGATTGCTATGTGTCCTCACAGTTTCAAACTATTAACCTTCAGTAGCATTTTACAGTTAATCTCATCTGAAAAGGAATATTCCACTAAAAATTCTGAGGATTTTTTTTTTCTGTCTTCCTTAGCATCACTTATCAGACACTGAATTAGAAAATATCTATGTTTAAAAGAAATCTTTCTGGAGTTGCAAACTTTTCTTCATTTGAATTCTTCATATGGTTATAGATCACCATGTTCTGGCTGGCTTAAATTTTAACAAGAGAGATATTTTAGGAAATAGATAAACTCTAAAACCTAGACTAAGCAACCAGATATACTGCCTAAATACTGGCACACCCTGCCCCTGTTTTTTTTTCCACATATTGGTCCCCAGAATGAGAATACAGTAAGGTCATGGAGAATATGAACATTCCTACAAACAGTCAGAAATTCAGCTTCTTTTGCTTTGTGGATCACCACAGTGTCACAAAGAGCAGAGAAGTAACCTAAGTAGTGCCCCCACTCACTACAGGAGGAGGGAAAATCAAATAAAATAACTTACCACTTTGTGGGTTTACTGGGCTCCTATTGTCCATTGTTTTTACCCAGATAGTTATTATGGAAAGGCCTCAGTAACCTTATGTTGGCTCAATTTTCATTTGTTATGATATAGGCATTGAGCTATTTTAATAGTTCTAGTGACAATTTTCCTATGAGTTCTGCTAACAGAGTCTTAGAGTCTACAAGAATACCCTGAGCATGCTTGCTGTAGGTCTCAGGTGTTCCCCACCACCTGAGAGTGTGGTGAGACAGAGAGGCAGGAGACTGAGTGCTGCTAGAAACAGGAACAAATCCCACCAGATTCCCCAGCACTGTGCTATGGGGGCCTCCCTTGTTAAATTCTACTGCCAGATTGACATTTTCTTCTGTGTCTTCTTTCTGTGCCCTGCTGTGGATTCACCCTATAAAATTGTCCTTGTCAGAAAAAGTCTTGATTCCTCCCTTTCTGTCTACCATGATCATAACTTTACCCATTACACGTAATGTGATTTGTACAGGAGAGCTGAAAAATGTTCTTTTAAAGAGCTTGAGGCAGATAGTCTGCTCAGAGCTTGTTCCTGGTTTAATTTCTCAAAGTTAAAAAGTGCTGTTCCTTACTATAATGAGACAGAAGTTTTGCTTATATAGGAAAAAGGATTCCCCAAGACAGCGTGCCTTCCTTTTATATCTTCCTTCCAGCTGTGCATGAGATTCATCACAACCCCTCCTTTTTCCCCATGTGTTTCCCATGTAAAAGCATAGTCCCTTCCTTCCGTCAGGTATTTCTTTTCTGTATGTGATTGCTTCCTCTGCACTCCACAAAACTCAAATATTTGTAGAGTCACCTCAGGCCTTATAGTGTCTTTCTCAAACCAGTGGAATTACAGGCTCTGAAAACTTGCCAAATATATTCTCCTTCTGATGTTATAAAATGTCAGCACATAATTTCTAAACATGTGACTCCTACAATAAATGTAGTGTAGTTTTGGGTTTTGTTTCCTTTTTGTTTGTTTTTGTAGAAAATACAAAACTTGCTTCACTTTTAGTGCCTTGGAAGGGCAGTAGACTGCAGGACATAGCTATCAGATATGAGCTGGTACAGACCCATTTGTGGCTTTCTTACCATTCAAGACTGTGCCCTTTTTTACCCTGGAAGCTGTTTTTGACTGAAAATGCATTGTGCAGAACAAATAATAGTGGAGGCAAGCATTTTTATTGCCTGATAACCTTCCCTAGCACTCTTCAAGAACAAAAAGAGAAGATCTTCATAAAGCTTGGATGTAAGTTATGTGACAAGCATGGAGGAGAAGGCATAAAGAGGTGATTTAGCTACAGCCTCTTCTCCCTTGGAATTGTCAGCCCTTGGTAGAGAGACACAAGTATTATCTCTGAGCTACAGAGCAAGAGAAGACAAAGTATGTTGACCACAATCTCATAAGTCAGTGATGAAAACATAAACAGACATAAACATTTAGGAATGCTTTCCTTGAGAAAGAGCTAGAGAACTGCACGCTGCTGCCTCTAGGGGCTCTCCTGTGTTTGCCTCCAAACCTTAGAACTACATCTTTATCTTCTGTTTGCACATCAGTGTTCCCTGCAAGTCTATTTTATTTAAAAACATTTTCTATTGTTCAGTGCTTTATAGATGGATGTCAGGGGTCTTCAGTGTCTGCCCTTCTTTACCTCTGAATGCAATAGCAAATGTCTTGTGTATGGACTACTGGGACAGTTTTGAAAAGCAGAACAATTTTTTATGTCTTTATTAGGAGCTATATTTTCTTTGACCTATTAGCAAAGAAAAAAATACATCTCTAAACTGATTGTGATAGAATCAGATCCCACACTGTATCCAAACTGGCTTAGAACCTAATTTATAAAAAGCTGATGACACTTCACCTGAAGTCTGAATACCCCATGTGTTAAAATTCCCACTACATAATGCAAGAGAAACGCATATAGTGTCAGCACAATTCTGAGGACTCTGTTAAAGATTTAAGAGTTTGTCTCTGCAGAAGCTGAGAGGGCACAAAAGTTCCTGACCAAAAATGATGTCAGAATGCACTTAAAAGTAAAAGATAGATTGGTCTGCAGTCCCGTTTTTACTGACTTGAGAAAGCTGATGGCACCTTTAACTGCTGTAGTATGAATAATGTAAATACAATAGAGAATATATTTACCTTGTTTAGTAAGATCCAGAGATAATTCCTGGGCCTCCTTCACATAGCCAGTTACCAACTCAAAGCTGTCATAACACTTTTTAAATGGAGTTCCTGTAATTTATGTGGCTAAGGTGACACAGCAGGATGTATTGAACTCAAGGATCTGGTAGTTGGGCACAACTTGTCTTTTGTAATCACTGGGGCAGTGTGGCTTTGTGCCCAGCCAGAACAGAGAGGAGGTAGCTGCCTGCTCACACAGCCTCGGGTACTTCCATCTGCCACTAAGAATCTCTGGAACAGTTCAGTTTTCACAGCACCACCTGCACTGAAACATTTCTAGGAATGGATGGCATTTTTGGGACTACTTGGCATCCCTTTGTCCTCCCCCGTTCAAAAAGCAAATGCTATTTTAGGAGGAGAAGCACAGTTAATGAAGGCTTTTACACCCTACTACACAAAAAAACATCTCCATGCTTTTGAGCTGTAAATAAGTTAAACCAAGTACTTCTGAGTGCTGGTCAACTACATAGCTTGAACTCATAGAAGAGGAGCTTTCACAGACCATGACAGCTATTTCAGTCTTCCTGGAATGTGAAAGGCTGCTTGAATTCAGGAGGAAAGAAGGTCAGATGCAGAGGTTTCTATCCCACAGTTTTTACCCAAATATTCTGCTCCTGTTAAAGTCTGGAAAATGCATACTAAGAGCATTGTCATCAGCAGTACATCAGTCCTTCTCTTTCTTTACTGCCATAAAAGCACCCTCAGAAGGTGTATGGCATCCTTTTTCACAGTTACCACAGAGCTGGAAGCAACTTGGAGAAGTAAAATGGCACTTGGGCCAATATGTCCCCAAGCCCTTCCTAAGCTGGGAGCCCACTGGGCACCGCCAGAGAGGTGGTGGGGAGCTCTTTGCCCTGGGTAGAAGCATCTTGGTGATTGGTTAATAATTTTCATTTTTGGTGTATCTCTTAATGTGCCATTTTTCAGATGTAAAATACCTATAAGATTTTTATATCAAGGTACCTATGTGCTGTCAGCTTATAAACAATTTAAAGAGAAAAGAAGAAAAGCTTTTCTGCATGACTGTGGATTTTCATGCCTTTAAATTTTGCTTCAAATCCTGAAAACACATGCTGAAGAACTATCCATTAATTATAGGTAAAATCTACACACCTTGGCTTAATCAGCATCTCTTGCATTCCCTTGATAGATATCATAGTGTTGACACTTCTATCTGCGTAATGTACAAAGAAGAATGTGAAATATTCCAACACATGGAAATTAATAAGATTTCTAGATGGGAGTATGAAGTCTATTGAACAGGCTGCTAATGTATTTGGATTTATTTCAGAGATATTCATTATTACTGGGCAGACAATGCTAAACTGCATTTAAACTGATTTTTATTTCACAAGCAGTAAAATATTATGAAAAGATAATAAAATGCCATAATTTAGACTAATACTTCAGATAAGTCCCACAAAGGCTATGAGTATTTATAAAACATTTTCTTTTGGAAAGATATTAATTCGAAGTTAAACTAATTTACTTGAGTGCCTGAAAGACAGATAAATGAGACAATCAGGAGGAGATCCAAGATGAGCAATTGCTATGCACGTGAAGAGTCTACAAATCACAACTGCTAAGGTTTTGATGAAGTGCAAGAGGGAAGGGAACCCCCCCCAAGGAACACCTGTGAAGCACACAGGGGCTCACCACACTCTTAAAGGACTGGAGGAGATGAATGGCAGGTTTTTTCCTATCTTCTCTTCCATTCTTTAACTATATTCCTGTCTGCCACACAATCACAGTTCAGCAGAAAAAAAAAGGTAATAACACATTAATTTGCCAAGCACCTGCACCCAGGCCTGTGCTTTGAATTATTTTTTGCATTCTTTTTGCCCTCCATCATCTAAATACCTGATGTATGATTTGGTATCTCCACAGCACATCTATTCTTTTCTTCTCTCTTGATCTCTCTCTAACACATACCAGTCTAAAAAGGACCTGACATAAATATGACTGGAAGTGAACAAGAAGCTATTGTATCTTAGAGAATTTCTGCATTTGATCTGAAGCTAAACCAATAGTATAACATGTGCACTTGGGCTGTTTCTGACAGGAAAGAAGAAAACCTGGTGTCAAAGGCACAAGAAAATTTCTCCAAGCTTCAGAACACAGTCACTGAAATCTATCCTGAGCAGCACTAGAATATATTATTAAATGCAGGATTTAATCTGATTGCACATTTCTTCTTAAAGGTATTTCTTTCAGAATAGCAGCTTCAGAATTTAAATAATTTACATTTTATTGCTCCTCCACAGAAGTGGAAAATAACACAAATATTTTCTTACAGCGTCTAAAGAATTATTATGACCACTATTCAAACAAGGTGGTTGCTTTTGCTTCATCTGTCTGAAATCAGGGAATTTACTTACCTTGTCTTAGTGGGTTGTTGATTTTTGTAATGAACAAACCATCTAGGTTTTGCAACATCGTTCTGAAAGCTCTGCCTTTTGAAGACAACTTGTTTAAGAATTTCATTTCTTTTCTAGGAGAATCCTGCATTAGCCTTTATATTAATTTCAAGACAGTCTATTCAAAATATTCAGTCTGAGAGGACATAAAACTAATTTTACATTTTCAAAATTTCTAGAAGACAACAAAACAATCAAGGACAGGTTTCCTTAAGAAACTTGATAAAAAAGCCTATAGCTGACTTGAGAGCTGCAGGAAATGTAATACAGCAGGACACAGACGTCCCCAGGTCCCCAGATTTACTACTGTATTTATGTATTTGAAGTTAGAGGAAACAATTAGGTGGGCAGTTACTTCTCATTCAGTGCTGACAAATAGGCAGGAAGTGCCTGAGATCCTCATGACAGAATGCTTCACTTTGGATGAAACACTTTGTGAGCAGCAGCACTCCATGCCAGGGCAGGGAATCCTGGTGGGTGAGGATTTGAGGAGGTGGCACTCCTGCAGAGGAGGGGGACAGGAGAGCAGAAGCCATGGAATGCTGCAGAGAGAGGAATCCCTGAGGAGCTGCCACCCTGAGCCAGCAGGGAGTGAGCACATCAAGGGATGACAAAGACAAGGCTGAATTGTCATTTTGTGGATGCTAATGCAAAAGGGCAGGCCACTTAACACAATTAATATTAGCAGGCAGGTACAGAGCAGGGCAGAACAGTTAAAGGGCACAGCAGAGAATGGATAATTTAACTCTATTAAAGTCAATGGGGCATGCTTAAATGTACCCTAAAGCCAAAGAAATCTCTGAATCATTATCCTTGAGAAGTCACAGAGAGCTGGTGAAAGGCAAGCACTGTGCTTTCCTCAGCACAGAAAGAGTCCAGGGAGTCACATGTCAGCCTACTTCACATCCTGGAAGATGCCAGAGCAAATGTTAAATGATTAAAAGGGTGGAAAGGTGGTTAGTAGACACAGCAATTCTCATGTATCCCAAAATTGTTTAAAAGGGATCTAGAGGTTAGCTATTCTCCAAGGCTGTAAAGAGTGAAACAAAGAATAATTGGTTTGTTTCACAGCAGGGAAAGGTTAGATGCTAGACTGGACTTTAAAGCAGCTCCTACTTAGTCACAAGGACAGCAAAGTTCTACAAGAATACCTACGAAGGTTATGGAAATTAAGCTGGAGATTTTCAATAACATGTCAGGCAAATATTTGCTAAACAACACTTCAATGTGACCTCAGAGCAAGAGGGCAAATTGCAAAAAGATAGATTCCAGCTCTCTATTTGTAAAACTCTGTGTTTCATATATCCTGATGGTTTTCCCTCACACTTTTAAATATATCTATATTCTTCTTATAGATTTTCACATATTGTTTTCAAAGGCAGTCCCAGATATCTATTGTAACTCCTGCCAGCTCAGAACTTTGAGGATCTTCAATGTATACGATGACTTGAAGACCTAAGCTTATTATCCATAACATTTTATGAGAATACTATTTTCCACTTTAAATAAATAAATAAATAAATAAGGGATGTGTACAGTTCCCCTTTTTAACTTTATAATCCCAAAATAGAAAAAAACCTTTGCAATGGGACCAAAGTGTAATCTGACTCAGAAACGAGAGTGGGAATTGCTTTTCTGTAACACTGATATTCAAAAGCTTAATGAATTATCTTTAAAAGTTCAGAGCTGGTCATAAGACAAAGAACAATAGATATTTTTTTCTAGTATCAAAAGCAACTTAAAAACATTGTTGAAATTTACTTCTCTTTGTTGGGTTTCAAAACACCCTGTTCTTATTTTTCATTAAGGAATTTCACATGGCTTGTATCAGCAAGAACACAGATAACAAACTAAGAGGAATTTATTAACCACTCAAATCTTAGGCTCCTAATGAGCTACTTTTGCTTTACTGAAAGACAAGAATTAATGCAAAAACTTTTAATTAGGCCTCCACTTCCATGCCTTCCTGGACTACCCTTTGTCACTTTGAACAGGCCTACACGAGAACATGTAGCTTAACACCAGCCTATTCCTGAAACAAGCAACTACTTGTTAAAACCCATTATACCCATTATTAAACCCAGAGTAGCTGTAATCATGCCAGAATGCATTGTGTTGATTTACAACAGCATGACTGGAAAAAGATTGTGATCCGTGATTATGGATAAAGATTGGGTAAATTTTAGATGTTTCCTCACACCTTGGCAGGCTTTGTTTCATACCTCACACATGACAGGAGAATGCTGTCATCACGCTGCTGCCACAGTTCTATTACTGCATGCCAGATTTTAGCAACATATATGTCTTTTCTCCATTCAGTAAAGTGAAAAAGCTTTAAAAAATCTAAAGCAATTACACCTTTTCTTTATTTCTTTTACACCAATTTTTATTCACAGTGATATGTGCTTATGATGTTTTTTCCCATTTAAATTGTGAACACTTGATTTTCAGTCTTTCAGTACCTCAACCCAAATTTACAAAACAACCTCAGTCTCTCACTCCATTGACCTTGTTTTGGGTCTACACCTACACATGAAATTTTATTCATCTAAATCAAGATTCTCCTAAACATCATTTGGCTAATCCCTTATCTAGACACGTATTCTTATCATAAATACAAATTAAGAAGACTCTGACTTTATAAATAACTGATCTAACAAAACATTTGGGTTCATAGCCATCCTCTGCACTGCACACCTAACATCTAGTGTTTTGCAGGAATACGTCCCAGTGAGTTACACAAATTATAAGATTTTTACCTACAATTAACTCTTGCCACCAAAAAGAAACCCAAGCATGTATTAAAAATATGAAAAGTAGATGGGTAGAAACTGTCTTTATTTTGAAACAATAAGGCTCATTTCTGCTTGTATTTATAAACTGTATCCTGTCAGAACCCATAGGACTTGTCAGATGTAAAATTGTTTTAGACCTAAATCAACTCTTACTCTGGAGAACTTGAACTCTCAAGCAGGTTCCAATATAAAATCCACCTCACAGTGTTAAGTTCATGGAAGCACAGTAAATACAATTCTTTATATGCATAAAATCTGTAATTCATGCTGTGCTTTTTACAGAGCTTGATTATCACTTGCTGTGGTATTCCTAGAAAAATGTAAGTCTGAAAAATAAACTTAACTGTGCACAGCAGAATGGGAATGGTCATGGACTGCATAATTTTCCCTTTTAATCTCAACAGACTATTTGACAGTGTTGTTTTAAACCTGGTATTGTAGGAGAGATTATTCTTATTCTACATGTGGGTGAATTGAAGGACTGTTCTCTTACAATTATGCAACATTGGAGATGATTAATTAAGACCTTTTATTTTGAACTGTAGCAGTACTTCAGAAATAATAATATTGTATTAATTCTGTGAGTATGGTTAAATTCTATTAGCATCTTTTAAATTTCAAACATTAGGTTTTCCCTTCAGAGGAGGAATACAGACAAGGTATCTTGGTTGCTTGTTCTGCACTCAATTTACTCCATGCTCTCTGCCTCCTGGTCTACTATTTAAGAGTATTATCTTCACCAGTTCTTCATCAAATGAAATAGAAAGAGAAGTGATGAAAACAAATGCTTTTACCTGTCCAAATCAGTATTTTTAGGTGTTCTAACCATTTTGGAAAAGTAGAGCTCCTACAGCAAAATACTGGTACCCGAGTAGTGTCGTGCAGAACGAAGGGAAGTATGCTGCTGAAATCATATTTAATTCACCAGCTTTCATAACCAGAGTGCCGTAGCAGTACTGCTGAACTAATCAATTTCTGCATGTAACTGTCTCACAGGAACAGCTGCACAAATAGATTGAACACTGCAGAGATCACAGGTGCTGGGGTTTTAAGTCAATCATCTGTGCAAACACAAATATTTGAGGCCAGCGTCTCACATAACACCCTCTCAGACAGCGTGGAAACAGGCTTACCACAGCCACCTTAGACATTTCTTATGCTCACAACCTACACTTTCCAAAAGTCTTATCTACAGAGCCAAAGTCTAATGCTAACAAATCTCTCGAAAAATCAATTTTGGTTAGCGCCCAATACTGGAAGAATTATTTGTGTAGAAAAGAAACAGCTAGAAAAACAGGAAGCAACCTCATATTGAATACATCTCCTTGCTATGCATTTTTCAAAAGTACCCTGTATTTCTGTAATGAAACTGTAAAAAACCAACATGTCTGGTAAATACTCCATAACACTAGATTTCTACTATGTGACACAGCAATGCAAACAAGCTCTTTTACATTTATAATCAGTGAATACCTCATGTTAAATGATGAAACCAATTAAGAAATTATTACTCCTTTTTATTCTAAGTGGAAAAACGAAAAAAAAACCCATCTTTTGAAGAAGGAAGCGCTACAAAGCTGTCATAAGCTGTTTGCTCCTCAAACCCTCAGTTTAGAGGAAGAAGTCAGCCTGGGTCTCAAACCCTGAATATTTTATGTCATATTCCACAAAAGAAGCTGTACTCTTTTGCATTGAAAAGCAGCATAATGGAAGCATAAAACAAGAGAGAATAGCATTTGAACGAGCCAGCGCTAATCGTGACAGGTCACATCAGTACTTGCAAAGCAATTGGTACCCACCAAGGGTCAGACCGTCATCTCACTGTCTGCCATAACACAGAGGAGAGGGGAAACATCTCTGCAAGAAAAGAATGAAATAAAAAAAAGAATAACAAATGCCAGCATCTTTGCCTGACCTCACTGCAGACATATAGAGAGGGTGAAGGAACACAGACTAAGCCCGAAGCAACTCATTCTAAAATCCAGTGGAATTGCTGGGTTTTTTCCCCTGTGCCTACAGAAGCAGGCAGTGAAATCTTGGGTGTCAATGCTTCTGAACACACTCTAGTGCATTCCCTGTGAACTTCACAAGTAAATCGAGTACTGCTAATGTTTTGGAATTTGATGAACTCTTCCCAAAGACCTGAACTACATTTACTCATAATTTACAAAACACAGCTGGGATGCAGGGCATGTACCATATCATTTCACAAGACTGCCTGTTCTGGGCCTAATCTGGAGCCAGGTTTTGACACTGCTGAAGTCCAAGACCGCAATCTTCCACCCTTCAGTATAGGCTTCTTTTTGTCTGGCTGCACACAACAGGAGGCTGCTAGAAAAGCCACAGCAGGTCCTGAGAGCAGGAAATTAAACTGGGATCATTCATGGTTCTGCTTTAAGGCCAGAGTGCAACCAACCAATCCAGAGGCATGATAGGTATCTGAGGAAAATGTGCTGCAAGCCAGTCACCAGGTTTTCTCTGATTGAATGAGTCCACATGGGACTTAGCTTTAGCTTTCTTATGATTAATTAGCTAATAGATACAATAAATGAAGGCAGTAGTACACAGGTTGTAAAAGACAAGCCCTAAAAGTATTTCACTGAGAGAAAATACAGAGTTTTAAAAAGAAAGCCAAATATTGTGTTCTCATTTAGTCTCTTTCCATTAAACATACTGCAATTTGTCAGCATTACAATCCTGAATTTAAGTTCCATTTTTTTTAGGAATAAGGATGACTTCTTCTCCCCCCCCACCAGTTTTTGTTGATTGTTAGAGGGGAAAACAAGACAATTTCGTTGTCTTTGTCCTGAGGCTGCACCCAAGTGTTCAGCAGCTGTCTCTCCCTCCTCCCTGTTTCTACAGAGTTGGAGCAAGTGCTTCAGCAGCTACACTGCAAGACAGATACATGTGGAAAAAAGGACTCCTTGAGCATATTACAGGTTTGTTTTTTTTTTTAATTACTCCATCTCTTGACAGCACAAGGTAGGATCTGGACTTGAAAGCCTAACGGGGACAGGAACAAAGTGGCAACTGCTAAACCCATATTTCAGTAATAGTAAAAATTATTTTTAATACTGTGATGTGAATCACCAAAAGACAAGAAAGCAGAGAGTGAGATAGATTAGGTAAGTGGAGCGACATTATTGAAGACAGGTTTAGCTGGTCCATCTAAGAGTACTTAGCTCATCACATATAACCTAGAACAACCTGCAGGTTGCCCTAGATTTTATTATCAATAGGCTCAGACACCTTTTTAAATACCCATGAAACAGAGCTCAGGGAAGCTCTTTTTTCCAAAGGTCCCCACCAATTCCCACCTCAAAACAGAAGAGATGGGGTATTGAAGAAGGAGTTCTTCATATCCCATAGCAATCATTCTTGGGCAAAAGTGATAAGGATAGGACAATAAAACCAAATGTCTTGTCATTTTTCAAGTTTACAGCAAGAACAAAATTGCCAAACCACATGAGAGGATGAAGGCTTACATGCTTTCAGGGAGACTGAAGTAAAACCACAGTAAATGCTTCTCTGACAGTAAACTGTTGAAAATATTGAGTCATCATACTGGATGGAGAGCTGTACTTTACCTTTAGTGCTGCCTGAGTCCACATTCTCACTGGATTTCTTTGGCAGCCTATTTGTACTGCAAAATGAAAAAATGTCCAGTGTCTGCAATACTAGAAGTAACGAGATTAGAAGGAAGGAATTGCTATGTACCTAAAAGCAAAGAGCTCTAGTTAGTATGGCAAGTGAGCTTTGACCAGTTTTTCTCTGTGACCTGCCAGTATAGTCAGAGATTTTAAGAAACTCGGAAAACCCCACCTTAAGCCTGAAAATATCTACTATTTTCTTACTGATATTCAGTAAAATATGAATTTCTCTGGGCTATGATCAGTGAAAGATAGTAGCAGATGAGTTGGTGTATCTTGCTGCTCAAATTGATGATCACTCATCAGCTGAGATGTGATAGCTCTCCAAACAGAAGTCACTTAACCTCAGAGAGTAACACCTGAGCTAATCATGCAGAAGCTGTTTAGTCTCAGTGCAGCAGAACTCACACACACAGTTTTGAACAGCTACCCCAAGAGAAGACCAAGGGCACTCCAGATGCACCTGTTTCTTTCTACTGACTTTAGTATGAACTTAGACAACCAGCTCAGACACAGACCTCTCTGACAGAGAGATCTAAATTTAGAGCAGTGAAACCCTCCTGATGTGTACTCCTAACCCACTGCACCCTGGGAGTAATTTGACATAATGAAAGAGAGTTAAATAACATTACTTAGTATTTCACATGCCAAGCACATGAAAGAACAACTGTCACAGCTCAGCTGACACATGCTGATTATTTTACTTTGTGAGTAAACTTCACTGTGAGAGTGAGCTGTTAATTATACAATATCCTCCAGCGCCCTTGTTATGCAGGAGGACTAAGGGAGACAAAACCCGTGGACCTGTGTTTGGGTTTTGTGGGGCTTTTTTAGCATCCCAACATTGTCATAGATTTGGCAGGAGTAAATATGGTACACTGGTCATAAAACAAACATTTCACATGACCATATTATCTCTTTGGTTTTTTTCACCCCAAACACATCTAAGCAGCTCTAGCTATCCAGAGTCCCAGCACTTGTTAATTTCTCTCTTATGGGTGTGTGGGGAGTCAAGATCAGGTAGGAGACTGATGTTGATTATGGCTGAGCAGAAGAGGTTTGTATTCCCAGCCAAGAACAAGGTATCATATGTTCTGTCTGTTTTCATCTCTCTGTTTCTCTGTGGATTTTTCATATGGGATTTTGCAGCTGTCTTCTTGTATCAGCTTTTAAAGTACTCTGTTATTTGTATTGCACCCTTGTATGTACTGTTGTCAAAGTATTTTCTTGATATCAATTTGTTCTGAGATATACAATGACAAATGGTATCCAGAGCTTTGCTTTACCTGGCATTCTAACAGCTGGACTCAATGTTGTCTACAACCATCCTTCAGGGCTCAGTAGAGAATGTTTAACTTAAGAGTAAAACTACCATGCAAAAAGCATGCACTTCAGAGTCTTAAAATCCATTCCAAAATAATTTCATGTTTTCCTTATGAATCCTCAGTTCTCCTTTCAACTATTTTTTAATCCTTCTGTACTCATCTCTCTGTTTAATCCAATTCAAAACTTATGTAACTAAGCAGATAAAGCTATAGCATCGTCACACATAGACACATATATATAATTTTTAATATGTCCTCAAATAAAAGCACATAAATGGCCAATTTGGGTCTGAATACCACTTATTATAAATAATCAAGGGTTCTAATAGCATTTTCTTTATTAGTTTTTGCTGGACCAGAACTACAGATGATGAAGACTGAAGTGGGCCTGGTATAAAATGATAACATTTCTCTTATGTCACAGGAGCTATGTGAGTTTGAGTCTGAAGTCTCCATAACACTTTTTCATCAGTGCCTGAAGAGCCTTCAAGGGTTACTCATGGTGAGAGAGACAGTCATAACTTCTCAGGAGTTATAAACCCAAAGTGGGCTGGCTCATTCAAGATTCACAGCAAGGTGCTAATTCCTAGAAACATTTAACCCTTCTGGAGCTTACCTGCTCACAGGATTTGCATGGAGACAATCAGTTCATGGACTGGTTGAATGGGAAGAACCCTACTGAGATCACTGGAGCTGTGTCCCCAGGTGGATCTGGAATCTCTGCTACAGGATTACTGGTGCCAGGATAAAGGCACCTTAACCAGCTGCCAGGAAATTTTCACAGTGAACAAAGACACAAGGTCTTTGCAGAAGCTCACTTTGCATATAGAATCTGAAACAACTGAGGACATTCTCGTTGAGAAGGAGAGCACATTCCAGGTATTAATGTGGATTGGGATAATGAGCCAACACCCCTCAGCTGGGGCACTGTGCTCATTATCAGTCCCAAGGCAGCTGCTATTCCCTACCACCAAAAGGAGACTGTGAGTGCACCAAGCAGGGATGTGAAAGAGGCCATGGTCTGCTCCTCCTCAGTAAATCCATCCAAGGGATGAGAAAAGTGTGTTGGGCATCTTGAGAAAAGCCTGATTTAGTGAAAACTTGCCTCACGTGGCAAGGGAAAAAAAATTACACTACAGTTGTTGTAGTTAGCAGCTGCCTGAAGAGCCCCAGGGTAAATTTCCCAGAATAGCCATTATGCAAAATGCTCACTTCTGAGCATCAGAGGAAAAGTTCAGCAAATTTCATCCAAAAAATCTGCTTCCCTAGGGCACATCCCACCTCTTCTGATACGCAAGCAAAATGGGTTTCTTTTACCAGCTCTCTCTGTGTGTTCATCACTTTGTGCAACTCTGCTGTCCTCCCACCACATCCATGCTCCCTCTCTGGGAAAGCTATCTGTCACAGCAAAAGCACAAAAGGGATGCGGCAAAGCCACAACTTCCCAGGTTCATGAAAGTAGTCTTCTACTGCAGGACACGTAAAAGGAACAAAAGAGTAAGACTGCCAAATCCTCAGGTACGATTAATGAAAAAAATATGGAGAAGTCGATGCTATCACACTGACCAATACACCAGCAAGATGCCATCTTAATTCAGATTGAAGTAGAAAACTTTAAAGAAATATGGCAGGGGGTGCAGAGCCACTTGACAAACAGGGCAGTCACATGGTCTGGGAGGCGAGGCCACTTGAAAACCCCGGGCGATCACGTGGCCTAGGAGGCGGGGCCACGTGACACCCCGAGCGGTCACGTGGTCCGGCAGGCGGGGCCACGTGACACCACTGGCGGTCACGTGGCCTGGGAAGTGCGGCCACGTGACATTATTGGCGGTCACGTGGCCTGGGAGGCGAGGCCACGTGGCATTCCAGGCGCTCACGTGGCCTAGGAGGTGGGGCCACGTAACACCCCGGGCGGTCACGTGGCCTGGGAGGCGGGGCCACGTGACATCCCGGGCGGTCACGTGGCCTGGAAGGCGGGGCCACGTAACAACCGGGGGGTCATGTGGCCTGGGAGGCGAGGCCACGTAAAAACCCGGGCGGTCACGTGGCCTGGGAGGCGGGGCCACGTGAAAACCCGGGCGGTCACGTGGCCTGGGAGGCGGGGNGGAGGCGAGGCCACTTGAAAACCCCGGGCGATCACGTGGCCTAGGAGGCGGGGCCACGTGACACCCCGAGCGGTCACGTGGTCCGGCAGGCGGGGCCACGTGACACCACTGGCGGTCACGTGGCCTGGGAAGTGCGGCCACGTGACATTATTGGCGGTCACGTGGCCTGGGAGGCGAGGCCACGTAAAAACCCGGGCGGTCACGTGGCCTGGGAGGCGAGGCCACGTAAAAACCCGGGCGGTCACGTGGCCTGGGAGGCGGGGCCACGTGACATCCCGGGCGGTCACGTGGCCTGGAAGGCGGGGCCACGTGACAACCGGGGGGTCATGTGGCCTGGGAGGCGAGGCCACGTAAAAACCCGGGCGGTCACGTGGCCTGAAAGGCGGGGCCACGTGACGTTACTGCCAATCACGTGGCCTGGGAGGCGAGGCCACGTAAAAACCCGGGCGGTCACGTGGCCTGAAAGGCGGGGCCACGTGACGTTACTGCCAATCACGTGGCCTGGGAGGCGAGGCCACGTAAAAACCCGGGCGGTCACGTGGCCTGAAAGGCGGGGCCACGTGACAGCCCGGAATATCACGTGGCCCAGCCTCCCAGGCCACGTGACCCCTCGGGCTGTCACGTGGCCCCGCCTTTCAGGCCACGTGACCGCCTGTGGTGTCACGTGGCTCCGCCTCCCAGGCCACGTGACCGGCAGTAATGTCACGTGGCCCCGTCTCCCAGGCCACGTGACCGCCCGGGATGTCACGTGGCCCCGCCTCCCAGGCCACGTGACCCCTCGGGGTGTCACGTGGCCCTGTCTCCCAGGCCACGTGACCGCCAGTGGTGTCATGTGGCCCCGCCTCCCAGGCCACGTGAGCGCCCGGAATGTCACGTGGCCCCGCCTCCCAGGCCACATGATCGCCCGGTGTATCACGTGGCCCCGCTTCCCAGGGCACGTGACTGCGCGGGGTGTCTCGTGGCCCCATCTCCCAAGCCACGTGGCCCCCGGGGCGTCACGTGGCGTTGCTCTTCAGACCACCTGACCCGCTGGGCTATTAAGTGTCGTTACCCCCCCATGCCACTGCGGCGGCACATGGCCGCGCCCAGTGCTCACGTGGCCGAGGGGCGGGGCCACGTGACACCCTTTGCAGTCCCGTGTGTTATATGTCCTGGTAGCAAAAGAAGGCAGTGAAACATCTAATAAAATGTATTTTACAGGGACTCACGGGCTCTACTGTATCATCTTTCCCTCTCTGTAGTAGCCATAAATAAATTTGTTAATGTCATGTTTCAGAAAATATGTAGTTGACAGCGAATAATACTACTTCTTTTGGAAATATTGCTGCTTAATTCGAATATCCTCTAACCTGTGCTCAGTACTCTGTGTGACATGTCAGCTTAATACTGAGAGGCCCAATAATACAGATAGGGTTTGGAATAATAGGAAGTTTTGAAAATCTCCTCCAGGGGCTTCACGGAAATGTGCATTTTTGTCCTGTACTTACCTGTCAAGTCCAATTACAAAGGAACAATTTCAGTACTAATGCTACTCCTACTACACAATTATTGCTTAAGAAGTCAGTCACCTGCAATTTGGGTCTAGCAGGAACTGCATAAAATTTTTATTTAATAAAACTTTTTTAAAGGACTGTAAGAATGTAAAAATTTTTTTTGTAGTCATGCATCACATGATTTGAAGCAGTGGGAAGAAAATGATTCCTGAATTACAGTCTCAGCACTTCAGTTTTCCTGAAGCTGGATGGTTAAAGTATTCTAGTGTTATAACTGAGTAATGCCAGGTTGTGTCTCTATTTGAGTGACAAGCAGAGATATGAAGGCATATAGATACATATGTAATACTGTACTGGTTTGAAAGCAAAACCAGTGCAAGACTCCAAGTCAGAAATACGATTTAATAGGAAAAAAGAGAAAAATAAAACCACTGCAGAATCAGAAGACAACCTGACATCCCTCTAGTTAGGGTGGTGGTAGCAGTCCAGATGAAGTGGTCTTGCTCAAGTAGTGATCCTGTAGAAAGGTCTGTAGCTCTTATCCTCTGGAAACCAGTGGGTAAGGGCTGCTTTGGTGCTCCAAATCTCAGTTTTTATCTAGGCAGGAAATGTTTGGCTCCTCCCCCTGTGTGGAGCATCTCACAATGGGGTGATGTAGTTTTATCAGTCATGGAGGAAGGATGGGTTGTGGAAGAGATAAAGGGCACTGCTCCACATGGTTTTTAGCAGATGGCCCATTAGCAGAGGATATCTCCCACAGAGATAAGGATCACTGCCCCACCTGGTTTCAACAGATGGTGATAGAATACATAATTTTGGGCACATCTTTACATTGTAACCTAGGACAAATAGCTTAATAGATTGATTACTGCTACTCACTTCTTGATGTTCTTGGTCCACACGTGAACAGTGTTGTGCTGAATCGTTAGGCAAAATTCCTTTTCTCAGCCTTGATGCAGTTGCAGCAGAGGTGTGGCAAAAAAAATGGTGAATTTGAGTGTGATTAAAATCATAATAATTGGTGACACTTGGTGGAAGATGGGAAATCTTTGCATTTATGCAACTGAAGCATTTAAATTCAAATATAAGGTAAATACTCACTGAGAACAAAACATAGCAATCAGCATAGGTATTGTCCAGCCTTATAGTTTCTAAGAGCTTGTGAAATAAAATTGCTTTCTAGATTGAAAACCTGCTATCTGTATGCTAGAACCAAAAAAGAACATCTGAGGGCAAGGACCTCATTATTGAGGTCCTGAGAAAAGAGAAAACAATAAATAGTGCTATTATACAAAAAATAAGGTGATTCAATACCCAGAAAAAATTACAAGGAATAAAAATGCTGCTTGCAGAAAAAGTAATAAATAAAATCACCATAAATAAAGCAACTTAGCAGGTGTATCTCTGCAACAATCAACATGGAGAACACCCCACTTCAGAGGTAGCAAATAAAGGCAGTGGTAAATGTAGCTGGGGCAAACCTTTCTTGAAATGACAAATAGTTTTAACATCAGAGAGCCATGCTAAAGCCATTTGAGACTTTCAAGTTTCATGTTAAGACAAATTGCTTTTAAAAAGACCCAGCAGTTTTACTGCATTTTCAGCTTAGAAAAGGCTTACAGAGATTTCCAATTAGTTTCTGTAATTTACAAAACACTCCACAATAACACAGTCTTTCTATCCAGATTGTGCTGCAACTGTGGAAAAGAAGTTCTTCATGCACATTTCCTGTTTGATAGTACTTGTAGAGTCATAGGATCATTCAGGTCAGAAAAGATATTTAACTTCATCAAGTCCAAGAGTTAACCCAGCACCAGCAAGTCCACCACTAAACCATGTCCCTGAGTACCACATTTACATGTTTTTTAAATACTCCCACGGATGGTCAATTTGTTGAATATTTAAAAACATTATTCTTGCATAACTTTTTCATATGCAATAATTCTCTTGTTCAGCAGGTTTGCAGAAGCTATGTGGGTAAAGCTGTTAATATACATTCCTACAACATGAAAATTTACCATCTATTGACTGACCTCTAGTGGAAACAAGTCAAATTTTGGAATAATTTTTTAATTGCTATTAAAAATGACATGGTGTATGATGATTATGGGATTTTGGGGTGCTAAAAATTTATTTAATTTGTATTATATATTTGCCTGTATAAAATAAAAAACAAGTCTGGATACATGTAACTTTTCCTCTCAATGTATACCCAAATACATTACTAGAATAGCAGGAGGAAAGCTGCTGCACATTCAGAAACCAGGTCTTTAGTTTGATTTAAACTTGATAATTCTAAAGTGGCAATGTATGAAATGCACCAACAACACAGACCCTGGCAATCAATGTTCTGCAGCAGGGAACAGACCCTGCTACTTTCTCTGCATTGATCAAAACCACTTGATCATTATTTATAACCACAAATTCTTACGACAACCCCATACATTTTCACCTTTATGCATCAGTTTTTCCCATCCACAGATGATGTCACCTGGCTCCATGGCAATTCCATTCTTGGACAGATGTTGGTTCCTCCCAAAATCAGTGTTGAGGCATCAGCCAACTGTAGTGATATGTGTTTTCTTCACATTTTATTTTCTCCCCTAATTTCACCTCTCCTGTAAGAATTCCTGGTTGGTATTTAAAGAAATAAGGGATGAATTCATACATGTACATGCACATACCAATTTAATTCCCTTATTTGTAGGACCTGAAGTATTTGAAAACTTGATCAATAGACTGAATGCTGAGCATATTTCTTTGTTACTTATGCATCATGCCTGTGTTTGTTTGTCTGATTACTAATGAAATTCACTTTCCTCTCCCCTGACTCTGTTGAATTCCAGATACATCTTTGTAATTAAGCCTTTGGTTCTGTAGCATATGGTTGTTGATGTTTTTGAATGAGGAGAACACAGTAGCGTCTGGAGGGCTCTGATTAAAAAATATATTCAAGTAAGTAACTGAGTAAAACTCAGTTTTGTAAAGACACCTCAATCAATCAAAAATCCCTGTTGGAGAAGGTATTAATGCATTATGTGTAAGGTGGCAGCACCTGAAAATTTTTGGCTTGCTATCTGCTCAGCTCAGCCAGACTTGTTCCATTATTTGCCATCTTTTAGAGACTTGGAGAAGCAGCCTTGAATTGCTGTGTGATGGGATTAGAGGAAATGTGAGCAGTCTGTGTACTGGAAACATCTAGGAATAATGGGACAAGTCTGTAGTATGTAAGCATTTGACTTAAAAATAAGGAGATATTTTGGCTTCATACACGAGGATTCCTCCAGTATCATTATCCAACACTCTAAAATACATAACAGCTTCCAGTTCAGCTCTATTTCTTGGTCTTGGCTTACCTTCCTAGGAAGTACCCTGAACTATTCCCCATATGCCCCTCCAGCATCCTCCATCCTAACCTGAGCCAGAGTCTCTTCCTCTCCTATGGCTTTTGCTTACTGGGGAAGCCTCTCTGATTCCCATTGGTCCAAGTCAGCCTCACCATCCTGACATCATAACTTGCATTTCTACTTCTGCCCTCCAGTTCCCACTAATACATTTACACAATTAAACATTTCCATGCTTAAAGCAAAAGCAATAACAAAATCACCATGGCAAGGAGCACTGAACAAAAATACTGATTGATTTTACTAGGCTTTAGAAATACATCATGAAGGGTAGGAAACAAAGATAGCTTCTACGTTGAAGCTGGATGGGATACACTATATTACTTAATCTTCTTCACATATTTCTTTCCAACCTTTTTGATTACATTTATTTTATAACTAGAGTCTACAAAGTTGTTCTGGTTGATACCTGATAATGTAAGGAGAATGAAATGGCTTTGTGTTGTTGAGTTTATTAAAGAGATTTTATATCATTTCTGGACCTATGATCCCATTTCTGATAGTTTTGTCATTTTTTTTAACACTGCCCACTCTTCCCATTAGCAATAGGGTGAAACTAAAAAACTAGAACATTTTCAATAAAGCATGTAACAATTCAGAGAGAGGCAGGAAAGTACTGCTTTAATCCTGAATGGAGTACCGTTTAATACAATGCAATTTCACACCAACTGTTATGCACAAAATATATGAAGGCTATGAGGATGAATATTCATTTAATTACTTTACCTTTCTAGTTCTGATTCAGAATTTTCCCAAAATTAGACTTACCACAGGGTTTTATCTCAACTTTTTTGGTCTTTTTGCCCTATTCTCATGTTACTTCTTCCACTTTTCTAGAAAAGGTTAGATTTCAAGCTTCTCTACTCGACTTAAGTGAGATATCGTCAGAATTTTCAACTGAGTCATTAATGTCCTAATCTGGTTTGATCAAGATTTAAAAGTAAATTCTTATTCTCTTTCATTCCTGGGTAACAATTTTTACACTTTCATGGTACTGTTGAAGAACATATGGCCCTTTTGCCTTTTTTTTCACTTTAATGTTTGGGATTGAATGTGGAAATAAGATGATGCAGCCCAGTGCATGATGCAGCTGGCTGTGCTGGTATCCTGGACTGGGTGTAATGAATCCATACATTGAGAGAGAGAGATGAATAATCTCTCCTGTATGATCCCAGTTTCCTGCAAGTTGACATACAACCACAGGAGAGAAAAGAGAAGAGAAAAGAGGAAAAGAGAGAAAAGACAAGAAAAGAGAAAAGAGAAAAAAAAAAAGACAAGAAAAGAGGAAAAAGAGAAGAGAGAAAAAAGAGAAAATAGAAGACCAAAAATTCTTCCATTGAAGTGAGTAGCACTGCTTTTAATGAAAGAGATTTGTGAGATTTTAGTTTTACACTAAAGCCTTTTCATGTACGCATTTTTTTTCAATTCCTAATCTGAGCTTTATATAGACAGTTTAATCACTCTTGATTGAAAACCTGGTCTCCAATCCTATTTGGCTGAAAACCCAAAGCATTACTTGCTGCAAGATTAGCCCCCTAGAGACCATCCTTTCTTATGCTTATATATCAGTCTTGAAAGCTGTTCAACAGATTGTAGGCAATTTTAAACTTGAGATTAACCACATTTTTTAAAAAATGAAAATATATCTTGGTCTTTTTAGAACCATTCAGGTTTGGAAATGTGAACTCTGTTATTTTCTACAGACAGAAAGTATCAGACTACTCTGGACCCAAATATAAATAATGGGAGAGAAAAATAGGGATTTTTTCTTTTAACCTTTCAAACGTGGTTTCCAAAATGTCTTTGATAAATAAACACTTGCCTCAGGATTGTTTTAAACGGTCATGTCACAAATAGAGGGTGTTCCTTCATTTGTTTGCTCTGCATTTGCTCTTTGCATTTGTAACCATTAGAAATTGAACCAGGGAGAGCACCAGGCACAGTTTCAGATCTAACAGAAATTCTAAATTTCATAAAAATGAGAATTTACAAATTTAAAAACCTGTAAAAGGGGTGCCTCCCATTCTTCCCCATTAAAGCATGCACAGTTTGCACATGGTTAAATTACAGACCTCATTGTGTCAGAATTTCTAAGTAAGTTCAAAGAGAATTGAAAATTAAACTGATAAGAAAAATATCAAGGGTTATAATGATAAAATGACAATATGAATTATATGAAATATCATTTATATTTCATGTAATATGAAAGGTATAATAAACAATAATGAGGGACTAAATAGAGGCCATCTGCTACGACGGGGTCCATTACAACCACAAGGATTGCTGGATTCATTGCCCTCCTTCAATTTTCTGCTGTGTGTGCTGCATCTTCCTCACATGCTCTGATGACATGTGAGATGTTAAACCAGACAAATTCCTGGCCTGAGCCAATCTGGCCAAACCTCTTACAGGCTTCTCCCTGCAAACCATCACACTGCCTCCAACAGCTCAACTATTTTATCACCCAAGTGAGAGATACTTCATTACCTGAGGTGTTCTCAGGGGACAAGAAAATAGAAGACAGAAAGAGGGCCCCATAGAGTCTCTTGGATGAGACCAAATCAGCTGGTAAAATTGAGTTTACCCCCTGGACTGCTCATTGCACAACTTCTTTTGAACATCACCCACTTTTTTGTGCTCCTGTCCTCTTTGTGCAGTATCATCACCACTCAGTCTTTGACTCGTGAGTGGTGCCTTATCTTCCCTCTCATCTCATCCACAAGCTCATGAGGAATGTGGGAGCGACCAATGTGTCCCAGACAAGCTGGATAGAACTTTCTGCTGGTCACCATCTGCTGAGCTGGGTCATATTAAAGGTCCATTATAACTCTGGAGTTACATATATGCTGCTACATTCAGATGCATAAAAAATTACATTGATTTTTTTTTAGCAGCCTTTTAAATAGAAGAGGATGCTCTTAAAAAAAAAAACCCAATCAAAACTTTTTTCTGAAGGTGCATAAAAGATTCTGAACAGAAGTATGACAGAATAAAAACATATGTAAACATACACATATAAAGCTCATTGTATTTTACCTTTTAGAATGAATATTTTTGTTCCATTATTTGCCATGGCAAAAGAGAAATTTTTGGCACCTGGTCCTTTCCCATGTCACATGTATATGTCTGGAATTGTTTCACTGTACATGAGGGGCTCATTACATTTCAAGGGCTGTGATTATGCTTTGTGTCTACCATAGGCTGAGCTATGCAGGAATCCAATGGATTCAGACAGTCTCTTCCTCAAGAAGAATCAGACACTCCCAGAGAGTGGAAAAACACTGTCACCTGGCTCCTTGCTTGCTTTGTTCATCCTCTGCATGTGTCCCAGCTACTGATAGCAAGGTCTAGAAAAGAAAAGGAGGAGCAGAATTTACTTGCTTTTCTCTCAAAGTGCAAACACGAGAATGAGCATCAGCCAGCAGCTGCATGATTTATCTCAGACCTCAAGAAACAAACCAACAGGACAGTTATTAACAAAGCAACTGGGTAGCTAAAGAGCAGCTCAAAACTAATTTATCAGCAATAATATTTCCAAATCCGCCTTGAATAAATACAAGACTTCTTTTTAGTGTGTGACAATTAAAATCTATATTTTGAAACATAACAGATTTCCAAGTTCCGTTAGAAGCAAGAAGTGCAAAACAGAGACCAGCTGAAAAATTCTTTGTTAGATTCAAAGCATTACCCTGTGTCTGTTATATGCCAGGAGTTTTTACAAGAGCAATGTTAATTCATGAGTAAGGCCAGAAAAAAAATGGACATGGTCCCTTTGAATTAAATCTATTTATATTAGCCTATAACAAGAAGGGAAATTCTGATACTAATCTATAAGCTCCCAGTAATCTGCTATTACATTAAGCGTGATTAATTCAGTTATCTCTTCTTTAATAATTCATCTAACTACATTGATCAACTTTTTATTAATGGAAAAGGTAATCATGTTTTTTTTTTTTAATCAAGAAAAAGGTTGTCTAGACTAAAAGCATAATTATGTTTACTAAGAAATTCTTTTGTTCGACGAAATATTTGGCTAGTTCAATCAAAATGCAAATTATACTCCTATGGAGAAAAAAAAGACAGTACTTAACAGCTAAATGTTCCAGGATTGCACAGACCTTGCTGGTAATGATTTATTTTGGAAGATCTCACTCTCAAAGTTCAACCTCATGTGTCATGGATTATATTGCTGTGTATTTTCTTGGCAATGGCATCTTAAATCTGGGAGCAAATATTCCTAAAGATTCAGTGCTTGACTTGCTGAAAGCACGGTTCTTGTATTTTTCTTGTACCCACTATATATGCCTATATATCCTATACCTACCAAACACTAACTCTATTGGAATTTCTCTCTCTGGTCATGGCCACAGCACAAAAATACAGTATAAATGTTTAAATATTAGCAGCCTCCTCACCCAGAAGCTGCCAGTTGTTTTTCCACAGGGGGTGAAGGTGCTGTGTACCACTCACATTTCTTGGTGGTGCTGGAACACCACCTTACAGCTGCACCTCAGCTCTCTAGTTCTGTTTTTCACTGCATGAGGCCTTGATTTCGTCTTCCATTTGGTGTTTTATCTGCCCAGTGTAAGCAGATTGTGGCCTTGGCAGCAGCTGAGTCCTGCACATCTCACAGCCCATGTCATTTCTTGTCATGCAGGTTCCTGTACGTCAGCACATCACTGCAGCAGGACCTGGACTTTTCTTGAGTTTCCCCAGCTATCTCATGGCCTCTCCTGCAGAAATCAGTTCCACATGATTAATTTCAACATAGTTGTCCTTTTTTCTGTATACTTCTTACCAAAATAAATAAAGAGATCAGGGAAAAAAATACATATTTCCATGAAAGTTAGATACCCTTCTTCATTTTCTCTCCAAGCCCTTCAGGCTTTCAAATGCTTAGAAGGTGAGGTTATACTTGACAGCAGAGCAAGGTCTTTCTGGATTCTGGGCTTTTTAATTTTAAAACTGAACTTTGGCATCTTAGAGCAGTATAGAAGTTTTTTCACAATCTATATGGATAGTTCAAAAGAGAGGGAACATATTAGAAAGACAATTTGCCTGCCACATTTACAATAATAATTAGGCTAACTGCTGAGCCAAGAATCAAAGAATAAAATTTCATTCCTCAAGCCCCATGTTCCTCTTCCTGTGGCACTTGAAGAGCAAAGCTCTGGAGAGAAAGGGAAAGGAAAGGATTTGCTTCTGGGCATCCACAGCCTGACAAGCCAGAGCAGCACAGCTTCCAGCTTGATCTTAAACCCTGCTGGGAACTGTGAACTTGTTACTGCTCTGGCTCTTCTGTGAAGCCTGGTCCGATGGGAATTCTCAAAGCACATCTGCTGACTTGGCCCTGCAAGGAAGAGGAGCAGAGTAGTCTGTTTTTATAGGCTAACTTCACTGCCAACTTCTACATCTGCTTGCCTCTCCATTTCTCTCCCTTCATCCTTGCCATCTCCTTTTTCTCCCTCCTGATTTATTGCTTCAAATACCAGCCCCAGCATGCCTGTGCTGAGCCACACCTGTAACTGCTTTACTACATGAGTTAGTCTCTTTGGAAACAGCTCAACTTCAACAGACTATTTAAATATGCCTTTGGACAGAGCATGATCTTGAGCATGATTAAAAAGTGAGGAAATTTTCCTTCAGTAGGAACCTGTCTCCCTGTCACCACTCCAGCACCTGTTTAGGTTTTTTGTTAAGCATTCATTGGAAAAGGAACTGAACTCCAGTCCTTCCTCCAGAGGCCACCAGTTACCGGTCTGTAACGACTCCTCCTAAGCTGCCAGGAAGTCAGTCCATGCAACAGGAGCCATGCAAGTGGAACTTAGAAAGCATCATCTCCAAAATACAAACAATCTAGTAGTTATTTCAGTCTGGACTGGGATATGAATCTACTCAGGCAGAATTCCAGTTAGAAAGTCAGTAGTGACCAATTTCTGTACTATGCAGTTGGGAAACACTTTGCAATTTATTCAGCCTCCATTGAATTACATTATGACCCTTTGAAATCAATAAATCTGAGACAGAGGGAAACAGAGATGCTCTTTTATGCAAAGAAATTTTAGTTTGTGTAAGGAAACAAAATCTAGATATATGGATATATATCTAGATATATATCTAGATGATATAAGAACATTGGCTTTATTGTTCATCATGTGCTTGGAGGCATATATTTTCAGTGGTCACATACTAAATGTCACCATGATGAGGAAAAACTTGTCAGCAATATTCACACCTAAAACAGCAGCGTGGAAGACAACATCACTGACACGAGGTGAGACTCACCAACTGCAGCCATCAAAACCAATGTCTGGGTGTAAGCTCACACACTGGATGGTGGGAGGGGACATGTGGACTAAGCCCAGTGCTGTCTGCAAGTATTTAAGCATACCTAAGGAATGAAAATGCAACCTATATTTAGATGTTCATGTAAAACACATTTTTAAAATTTTACACTTTGATGGCGTATAACATTCACTTTGGCAATTTAGCAAATCTGTTGGGTTTTTAGGGAGGAAGACAGATCTTTGCAGTCAATACAGAATGCATTGTCCTACCACACATCATTTTCTCCTCCTGATTTGCTGCTCTTTTATTAGAGCAAAACACCCATCTTTATATTAACTATTATTTATAGACCTATAAGGGACAGGAAATTACCTCTCCTATAAATGTCCTATTACTAATAACTCTGGATTTAGTTTTAAGATTTTCTTCCCTGGCAGATATGGCCCAATGCAGTTGAAAAAATAGGGAAATTGAAAATCAGTCCAAAATAAGGAATGACAAAGCAGAGTTGTAGGAAATACAGACTGAACATGAACCTGGAAATGACACTGGCAAATGAAACAGGTTTGCCAGGTCTCCTCACTGAAATATCACCTCTGTTAAGGATTAGTTATGACAAATTCGTGTTTGCTGAAACTCTCCTTTACAACATAAAGCCAGGAAGGACAATTTAGTCAGACACAGCAATTTGTAGTACATTCGATTCTGGAATATTTCTGCATTCTGAATTTACTTTATTCTGCCATATGTAAATCTTGACTCATGCAAATTAAAAAATAGAAAATTTTTCATTTGATTTCTCTGATAAACAGGTGATTTCTTATGTTAAGCAGTTGTGCTTTTTTCTTTTTTTCTGCTTGTCTTTAAGAAAAAAACTCTACTCTACTTCTTCTACTTTTAAGTCTTTCCACAAAAGAAAGGGGATTTTTGAGAAACTTTGCTTGGAGCTTATAAGAATCTAGGAAGTGTTTCTGTCTGTGCTGGGAAGAAGAGCTACATGTATCAGTCCTTCTTCCTTCTGTGGTTGTACATAGGATAAAGTAATATTTGTCTAGCCTTTTGGACACAGCTTTTTATTACTTACTCCTGATGCTTTACATCACCACACCTTCTTCAGTGCTGCTCCATCTCACTGGCCCAGGAGGGGATTAAGCAGATTCCACCAGGGATGAGAAGCAAAAGGAAGAAATCTGTCCCAGATGATGTTAATGGCAAAATCCCTGCAATCTTCCAGAGGGAGCCAAGATCTCACTGGCATTATTTTTCCAAGCTCCCCTGAGTTGTCCAGTAGAATTCATCTGTTTTGAGTTGGTCTAAACCAACGCACAGGTTGGTCTAAACTCTCACAGCCCTCAGGAAAACAAAGAGCTACCACCTCAAGGCATAATATGTAACCATAAATCAGGCCCAAATTTTCCCCTGATTTCTGCAAATTTAATTCAGATTTAAAACCACAAGAGCGCTGCTTATTATTAACTGTGCTGGGAAGCCCAGCAACATTGGTCTGCTCTGCATTTGAACTGATTGAACTAATATTGTATTTTTCTACCCGGAAAAGCATGCTGGCAATTCAAAGCAAACATTAAAAAGTGCACCAGGATTTCCAGCAAGACATATTAGTAATTCTTTTTCCACCATGAAAGGATAGTAATTGGTAGAACTTTTAAGTTAAGCCAAGATTTTAAAAAATAGACACTTCTGCTATTTTGTTTAGAGTCTGGTAACAAAGTGCTGTTATCAGAGTTATGAACCCATGTAAAATTGTCAGCATGAAACAGTCTCTGTCTACCTTTGAAAAATTGCTCGTGATGTTGTGGTCTTTCCTGATGCAAGTCAAAGGAAATTCAGGGCTATTTTTATTTTAAGTCGACATTGTTACCTAAAATGTGCCACCAGATATGTCAGGAACTCCATACTGATGGCAGAAACAGGTCAGATTATTTGTTGGCAGTAATGTTCATTGAGTTCTATCTTTCTATAATCCAGGCTTTCAACAGCTTTGACTTGTGCATATCTGATTGTTTTATGTAACACTTGGCAAACTTAATTTAAAACCACAGACTTCTCATAAACCCAGCTTTCTTCAGATGTCACTGACTAACCAAATGACCAAGTCTTGTATTTAGCACTGTATTCTGAGGCCTGAAAGAATGTAATTGTAAAAATCAGATGAAAAATATCTGTAATTTCATTTGCATTAAAAATTAAAACTAATGCTGCAATGCTGCCACCATTTCTCATAGTAGTTTCGTCTGTGAATTGCATTTGTGTTTTCTTCCCTGTGGCTGCCTTGGAAAAACCACACCACAGATTCTTGCTTAGCCTGTTTAAACATTGGTTTTACTCCTGTAGATGCACTTAAGTCTTCATAACTTCTGGACCAAGTGAATGCTTGGATATAGTAATGCCCACATTCATCTCTCAGTCTCATCAGATTTTGGGCAAAACCATTTGAGTAACCCTCCTTTAAAACATCCACAATGGGGGGGAAAAAAAAAAAGGAGGACCTTCCAGTAACCCAAGTTCAGAGGGTAAAAATCCACCACAACTTCCTAAATCAAAGTTATTTGTAGTGCTGCATTGCCTGTGCACTCTGTAGCATCCCAAGCTTCAGAATGGATGCACGTCAGGCACCTCGAGGGCAGCCAAAGGGTCACTGCCTGGGCAGTTAGAAATCAAGGTCAGGTTTTCATTCCTTTTTAAACTTCTTTTAGCAGGATTTTGGTCACTCAAATTACTTTTTTTTCTCATTTTTACTAAGAAATTTATATTACTTACATGTAAGTGTACATTCTGTATTTTTATGTTAATTGTGAAACAGGTATGGAAAACACTAAGACGTCATTCATGTCACTTTTCTGAGGACAAAGGTAGGCACTCCACAGTCTTAGAACATCTATTCTTATGTAGATTATAATCCAGCTGTCCTTTTTCCCTTCAAATTTTGCGAAGATGTAGCCCGTGGAAAACAATTTTCTATTGCTTGACTGTTCTGAATTAAAGTTCCCCCAAGATTTAAAAACTTATTTTCATACTGCTTTCACATGTTCTGATTCATTAAAATACAAATTCAGCCCTCAAAATGGAAACTTGAGGTTTCCAAAGAAAATGTGTGAAGAGCCTTAAATTATGAATGTAAAAAACTTATTCATAGTGCCACTGGCATGATTCATTTTCTGTTCCCAAATGCTTTCTTTAATCCAGAACTTCGAGTTGAAAAACTTCTGTTAGTATGAAACAAAATCTCTCCAAAACAGTATATTCCATGACTAAAACTATGAAACATCATATTTATGGAGAGCACGGGTCAAAATACACCCCCTTGTTTACTCAGTATGACTTCTTCAATATTTAAATGAAAACGGGGAACAGGAGTGGACATGGTCCATTGCTGTGCTGTGACCTGCTGGGAGGTTTCAGACCACACCTGGGCAGTGCATGAGGACAGTGTCAGTGCCTCAGGCTGACTCACAGCATCCTGAGAGTGTTCCTGCATCCTGCTTACATGGCACAGACATTCCTCCTCGCCGCAGCACAGCTGCAAACTGCTCCAACCCACAGAGAACAATTCGTGGTCTGCTCCAGCTGAAGCCTAAGGCTTGTGTCCTTGCCCTTGTTACTTTCCTAAAAACACCAAACATGATAATAAAATGCCACTTATCCTGAATATTCCAAAGCCATTGAGTCATCAGTTATGAAGACTGAAATCACTTTTTTTACATAAAGGTATTTATTTTATTTTGTTTTAGGCAGCCTTGCAGAACTCAGCATAAAAAAAAAAACACACACAGAATGCAGCTATTCTCTGAGGACCCAGTTTTGTGCAAATAAATTCCCATTGCGTTTGTGTGTGTGTTTACAAACATCGAGAGCCAACTTTTCAGTATGAACTTCCAGTTTTGTCTGTTGTAAATTAAAAGATCAACAAAACCTTGCAGCCATGTTTTATAATCTGTATTACTAATGTCAATAACAAGTAGTTAAGAACAAGCTCAACTAAATGAATCTATCTCAGTATGAAACTCAGTTTTACAATTCAGTGAAAAAGAAAAGAACCAGACTGCCACAATAATAAATTCTTCTTATAACCCCTACCATCTTCCTGTGGATCCATAACATTTTCCTACACGTACTTTACTGTAGTAGCTAGTAGTCCATTTCACCATGTAAATCTTGACTCACAACAGGCATTAAGGCTTTTTTCCAGGGAGTTGATGCATTGTTTCCTTCCAGGGCCAGTGCTGCCTCGTAGCTGTTGCTGAATTAACTTGTCCCCAGGGGATGCTGCTTCATGCTCTGAGCTGAACCACAGATCCTCGAGTGCTGGCATCACCAAATCTGAAACAAGAATTTTGTTTCAGAGAGAGAGAGAAAGGTATCATGTATTAGCAAAGAGCTTTGACAGACAGATTTTGAGCCCAACCACACAAGTGACAAACCAGTGTGCTTGTTCCTCACAGTCCCAAAGCAGAAAACCATGGAGCAGTTTCCTAAAGCACTGCTGGAGGCAGTGCCTGGGAAGGGGCATGGGCATTAGCACACCACTCTTGGCACATTTATCACAGGGAAGGGAGGGAGAGACTTCAGAAATTTCAATGCACAGTTGAAGGCAACTCGTATAGGCTGACATGATGATTAATGCCTGTGCTGGCCACAATAGATTCACACTTAATTTACATCTGTGTAAACGACTGGAGACACAGCCAGAAGGATCTGATCCTACTGGAGCAAAACTTTGGCAGGTTTGCACTGATGTCAGTGGGAGCATGCAGCAGTCAGGTCCTGCCTGTTTTAATAAGTGTCTCTAAGCCCCTGGAAAGTTTGCATTAAAAAAAAAAAAAGAAAAAAAAAGTTGTCTATCATTTATTGACACTGTGAGGTTCTCTTAGCCACCCACGCAGAAGCTAAAACTATATTTCAGCTTGGAGAGGGAGAGTGCTTTTCCAAAATCCTTGCCATTTTTTCCAGCATGATAGAAATAGATAATCTACAGCAGTCTGTTGTAATCTCACTGTTTTTAAAACAAATCCAAGGACCCAAACTTGAAGAGCATGTGTCTTGATTGACACACCCTCCAAGATATCTGATAACTTGTGCTTCAGACCCCTCTCCTTGCTCTCTCTGGGCAATAGGAGCTGAGCTCTCAGCCCTGCCCCATTCCCCTGGCTGAATTCACACCTATCATCCACCTTCAGCCTCTCACCATCAGCAATGGCAAAACAACTGGAAAACTTTGTTCTTCTGACTTTCAAATATTCACCTCTGTGTTTTTCCTTGAAGCTGTGGTACTGCTTTTGTGCTGCTTCTTCCTTGGCCCTCGTCTGTCAGATCAACGCATTCATTAAGAAAAGCTTCACTGCCCAGATGATGAACAGACATCATGAAACTGTTATATTTGACAATTCTTATTACAGGTTTTATATGGTGGCTACATTTCTGCCACAAAAAAAGACTCAGAAGACTTTTCCTGATGTATAACCTTTCCAACAAGAGGAGGAATGTAATTAAAGTCTATTTTCTAGAAGTCTCTGCTTTGTTCAAAGATGAATCCAGACCTCATTCCTCACATTCCCTTAGTTTTATGGTAATTGTGAATAAAGTGAAAGGAGCTGCAAATATCTTTACAATTGTTTTATATTACTTGGATAGATAATTGTTTGGTTGTGCCAACAAATGCATACTTAGCCTTCAACCAGTGAAAGAAATTACATGCATTTCTAGACATAATTGTGTGCAGATGAAAGAGCAAGAATAAATTTTAAGAGCCAAACTGAGGTGCTTTTGAAAAATCAAGAACTTAACTCTTCTCACACCTAAAAATTAAGATTAAATTTTAGGAGAAAAAAGCTTTATATTTTCATTTTCAGTGTGATTCAAGGAAATTTTGAGGCTGAGAATTCTGCAGTTAGTGCAGAGGGAAAAATTTCCCCTTTCTAATGAACAGCACACAGGACTGTAGCTTAGCCCCTTGGAAACACCATAGTTTGCCCTTGGCACAGTACAAAGAATATTGTTCTTCTCCACAGGGACAGGTGGGATAGTTTCTGTCTATCTCCCAGTAATCATTGAGGTATTTTGGAATGAGAATTCAGCACACAGTTAAATCCGAGTATTCTCATCTTGGTTTTCCATACTTTCCAATACTCATCTCTCAGGAATTCAGGGGAGGGTGAAAGAGGTAGAAAATCCACAGTCTCTGATGCATGAAATGCCACTATATAGTTAAAGTATTTCCCCAGGTTCTCCTAGTTTACAGATTTGGAAATATCCCCTATGGACACCACAGTGGCACCTCCACAGGACAATTCTCAATGCTGTTCATCACTGAGCTAGGTATCAACAAATTGCATCTCCCTGATTTATCTGGGAAAAACTGCTCCTCCAAGTATAAGGGACTTAAAACCACAATTAAGTCACTAAAAAACATGTGACCCAAATGCCTTTATCATTGCAGCAAAATGCACCAAATGTCTTGAAATATCAGTGGCCAAGGTATGCACTCTTTTTTCTCTTTGAATAATAATCTCATATCCACATGCTCATCTATGGTATTAACCATCAATAAAAGGCAGTTTTTAGGGAGTTTGTGGCAAATTTTTTTGTATTTTATTTCTAATGAGAAAGAAAATCATCTCCTGCATTGTCTTGACACACCCTTGTTCTCAAAGACAATTAAGTGAAGCAACAGAAAACAAAACTTGACTTAAAATATTTTCAGTGACCAAATCAAACCTTATTGAAAAATTCTTCCGTGTAGTGACATATGGATTTCCCCTCAAGTGATACTGATATTCCAATGAGCTAGGTGCTGTATGAACAGACAAATTCGTATTAAAATCCTATTACTTGGCCTGTTGCCCCAAGAAAAAAGGTGCAATGCGAAACTTTCATTGTACTCAAAATACAGTCTCCTAGGGGGAGAGAAGAACAAAAAAAAATTCCATCCCATGGCTTGTTTATGACAGTCCCTGAGCAGTGTCGGGTAATGAGTTATTCTGTGTGACTCAGCAGGGTGAGAAAAGCCAGGGCTCACTGCAAGGCAGGGCTGCTGAATTATCTCCTCTCACCTGTCACAGTCACCACCTGGAGATTTGACATCCCCAAACTCATTTGCACACAATCCTCTCCCGTGGCCCCTTCCAGCAGCCACGGAGCACCTGTTTCCCTGCCACCTCAGGTAAAGAGCAGATTTTCTGTGTCATTCAGTCATTTCTCCTCCCCCAAGGCCAGTGGTACATGTGCTTTGAAGACAAGTGTTCCTGCTAGATACAGGGAGGATTTATGACAAAAATTGGGCTGCTGTGCTCCCGAGTGGGGAAAACAACCCACCTAAGCTACAGAGCAGCAAAGACAGGTTCTAGGCAGAAAGACAGAGGTAAGAATTACATGTAGGAGCACCTTTTCCAGCTTATTAAGGTCTTGCAGGATCTCTTCCTATCTTTATATTTAACACAGAAGTTATCATATACCTGTTGTTAATATGAAGTAAAATTACTTAACACATAATTTAAGAATATCTAATTCAACCCAATAGTTGTGGGGTGGGGTTTTTTTTTGGTTTTTTTTTGCAATGGACATCCAAAAAGCACAATCACCCAAACAGGAGATTTCTTGCCCATCACTGTCTGCCTTCAGTTTAAACAGGATGAGATTACAGAAAACCAGCAGAGATTGCCCAATCCAGATGGTTCTGCTCACTACCAAGAGTTTCACAACGTGCTAAGGCTGCAGACTGGCACATGTGTACATCCTTCACACTGCTCCAGTCACACCAGTGAATTTATGGCAAGGACGAATTTAGGCTGATATGTCTAATGCAAGACAAAATCCAAAGCACTGGAAAAAAAGAAGACTGTCCATTTTAGGAACAGTATTGTTTTACTTATTAAATTATCTCTGTGAAAGCAATATCACTGTCATAGTAAAATGTTAGAGGTCAGGAACCTTGCGAGATCTTCTAATTCCTAATCATTACCCTCAGCAACTGTGTATAATATTTCAATTTTAGCCCATGTGGAGAATCATTACCCTTTGACTCTGAATTTGCAGAAGAGAATTTAAGAGCTACAGTTTCCCACATGATAGAAGACTAAATATTTCCATTAAGTTTGCCTAGTCTGAGTGATATTTTTTGTCACTATATTATATAAATATTAAAATATTGGGAATTTTTAATGTTCCACAGTGCTGAAACCATTCCTTCTGGGTTTACTGAGGCATCCCAGAACCTTTCATAGTCTTCCAGTCACACAACACAGAATAGCTGGTCTTCCTGTGCATATCTTGAAACATTTTTCACAGCTGTATTTGGACACAGATTTTAAGACTGCTGTAGACAGGGCTGCCTGTGGCTGCGATGTGGGTGGGAGACTGTGCAGAGACATTTATCTCAAGAGGAAATTCTCCCCTTTTTATTTTCATTCCACTATTTTTCCTTAAATGTATATAGGATGCATGAAAGGTGCTGTATTTGAAGCATCTCTAGTGTTCAAAATCCCAGCAGTTACCAAGCACGTCCTGCCACCTGAGAGGCTCAGAAACAGCCCCAGCTCCCCTGCTCAGGCTGTATTGTGAAGCACAACCAGTAGCAGTTCCCTTGTCTCCATGTCCTTGGGCTCTGGGGCCCAGAGACCCTCCTAAATATGTTGGAAAAATAAAAATAACAAGAGTAACAAACTGTAAAAAGTCTAGCAGTAAATTAGTTTACTACTAGACCTCTGTATTGCTAATTTTTGAAGTTTTCTTGTGCTCAGTACTAAAACTTTGGAGGATGTTTTATACACCCTCTGGGAGACCCCTGTGACAAAATTTGTGTAGTATCCTGTATCTCTTTGTAAGGCAAGTAAGTCATAATCTAGGCTAGAATCAATTTCAAGAGAACAATTTCAAGGTATCAGTCATGGTGTCTTATCAAGTCCTATCCAGTTCTACTGAGCTTCACACAACAGTGGATTACCACAATGATTATTTAGCATTAGTTCACACTAGGCATAGTTTCCCAATAGTTGTAACTTAGTTGCTGGAAGTAAACAGCTGTGTTTTTTGGATATCTTTTACAAGCACACTAAAATCATCCTTCCTCGAGAGAGATTTAGGCCACTCTTGATGGCTAAATGGGAAATTCCATCTCTAACATCCAAAGAAATGTAACTATCACACCACTTGTAACAATGGCTGAAAAAATCTCAACAAATCAAGCACCTGCAAAGAGCCGCTTTTTGTCATATACACATTATTAGAAAATAAAATATGGAGGCTATTTGGTATCAGTTATGGCTGGCCAACCAGCTGGAATTCTTGCCTGTTTTGCTTCTATGGAGACAACTGGGATAAAATATACTGAGTTCCTGGGGAACAGCTGGGTACTCTCCAGATAGGTCTGCTTATACATTTCAACCTCGATCTACAGGGAAAAAGAGCACCTGAAAATTGAGATGTTAACCAGACATTCACTGTGAGGACCTTTTCTCTAGTTTTTTGTTAAATAGCTCTGGAAAAGCCCAAGCAAAGGCAGAGGACGCAGCCCTTGCTCTCTCTGCCTGCCTGCCTGCCCAGCAGCAAATCCTTGGGGCTCTGCACCAGAAAGGTGTCCCCAGCTGCAGTGTGGTTGCTCCTGGATCCTGCTGACACCCTCCATCTCCCACAGCCTGTTTGCTCTCAAATACCTAGGGAAGTGATTCTAGGGTGGTAAACCTCCCTTTCCCATTAGGAAAAGCTGTGAGATGCAAAATGACCTGGAACTTGCTTGACAAAAATGAATCAATGGCTAATTGTGCTTGCACTGAAAAGGAAGTAATTAATCAATTCTAGCATGCACATTTACTTACAGTAGTAGATTATGAAGGCAAAGCAATCTGTTAGGCTGTGCTTCCTGACTGTCTGCTGGGATTTGCCTTCAGGTTTACCTGTGTGTGTTTCAAAACCTTGCAGCTGTGATAATGAATTCTTCCTCTCACATTCCAGCCTCCCTTGAACTCAGCACATGCTGGGCTGCAGGACCTGAGCCAAAGCAGAGGCTTGGCTCCATGCAGAGAGCCTGGGGTCCCTCACCCGTTGGGCTGTGTGAGATAATCAGCATGAAGGGGTTTAAAGCCCAGGGCAGATGTGCTTTTCCACTGAAAGGCATAACTTTGTTGAGAAAGTATTTGGGGTTTTGCATAAATGCAGGCTGGTGACAAGATTCCAACGAAATGAAAGGTTATGAAATTCACATAATTTTTGTGAGTGACTTTTGTGAGTCATTAAGTAAGCAAAAAGTATTCAGTGTCTGTCCAACCGACTTTCAATAGCTATGGAAAATTTTTTATCACAATTAAGGTTATCTGTGAACTTCTTCCTTCTGACAGAAGTAGACCATGCAGAGTTCAGGCTTCCCAGAATTCAGATCAGCACAGAAGCTCCTTGCCAAATCCACATCTGAGACAATGAAAGATGATCTTTCCCAAAGCATCCAGCTATGGCTGTGTGAAAATACAAGATACAATACAATATGAAGGCATTTTTTGATTTAAGGACAAAAATGTGGGCTATGTACAATTCTAACTGCTCTTTACATTGATTTTATGCTCTTGTAACCTCTTTCTTTCAAAGGGTAAATGCCTTTAAAACACAAAACATGTACTTGTAAGAGCAATGATTTTTTAAAGGGTAACATGACATTAACCTAATCTTTTCTGTTTAATCAGCAGACAGAGCAAATGGGATATAACATGACTGTCCACATCCTCTGTGGCTTGAGCTCAGAGAGAAAACTGATATGGAACACATTGATGAAGGGGAAAAAAAGGAAACAGGACTTTCTATGCATAAAGCACAGCTCTGTTATCAGATGATTAAAGCCATTTACTGTAAAACAACAGCCTTCCAGATCCTCCCAACATCCTGAACTCATTCTGCTGTTCTGGGGTAATTAGATGGGTTTCAAATGTTGTAAAATAGAAGCCTGTTATGGAAAAATGTTCTGCTGATCAAGATGTCTCGGTAGATTTGGTACAAGTTTTCATTTCTGTTCTTTCTAACGTCTGTAATATAAAGGAGCCAATGGGGTTTTGCAAAAACATAACTAAAAACCTCTGCAACTCCAACTTGCTACAGCTTAAACCAAAACATCAAAGAAGAGAAAATTCTGTAAGAAACACAAAGATAGGGTGGCTGCCAGGGATGCAAGGAAAATAAGAGTTTTGTTTGAATTCTCATTTTAGGGAGTGGGAACATTCCTCTCTGTGTGCGCACACATCTGGGGTCAGGTTTCTAGGACAGGTTTGAGGAGGAAGCAAAAACTCCTGGAGCCCTGAAAAGAGTTCTGACATTTAAAAAAAAAAAGGTTTGAAAAAGAGGGGATATCAGAGCTTCAAGCAGCACTGTTATTAGATCTCTCCATTTATTTTGTTTTCCTTACAAGTCAGAGTTTCCAAGTGAAATTTTCTGGTGGCCGTCCAATTTCTCTTACCAATTTTCTTTATTCAAGTTTTCCTTGTCCTTTGAGGCACCAAATTGTTGGCCAATGGCTATTGATTACAGTCTAATTTTGCATATTCCATCACTCATTTTGCTGTCCCAAACCTCTTTGCAAGTACAGTCTGTGCTTCCTGTGGTACAATAAGGAGGCAAGAGCTCCCCTCCACAGCCCCTGCTTTTACATCTCATGGCAAGGTCATGCATCATGGAAATAATTCACCAATGATTTAGGAACTAGAATATATCTTTTGAAGTAGGCAAGACTTGATTAGCAGGGCTTAGAGGCAGAACCTTTGCCAGAGGGATTTTAATGACGAAATAAGAGATGCACCCACGTCTGTGTACACAAGTGGAAGGAAGTGTGGATTTCTCTAAACCCAGTCAAAGGATCAATCTTTTTCTCTGGTAATAACATAGTATTTTCTGCAACCCAGTAGCATGACATAACCTTCCAGGATTAAGTGGCAGCCACCTGCTCCCTGAGCAAGCCTGGGTGTAGTCAGCTTCCAGGCAAAATTGAATTACTTGAATCACTGGAGCCCAATGAAACTCAAACTCGGTGCCTGCAGCGAGCTACACAGTGCAGGCAGCTCAAACCTCATCAGCTCATCACATCTCTCTCCACACCCAGCCCTGACTGATCAGGGTAGCATCCCATCACAGGCAGCTCAAGGAAGGCAGCAGCCCAATGTCACTGGAAGCTTTGAGTCCAGTTGAACTGGATATTTTATGAGTGGACATGACAGTTCAAATATCCACACTTCATCTCAGAGCTTAAAAAGTAGAATCGTTCATTGTGACCATTTCTCTCCAGACTGAGCAAATAACAGCTGCACTGTGGTAATTCCTGCCTCTTCAGAATGCTTCTAATAAATAAAATGACACAAGGGAAAAAATGGGTGCAGAAGCAGCAAGAGAAATAATCAAAAAACATTTTTCACACTCTAAATCAGACATACCAATAGAAGATGTTCTACATTTAGTAAATTTAGATCACAGTCTCAGGTTTCTGATTGACATATAATTTGGTTTTAAAGTAGATTCAGTCCATACTAATAATAATTGACAATAACCATATAGGGGCTCCAGTGCCTTTTGCTACCATTATAAAGGCAAATCCTGACTGCATCTGAACATCAGAATTTTTTGGAATAGATATGCCGACCCTTTGCTGTTTTCTTTCGGTAATACTGAAAATGCTGTTTCTCATTAAAAAAAAAAAACAAAAACACAAAAAAACCAAAAAACACCAAAACAACAACAACAACAACAAACAAAACAAAACAAAACAAAACCACAAATTCTGTAAACTTCTAGTTTTGGTACATCTACTGGGCACTAACATGAACATGAAATCCTTGTTTGCTATAATTTCAGGAAGTTACCAGCCAGGTTTTCAAGGCTGAAGGCTTGGTCTACTTATCTCTCTCTGCCTCCCCTGTTCTTACACCTTTACTTAAGTATTAGTTGTTGTTTATATCAAAGACTATGGGATTAGATGGACCTTTGCAGGACACATCTACTCTAAGATTTGAATAATTGAAGGAAACCTGAAACAGATTCATTATTCATTCAGAAGCACAGAGATTTAAACATAAATTCTGTTCAAGTGGAAAGCTCACTTTTTTTCCCCTTGTCTTTCATTCAGAAGATTACTTACCTTGATGCTTTCACTAGAACAAGTATTTTGAACATTTCTGCATCAATTCTTGTAAAACTTTGACTTGAGACTACTTACTTTAGACTAAGTTTGAATATATTTATCAGTATATTAAAAGCAGCAAACTTAACAGTCATTTATCCGAGACGGAATGAAGTGGACCAGAAAAGAACATCATAGGGGTATGTAACAAATATTTTCCAAAAGGAAAAAAGAGGACTGGGGGGACTGAACTACATCACCAGGGTCAACAATACTGATATTGGCAATGATTTCCCTGTATGTTCCATTGTGGAGGGAATATCATAGGTTAAACTAACTTACAAATTGTTCCTGTTGATTTAGACAGAGAGGTTTCTTAGACTCTCGGCAAAAGCAAGAATAATTTACACCAATATTTGGTCATTAACAGAAGTTCAGTGGATGCACAGTTTGGAGTTTCAGCAGGTACACACAGGTGATATTTCACTGAGAGGGAATTCAAGCACAAGGAACAGTCAGAGGGATAGTGACATAAGGAAACAGCTCACAGCAATGCTTGCTGAATTTCTGGTGCTAAGACACTCTCTGTAACTTCACTGTGGCTCATCATTTCCTCTTTGCAACCAACATCAGTTCAAAATGAAGGGAAGCAGCCAAATCCAGGTAACACACATTAGGTCTGCTCCAAGAGCATCAATAGATCCATGCCATTTACAAGTGACACAAATGACCCTGTCTTGTTTATACAAGAAGAGTCTCTCAGTTAAAACAATATATTTAAATGAAATTACTTCTTCTTTATCTACGATGTTTACAAGAGATGAGCAGTGATTAGAACACTTTCTGTCTGCACAGAAATCATGAAAACTTTCCACTGTTTTGTAGATGCTCTGGTGACACCAAATGGTTAATGGAAAAGATATTAAGTTACCTTGACCTTTTGTCAGACTGATTTGGAACATCCATAAGTCTTTTCATTTGATTTTAAAGTTTCTTTTTTTTTTTTTTTTTTTTTTCTCTTTTACCTGGTACATTGAGGTTCTGGAATGAGGAGCCTTTTATTTGTTCTATCACATCTCTCAGCTCTCTGTTCTTACATTACTTTAATTCACGCATCAGCACAAAATGTTTGATTAAAATAGACATAGGTGGGTGTGTGGCATAAATTGCACTTAAAACAGCAATCTGAAATGAGGTTAAGGAAAATTATGTCCTTATGATTAATTGCAGTACTTTTTTATTTGATGTGAGGTACATGCTAATGACTGCTTTTAACATATTCCTGTTGCTGCTTCTTTATTTATCTGTCCACAAAGGCATTTGATTAACTGCTGTGAGTGGGGTTTTATAGAAACATGCTTTATAAAACAGAGGAATAGGATTACAAAAAGTTTCTTAAAGTGGCAGACTCTGTTATTGTCAATCAAGCAAAATAATGAAATTGGGTACATCAGCCTTTAATTGTTCTGCCCTTTCATTCAGCACAGAAATTGGCACAGAACCTCCATTCTGCAGATAGTGGGAGTTTAAATCATGGTAGGAGGGGGTTCAGTCCATACTGTACATGAAAATGTTCAAGCAAGCCATGAACAAGAACTTCCAACACCTTTTTCCATCCCCTGACACTTTAAACTCTTCAGTCTTTTGACTGATTTGGTCACTCCCATCAATTGAAAGGCTGCTAAAACCTACTAGGGATGCCAGGATTGTCTGCCATTGGAAGCGAAGATCACCTACCCTCCATTGCTCCCACATGCACAAAGAACACAAAACATAATAAACACAGTATGTTTTGACCCTTAAGAAAAACAAAAGTCATATGAATAATATGTAGACAAATGAAGTTGACCCAAGTGGTTCATATGAGTAAGTCTGCACCCTGTTTGAGCTCAGTTCAGTCCAATATCATATGGCTCTATTATAAAGTTTCTGTCATCATCTGCCTTTCTGAGCAATGCCATTGTCTTTCAGGGACTCCTTTGTTCAGTATCTCCTGCCACACAGAAATCACACACTTCACAAACCTTGTAAGCATCTCATGGAGAGAAGTACAAGGACCTCTATCCACAGTTTTAAAATCAATAAAAGCACTTGACCATAACCAATCATATTATGGTGTCCATCTCCTCTTCTTCACTGATTGTTTATATTTTGAGCTAGAAATATGTTTACCACTCATCAGCTTCCAGGAAAACTTCTTTAGTAAAATTTTGCCATTACAATCCTCAGCTCTTGTGATCTCCATGTTGCAGTCATTTGCTAAAATCTGCCCTTTGCCAGCATTTTAAGCCACAACCTTCTGTTCGTTATTAAATCACTCTAAAAAATATCAGCAGCGAAAATTAATCTTTAGGAAACAGGAGAAATAGCTGCAAGACTCCATATGTTATCAGTCTTAATTTTATTCCCTCCCAGTCTCATAATCCTCCTTCTGTTTGTTCCAGGAGTTTACTTATCAGCTCCCTGAGAGTACCTCAGACAAGTCACTTCTTATCTGTTGACCACAAATGTGACATTACTAAAAGTACAGGTTGAACAATGATATCAGTCTCTGTGTTTTCCTCTCCCTTTCTTTGTTGGAGCACGGAACTAATGCAGCCCACTCTCTTGCACTTGATATTCACAGAATTAAACACTTAACAAATACAAGCTGTTTCCTGGTTTTTTAATAATCAAAAGTGTCTCTCAATAGATCACAATGAATTTGAAGTCATTTGACTGTGTAAGACAAGATAATTTAAATATTTGTTCAGCATGTTTCATGGTGAAAATGGCATTTTACCAGTAAGCTTGAGAGCAAAGGATGACAGCCAGGCTGATGGAAGAGTAACCTCATCCTATGGCATTACTGCCAGGGCTGCTGACAAAAAAGTTAGAAAACCCTCCCACACTGAATATTTAGCCCAGGATTCTAAATCAGAATACTTACTCCTGAAAGTAATGTTTTCTGCTTAGATTAGACAAGATTAATTCAACTTGCAGGGTCGACTTTGTAAGGCATAATCAGCAAAGGAACTACAGCAGCATGACTTCAAGGACCAGATGGCAAACTAGAGAAAAATATGGAATACCAGGATTATTCAACATCAAAAATTATGCATAAGCATTTATATAATGCATGCCTTTAGAAAAAAAAACATTTATTCTACAGCTGGCAAGTAAAAGGAGAGGGTGGTTTGCTAAGGGCAGTTGTGAATGAAGAGAAAAAAAGCCACACATCAGAGAAGACACAAGAAAAGGTGAGGTTGTCCAAGGGAATAGTAGACCAAGAAGCACCAATGCATAATGGCTAAAAGAAAAACTGGTGAGGAACAGGAAGGAAGTTAGGAAAGCTTGGATCTTTATGGAGGCAGGAGCAGAGGAACAGGAAAATACTGGTATGGTCAAGCTGCATAGTTGGAAATTGGTTTTGCCAGCAGATCACAGACTCCATTTATCAATGTAATGCACCCAAAATGGAATAGCTCAGTGGGAGTGGTTTGTTGGTGGTTTTCCCCTCTCCACCCCCCATAAAACGTCTTTCAGAAAATCCAAAATAATAAAAATTTAAACATCTTTCTCATCCTTTGCCAGCAGCTGTCTTTACAAGTCTCATGTGGTTTGGTGGCCAGGAACTAGCAAAATTAATTTCTCTTTGCTACCAGTTCAATACTCAGCTGCTTTATCTGCAGTTCTCTAGGAAATTTGATTGGCCCAGTCTAAGTACTTTGACTCATATGCTGAGAAGGCAAGTATAAACAGTTAATTCTTTATAAATTTGGTCTTTTCGACCTGTGACTTCACCAATGTTTGCAGAGCACCTGCAGAAAAATAATTACATTCCTTCAGAGCTCCTGGTGAAACAAGTCCCAAGTCTCTGGGAGTCAGTTTAAGTGCACTCCTGCAGCAAAGACTGGAAAACATGTGGAAATAAAGACTTTACAATTCTGTTTGCACAAGAGCACATCACAGTTTACTGAGAATAGCAAATTTTATGTTGACACTTTGGATCCTTAGCTCCGTGTGTCGGGGACAGCACCTCCTCTCTCTGTGGGTGTAGCCAGCAAGAAGCAAGGTAGCTGCCATCCAAATGGGCTTTGAGAGTACTAAGGTAAATAAATACTGCCTATTATTGAGAAGCCTGGAAAATACAGCCACAAAATAATAAAATGCAATTACTAGGAGAACAAAGGAGAAATTGCCTGCCTGCAATCACTTATGTTACACTTCAGAAATGTTGTCCAATTTTTATTCCATTTTTGAATGCCATTTGAAAATAGCAGTGGCCAGCTCAGACCAAGGTTTCAGCGTGCCCTGGTGGTCCTTGTCCAAGGCTGGTGACCCCAGGGGTGCTGGCTGCACTCTGCTCTTACAAAGCACAGAGGAAAAAGGTAGAGGTGAGCCCAATGGTGAAAATGAAGGCCAATGACAAACCTGGGGAGGTTCTAATATTTACAGCTGCCTAAATTGGTCTAGGAACTCTTCCAGCTCTGACTACAACTAGAAATTAGGATATAAAACACATGGGCTGTGTTTTCCAGCATATACCTGTGGGAGGCTAAGCACAGCACTTGACCCTGGATTTAATATCTGAATGCCCTTTTCCACATTTTCCTGAGTGCCACCAGGGATTTGTGTTCCCTGTCAGTGCCACGCACCTCCTTACAGCACAGGCTGCTTCTGACAGCTTGGTTCATGATCTGGAATGATTTCATTCCCACTGTGGAAAGCAAGGGAAGGTCTTCTCTGGCTCAGCATGTCCTGTGTGCCTCTCTCTCAAACCATGATTAGCTGTTTCAGCTCTTATTGAGACACTTTCTGCCAAATCTGTACTTTAGATAACCTTAGTTCATGCCACAAAATCTCTCCAGCTGAATGAATTCTGTATTTCAGTCTAACACTTCGGGTATATTACGTAGGCTATTTAAACTTAGGTCTGGTTTTGAATGTATGGAGTAGTATTTGGTGTTTTCTTTTAATATCAATGCTAATAATTGTTAAATACAACTTTAATTTAGAGTTTAATTTTAAAGGTACACACTAAATATTAAATTTAAATATTTCAAAGTATTAACTCTAAGGGAGTTTAGAATGATGCAAATTACAGGCAGCTTACTGATTACAGAGCAAGTTGCAGTTACAGAACAAGTAGCTACCTAAATTTGCTGTTTAAATTTAGTCACTAGGATTATAACTGGCTAGGCTAAGCCCTAGCTACAGTTCTCATGTGGTCGAGTGAGGCATGCATGTCACTGCAGTTTAGTGAGCTGCCTACACTTAAACCTGATTGAAGCTTAAGTAGATCAGGAAGTTGGTCAGCCTGTGACATATTCTCAAAGGCCAAATCGCCACAGGAGGAAGATAATCCTTCAGATTTTAATAATTTCCTTTTAAAAATTACTTGGTTAGTCAGTGCAAACCAGAGAAACAATATGTTCTAATTAAACAGTCAAAAATGCTTTCAGAACTATCATCTGGTAACTCAGATAAAATCACATCCTTATGTTTCTTTAGGATGGTTTAATGCCTTTAATCCTTGATTATATAACAGTGCTTTAATCTAAGATAAATTGCAAAAGACCAACAAGGGCCTCGAGAGTTTTGATTTTCAGATTCAGTTTGGCCTAAAGGCACCTTATGCTTTTAAAATACTCCAGCAGAAACCTTTAGATCCCAGTAGAAGCCATGGTTGTTTTGGGATTGTTTCAGGTCCAGAACAGATACTGGGTTTTAACTTTTATGCTCTGCACAGTTATAAAGTTTAACCAGTCTTTGGTGTGCATGCATGAGTGCTGTGAGCACTTGTGCACAGTTCAATGTATTTTTGTTCATCAGTGCGAAATTTTTTAATCTTCTTCTGTGTCTTTGATGTCTGCTGTCTCTTCAGAGTAGAGTTCTATTCTATTTACACAGCCAAACAAAATTCTACTCTATTTACACAGCTTTTGTCAGTCAATTGTTAATTATTCATACTGCAAATACCAAATATCCCAGCTGTAGTTACTCTAACTCCTACAGCTGAGATAAATAATACTTAAAAACCCAAAATCCACATATCAAGAGAAAGACAGAAAATATAGCTGCAGAATGCTCAGTGCTTCTTTTGAAAAGTTAGTTAGATAAGGATAATTGCTGTCGTGTTACAGATATAAAGACAATGATACAATTAAGAGATATTTTAGTTCATTGATAATTTTTATGGCAGATGGGAGAAGTGACTTACTCAAATTCACAAAAATAACAATATTTGCAAAGGTTAGTGCTCTACCTAGCAGTGAGGTTTAGGCTCAAGAAAATCAAAAGTTTAAAAGCCAAAGACCAGAGGTACCTAACCAAAGACCTAGAGGTACCTCTGGTGTACCAGAGGTACCTGGTACACCACAAATGCAAGTCTTGGTTGTCCCAGATTTGATGCATTTCCCTCAAACTGGGCCTGAAAGACAACCTCAGAGAAAATAACTCCTTGCAATTCAGTTTCCCTCCACTGAGAGTGCAGAAAAAAATGACAAGAAAGTGTCACACACAGCAGTGTTTTTTGTCATTGCTCCTATTCAGAATAAAATGGGAGCCATCACACACCACTGCTTTGTAATGAGACCTCCAATCAATCATTTTTATGATGACAAATGTAAGGTACCATTCACCTGAGCTGAACATAAATTAGAGACTTCACTATAATAAATCCTGGCTAAAATATTAAACTCAATGGAATTACATTCATTAATTAAAAAAAAAAAAAGATACCTTGACATGTGAAAAGCTCTATACCTGTTATGTGAGAGCAACTGAAGTCTTTGGGGATGTTGAAGGAAGAACAATAGAATTTCTTTGTGGAAAGAAGTGTGGAAAGCCTGACAAATATTTTAGAGAACATCCTTCTCTTGATACGCTTAAAAATATGAATAAAAACTTTTATCTTCATAATATACTGGAAGGTCTTAAATAAAAATAGATTTTCTGAAGTTCTATCTCCCCATAAAGAGGGGAGAGGCATTTAGTGCAAAAGTATTTTGACTCCCAGGGGATATTAATGCTGTTCCCAATAAAGACCACAACCTACTGGGAGCACATCTTCAGCACAGGTTCTTCGACACAGTCTCCTCCCGTCTGAGGAGGGGAAAAGAGATTTCCTCCTTCTTCCCATCAATTTTTGGCCCTGCAACCACGCAAGAAATGTCACACTGTTGGAATCCTGAAGCCCGGGAGTTTTGAACTTTCTGTGCTTTCTGACACTGATCCCCAGGAGAACTCTGCTTTTGATCTGAGGGCTTGGAGAAGGCTTCCAAATTTGAGTGATGGAGTTAGAATCACTGGTGCATAGTTAGAATAGAAGTGTGTAATTTCACATGATAAAGGGTTTGGAATTTGGGGTTTTTAGAAAATAGTAATAGGTATGGGACAAGATGGAGGTTTTTGGGCATTGGCTCTTTCTTTCTTCTTGTTCCTTCTTCTTCATGATTTCAGGCAGTAGTTTTCGGTTGGATAGAAAATCCCGCAGTGCAGATCACAGGTGTTTGGTTACTGGGTCAAAAGTATAAATAATATAGATGTTAGCTTTTAATTGGATAGCTAGGCTTTAAAAAACCTTGTAACTAGCTAGATACACCTGCATTTTCTCACTTTTGGCTTGATAGCTAGAAGTGCTGAAGAAGTCTCTGTACTTTAGATAAGATTTAATAAACAACCAAGTCCGAACAAGAAATCTGTCTCTTGAGCATTCAATCTTGACTCTGAGTGAAGGAAGAAGAAAAAAGCTAACCACTATCATCACACTAGATGTAAAACTGGTAAGCAATTCCCCTCTCCTTTACTTAGTCTCCAGTTCCTCCCTGCAGTCCCAGGACTTGTGTCAGCTGGGCATTCCAGCAGATTATTTCAATAAACATCTGGAGGCTCCGGCGCTGCTTGCAGAAACACACCTGCCTGCCAGCTGCTGAGGTTACACATGGCAGGGTGTCCAGCTTTGATTCCCACTCCTGAAACTCACCTGTGTTTTCCATAAGGAGGCACAGACAGGGTTACGTGGATGGGAATCCATGATTTACTGCTCCTAAGCAAAAGCCACTGGGCTGCTGAGTCAGGTTCAAACTTACTGTTACACTCTTGAGTTCTTCTGTGCTTGAGAAGGAGACAGGATGGGTCTTCCACCTACCTTGCTCTGGCCATTTTCTACAACCTAGGGAAAAAATGGAAAAAAATAGGTGTGTGTGGATTCATTCCAGCCTTAATACTCAGTGTGTGAGAACACTGCCTACATGGCTATTAGTTGTCAAACTTCTTTGGACAGGCTTTTCCTTCTGACCTGACCACCTGACCTGATTGCAGAGAGCCAAGAAGAATTGTGGCAAAAGAAAAGAAAAGAGCAGCATGACCAGCTGATAAAAGTCAAGGCAGAGGCAATAATGACATTTTGTCATTAGTTGCCATTTAGAAGGCTGTTATGAAAAGAGATGTAAGTGCTTTGCTCTCTGCAAAAACAAAAACTTCTCAGAGAGGTACCAAATTGAATATTAGGAAATCAGAAATCATTCTAATAATACAGGTGGAGAAACACAGGCACAGGTTACAAAAATGGCATTTGCACTGGGACATGAAGCACAGCACGACTGAGCACAGAGCAGAAAAAGAGAGTGGCTGTAACAATCACATGCTACCACATCTTGTTTCTTCATAAAATGGTACAGTCAAGGAGCTGAATGTAACATATGTATTAAAAACATTCAAAGTTAAGGTCACTGCACCCAATTTGACAGGTTTTAAGTACAGCATGCCCAATATTTACTACAGAGAGTGGAGCCTCTAAACATCGTGCTGCCCCCTTAAAGCTCCAGCACAAAACCTTCTCTTGCCTGTGACCCTGCCCATCTCCAGAGCTCAGGAAGGTGTCCCAGGTGCCTCACCACAGCAATCTGTAGTACACATCTCATGGAACAGATGATTTACCAGAAACCCAAAGCCGTGGGTTTCTGTGGATTTTCATTTCCTAACACTGCTAGTTATCCACACTGGAATAAATGATTAATACATCTATACAAGCCTAGTGGAAAAAACATACTGGGCATTATCCATTTTATACTTTTCAAAGGCTCAGGAAGTTGGCCAAATCAAAACCAATTTCCACTGAAACTCTCCAAAGTCCTTCCCAGTGAAATCTGTAATCCTGGCCAAATGTCAGTTTTCAAATGAGCTATTCAAATATTAATTTTCAAATGTTTTCACGAAGGCAAAAAATATTGGGCTTTTTTCTTATTTTTACATTTACAAACAGAACAGAGGCATCTCATCAACATTTATTAAACAAGGAAAAAGGGCTGCCTTTCTCAAGCAGCATTCTAGCCCCAGAAGAGAAAGATTGTGCCAGATTGAAAAGAGGTAATTTTGACGGCTACCTCCATCATGCAGTGTCTGTTTTTGCAAGATTGCTGCACTAAGTTCAAAATCAATTATATTAATATAAGTTCCTTGCCAGAATGAGGACACACTGCCATATCATACCCTGACCAGGGCATCTTCCTGGTGGGAGAAGCAGCAGCACTGACATCCCACTTGCTCATCCCACACCTGCCCTCACACCTATTCAGCTCAGAATGTTTTACAACTTAAAGCAATAAATTTCCAAGTCACATAAAAAAAAAATAGCATTAAATCATTCAGAAAGGAAAGGAAACCAGCAAGTACATCATGACTCATGCTCATTTATATGTTTGTTTTTGCAGACTCCTGAAAGCCTACCAATAGTTTGCTGCTTATAGGAGTGCAATAAACTACCCCCAAAAATATGCTCACACCAAAATATAAATAATATTTTTCAATGGTATGCTGACAAAACCTTTGTTAAGGCAGCAAAATGAACTTTTCACTTCATCATTTCATTTTTAAAAATTACAAGTATTTGGTATGTTTATATTTATTTTGTTGCAGTGAGGTACAAGTGTTGTTATCCATTTTAACTAAGCTCAGGTTTAGGATCAAAAGAGAAAACACAGCTGACTAAATTTTACTTAATAAAAGTTTATGACTATCTCAGAATAGATTTTCTTTAATATTCTGGTTCATATCTAGCTTTCACCTGCTTTTTGAAACATCTCGTATCATTAGCCTGTGGGAGGAACAAGATTAACATCTGATATTCCGGGGGAGGAAAGGGAAAATTATCATAATTTTGTACCATCTTTAAAAATGGCCTGTTATTATTTGCTATTTTTACAGGCTTCATTAGACCATACAATGAGGGAACTTCCATTCCAACTTGTTTCATGGTTTAGTGTTTTATATACAAAAGCAAATCCCATAAAAGAAGAGAGACAGGACCCCCTGCAGAGAACTTGAGTCACCCCTTCCTTGGTGACCAAGCTCCCAGCTGACCTGCTGCATTGCTGGGAGCAGCTGATTCTCTGGGATGCTGGCATCCCCAGGAGCCAAAGGCACACCATAATCCTGGCTTTGCCAGCCCTCTTCTCAGACTGGAATACAATGGTCTGGAGAGTGAATCTTCAGCCTCAGAAAGCAGTCTGGAGAAAATGAAAGCACCATGAGAGCAAGTATAGCTAATTCTATTCTCAAACCCTTCAGCACTTCCTAATTTTTTTCACTTTATGAATAGACAATATATTAGTGGTCAGACTCCATTGTCATCTTGTGACTGAGTTTGAAATGTCCCTGAAAAAAACCCTTCTATCTGTATTTTACATGATTTCCACCCTGACATGACATTTCCAACTTTGTCGACCCTAAATGTCAGGGAAAACTTATGTTCTGTTCAAATACAACTATAGTCAGGAAAGTCCAACACAGCTAGCTATTTAATTATGGGATTATGGCCAATCCTTAAAATATATTTGTGTAACTTGGGCTGGAAAGGATTGGAGCTGGCATCTGACATAGCTCACAGGAGACGCTCTCCAAACCTGCCACTGCACTGGCATCTCAGTTGGTCCACGGTCTCTAAAAGAGCTGACAAACTTGCTGGGGGTGGAAGCAGCAGCTGCTGAAAAGCACCTTACAGAAGATAGGTTTTATTTTTTAATTAATTCACTCCTGCAACAAAGGAAAGCAAAGGCTAGGGAAGTTAGTAAATAATGTCTGTACTTAAGTAAATGTCCTACCAGGACAAAGTGCCTTTATCCTCAACAAATGCCTTAATACCATCCCCTTTCCTCATTCTGCTCAGCAATCTGACACCCTGGATATCAAATCCTTTAAGCTTGGACAGACAATTCTCCCTACCTGAGCCTCCAACACCCTGCAATACATATTTCCAGCATATTAGAAATACCTCTAGCCTAGGAATTGCAGGACTAACTAGTGCTCAGTGCAGAATTTTAAAGTAGTCTGTACCATAAAGCAACAGCTGATCTGCATTGCTCCTCTCCCAAAACCTCAGGAGATTCAGCTGACTTTCATCCTGTTTCAAGGTATTGCTCTCCTCTATCCTTCTCACAGCAGACCAAAATCCAAGGGTTCACATTGGTCACAAAAAGCAGAGCTCTAAGACTGAATTACCATCTCGTAATAAAGATTCCTCTTTTGAACAAAAGTCTCTGCTGTTTACTGAGGCATCTGACAGAATTCAGTCCTGCATCAAGATTATTTTTGGCCGCTGCAGAAAGCATCTAAATAAATCCAGATTCAATTTTAATGCTAATTTGTTTAAATTAATTGGATAGACATGCATATTAATTGTATTTTCATATTCTTTCCAGATATTTTTGGGGAACAGTTAAAGCGGGAGGGAAAACATCTCTTCCAGGTGAATGACATACATAAAAGCCATCAACTGGAATATGATACCAAGGGTAGATGAGCCACTAACATTTCTCCACAAGCAGTGTCTTAAGCATCTCGGTAGCCTGAGCCTAAAAATCGTAAGATCCTTTGTTTCTGAACAGTTACGCTAGTCAGGTTTAAATATACATAATTACATATGGAAGATACACTGAGCTAACTGAAAACCAAATGGATTAAAGATCTGAAATTCTAATATTGTACTTAGAAAACAAAGGACAAGTTCAACAACCAGCTCTGCTGGTGTTTCAGTAGTATTACTCCAGTTTACATAGCAAATACCTGAACCTCAGTACAAGCTGAGAATTAAATGATATCCCAGCAAAGCATGCATGTTGCATTCCTATCTTACTTTTATGAAAGCTACCATTTTTATCCTCACCAGGTCTAGAACTGTTACAGTCCTGTCAAAAACTTGATGTAATTAGTAAGATAATTAAATACAGAGTCAATAATATTTTTCAGAAGCATACATGATAGAATGCAAAAGGAAGAAAGACAAGTATATTACTTAAAAAGCAGAGTATATTTCTAAGTATATTACTTAGAAAGCTGTTCTAGCTAGCCAGGATGACAAGATAGTTAAATGACTTATTAAATTTAAAAAGTTTTGTTACCCACATAAAGGTTCATTCAACCCACTCACAAGTGACATGTTCACCATCATGCTTAAAAAATTAAAGGATGCCCAAGCATCTCTTGCACACTGAAAGTCATATGATCCTTTCAAATGGCTGCTTTATCATTCAGTGCTTTCCTAGGAGTGAAATCTTGTTAAAAGGAGAGCATGCACAGTAAACACTTAAAGACTTATTAGCAAGCAAAGCACTTTCTTTGATTTTTTCCATAAAGTTTTGCTTTCTATTCCAGCTTTCCCTGCTCCTATTAGGTCAGATCTAAAGGCCTGTGATAGATAGAGGAATATATGTGGAGTTAATTACAGGCCCTGGAGAGCAGCCAAGAAGATACATGGCTATGAAACATTTACTCACATTCCATAGATCATATGAACAATGCTAATGGGATTCCCAGTTTCAACACTGCATGGAAATGGAAGTGGGGAGCCTCCCACAGGAATAGAAAAAAAATGTAAGCTGAAATGGAAATTCAGACAATAGAGAAGGCAGTTTTAGGGCTTACTGATACAGGGACCTGTGCTGTGATGAAGTGAACACACAGGTTTTTAATGATATGAAAAAAGCAGATTTTTAAGACTCTGCATGGGAGTTTTCATCATTAAAATAAAGGGACTAACACGCTGCCAGCAGGTGAACCTTCCCTCTCCAGGCTTTGAGCAGTAAATAGCAAACATCAAGCAGATTTGTTCTGATCTTCCTTTCTGACTCCCTTTGTGCTGATTTGATATTTAAAACTGAGCAGCCAAGACCCAGAAGGTCCTGCTTTGGATTGCCTGGGATGGAATCCTACTTGGAGAAATCCCTCACTTCTGTACAATTGAGCTGCAGACAGCAGAGGTGCTTGGCCATGCTTCCCAAAACTCATGCAGGACAGACTGACACATGAGCAGACATGAGGAGGCACAGTTCTCCCAAAAGAGGGAGAGACCATAAATTGTGTGATCTGGAGTGACCCTGTGCTCATTTGAGATGTTTCTGGGATTCAAACCAAAAATGAAGTGAGTGGGATCAACCAAGAGAATTTTCTCAGGATTGTGCTCCTGACCCAGAGGCACAATTAATTCCTTAGGTGTTAAATTCAAGAGGGTGATGGGCTCCAGGAGGGCACACATTGTGCTAGTGGGCAGCAAGTCAACAGGATCAGAGTAGAGCTAGCCAAAAATAAATTTCCCCATGGCATTAGCTACAGACATCAGACTCCCCAGCACTGTTTAACCAAACAGGTCTCTCTGTGCAGAGCATTTTTTGTTAACATCAGCATTAGATGAATAATTAGCTCATCCAAATCAATCTGCAAAGGAATCAAGCGAGAGGTGGAAAGATGTAGTCTACCTTTTTTTGTCTATTCAGACATATTTCATTCCTAATTCACCTTCTTTTGACTGTTTTTCCATGTGCAGCATCCCAGCTACAAACACACCTCTCTCAAAATAAACCTCCCTTGCACCTGTCAATATCTGCTGTTGTCACAGCCAGCCCCACAATTGCTGCTAGAAGAGGTGGGTCTGTCAGCCTCTGTAGGTGTACAAACTTCATCTCAGGAAACCCTTTCTAACACATGTCCTCATAAAGTTGCTGTCAAAGGCATGGATGTGCTGCAGAATTCCCTACCAAGGCTAGTAAGGATGAAATCACACACCTTCTTATGCTCAGCACTTGTTTTGCCAAAAAACAATCAGCATATAACCAATACAGACAACTCAAAGGCTTGAGTTGTCAGCACTCTGAAAACACTCAGGTTTGTTGAGACAACCTCAACTCACTTTCCTCACAGCAACTAAAAGAGAAATTGCAAATCAAAAAAGAAAAGTCACATCCACAGTACCGACCAGCATATGATTCCTTAATTCTTTATGGAGGTGTTGTAGAAGTATTTAGGTGCCACAAAATATTAAGTTGCTGTAAAAGTTCCCATTTGAAGAGTATGCTTGGATACACATCACCTAACTCAAGCAGACTCATGCTTTTTCTAATCTTCCAGAGAAAAAGGAGGTATCATGAAATGATGCACTACTTACACACCAGGTAGAATATGCCTTCCTCTGCTCAGCAAAATTCTGATGCACAGGATCACAGTTTACACATTCCCTTTTCCAGGTGTTTTTGCTTTATCACTGTTTTCCAGGAAATTGTTATTTCTGCTTGAGGCATAATTGACTCTCTTCTCATTTCTTTCATGCTTCCGCTTCTACATAATAATTTAAAAAAAATAATAAAGATAAGGAGAGCCTTTATTTTTATCTCTTCTTGAAGTCCTATCAATAGCCTCTGGATATTGGTGCTATCTTTGTTGGTATTTTCCTCAAGCCTCTTTAGGAATTAGCAGCTTTTGGAAAGATTCTCTCTTTCATATCTGGGTTACATTTTTGCTTGTCTTTTAAAATCAATTTTGAGTTCTAGTAGCCATTATTGTGCAATCCAAGAGCATCATTTCATTTTGTGAGCCAGAAAAAAAAAAAAAGCCAAAGTATTTAACATGAAAATAAATTCTTCTCACTGTAGTTAAACTGGGGAAGGGAGGCAGGGAGAGAAGAGACTGATGTTTAAGCTGTGAATACTTGTGGCTGACATCCCTTTCATCCATCCCACATGCAGACACGGCCCCATTACAATATTTGCAAACATCCGAGGCTTTGTACATGCAAACCACAGAGCTCTTTCTAACTGCAAATAACTCTGAAGGTGACCAGGTATCTTTTCAACAACCCCAAAAACCCAACTGGAGATGTATGGAAGCCTCCTCCCTTTTCCAACACCACAGACTGCAGAGCAACAATGTATTTGTCATCAGCTGCTGCAAGAATTCTGGATCAGATGAATTCTCCTGCATAAAAGCTAACAGCCGCTGGCAAGTGCCTCCTTAGGAGGTTCACAGCTCCATGTACCAAATATCAAAGTGACATAAAAGCACGGATGTGCTTCCATTCAGATAATGAATAATGCACAACCTCTTCACACGCATTAGAGAACAGTAGCACCACTGCCTCTAGCAAAGTTGCTGCTGCTTTCATATATGAAAAATATGAATCTGGCTTCTGATCTTGAAAGGTCTGCATACTTCTTCTGTCATTCCTCCAGCAGTACTTTAAATCTGTCTTGCTGACCTCCCGTGGCCACAGCGCACATCCATGGCATAGCACACTTTCCAATCAGACTCGTGCGTGCGTGGGAGACAGCTACATCCCTAATGCAGGCCTCCAGGAGACATGCAGACTATTAAAAGCATTCCTTCCAACGTTAAACAGGATTCTGCCAAAATGCTTAAACGTAGCTGGTCAGCAGAGCCTGCAGAGTGGTTTCTGTGATGAAGCGAGACACGGCTCGAGCTCTGCCTGCACCACGGGTGGGACGGAGCTGGGAGCTGCTTAGAGGCACAGTCTGTGGGTCTGGGCTCATCTCTTGGTGCAAGACAAACTCAGTCAGATTTGCTGCCATTGACAGAGTACCCAAACCTGTCTGTGGCCCTAGGAAGGCAATGAGTGGGTGTGCACTATTCAGATTCAGAAACGAAGGAGAAGAAATTATCTGGGGTGGTTTCTCCTCTAATTGAAGGTCAAGGTTTTAAAGGTGACAAAATGAAAAGCTGACTCCCAGCACGACTTTGCAAACTGAGACGAGGTGAGTTTTTCTTCACAGAGTTGGATGGTTTACTTTCCTACCCCTGGTTACTACCCTGTCCTTTTCCTCACTGTGCTGACGCAAAAATATCGCTAAAACAGCACAAGGGCCAAACAATAATTAAAACTTTCCATCACATTGCACTGACATTATCAAGCTGTGGGTGGATTCACTGACACAGTAGCGGAAGCATTGGTTCCATTCTTTAGAGATGCAGTGCTGCTGGCACCCATACAGAAACGCCTACAAGTCTTGAGAGAATATGATAGTTGACCTAAAATATTTGTATACACTAGGTTATTCAAACAGTTTTCAAAATATTTCTCAGAGTGAGCCTTATTTCGGTTTGATCTCTGGCTCCATGCTCAAGAAACATCTTGCACTTAATTGAGAATTTGCTGGGAATCTAGATTTTATCCCAGCACTGAATGCTTGGCCAAGGAGATGGAGGGTTTCTGCCAGCAGAAATATACACTGCAAGACAGGCTGTCTAGTGTGTTTTACCAGTGCTCCACCACATGTTGGACTGATTTGAAACCACCAACTGCAGCTGTATTCCTCCACAAAAAAAAACAAAACAAAACAAAACTGTTCAATGGGGCACATTTCATCATGAACCACCTCAGAAGGATTTGAATTTATAAGGAAAATTTTGTCATTTAATCTTTACGGGGAGGGAAGCAATAGGTCCCAAAAAGACTAGAGAAAAACCCTCAGCCTGTACACAAGTGTGTATGGATAGCCATTTGCTCTCATTTGGCTTTATCTTTCTTTGCACACATGCCTCCAGATAGAAACACAGAAGTCTTGATCTTTTTTATCCCTCAGAAAATAAGAAATCTACAAAATATGTCCTTTTTTTGCTATTACAACAACCAAAGATGTGCTGTGGAACAAAAACTTAAGTTAATTATTTGTGAATATTTGAAGGCGAACAAATAATAAAGGAATTCCAAAATATCAGAGCTGCCTTACAGGACAAAACAAGGGCTGGGCTAAAATTCAGGGGAAAAGAAAAGAATCCAATAAACTGACTGTTGGAAGAAAAGTGTAAACAGATGATATGCCCAGATAGCCAAGGAAAATGGCACCAGTCACCTGGGGTGATAAAAATTGGTCTACACAGAGAACAAGGAAAGGTATTTGGGGAGGGAGCCTTTAATGTTAGGGACAGAACCCAAACCACAAAGGTCACAGTAGCATTAAAAAGTCAGTGTTCACCAGCAAGAAACAGACACACACAGAGGCACACACACTTCATACGAAACACATCTGATGTTTTGGCAAAACCTGGCATTTAGAGGCACCTGAAGACTACTCCTCCCTCCCAAGGAAATACCCAAAGCACAGAGCTGGGCCAGGCTCTTTCCCTTTTCACTCGACCTTCCTGCTATCCTGAACTCCTGCAGGAGTGCAAGCCCTGCAACTCCTCCAGCCAGGTGCTGCAGGTGCCCTGCAGCTCTCCCCTGGCCAACAGCAAATCCCCATATGTACCCTCACATGCCAAGGAAGAAAGACAGCTCAGGGTCCCCAGGATACCAGGCAAAGATGTCTAATACCTAAATTAGTTCAGAAAAACCCCTTCTCACCCTCTGCCAGCCTCATTTTCTAGGACAACAGGGAGTCCAGGTCAGCTTTCCCAGAAAATGCCTTCAGCTGCCTCCCTGCAGGCATGTCCTCAGCCTCTGGCTCCCAAGGGGACAGGTGCCTGCAGCAGCCTCAGACATGCTTTTAAGCTCTGCTGAGCACACAAAATTCCCACACACACCTCAGCTTTACCAACAACTCTCTTTTCTCTGGTCAGCAGCAGAGATGCTTAGCTTAATTCCCATCACACACCAGCTGCACAGTCTCAGGCCCCCAGCTCTGCCAGCTGGAGGATGAATGAGGCTGTAGCCCATGATCCTTTGACTGAATCCATCCTTTGCATTCACAGCCACATAGGAAGTCTGGATTGCCAGGCTTTGATCACCAGAGCAGCAATCCCAGGGCTGGGTTTGTGTCCCAAGCCATAGGTCCCCCTTCCTCAGAAGCAGCCCAAAGTCAGCATTGACATACCAGTGGTTGACAGTCATCTTCCAAGTCATATATTTTTGTTAACAGCATTGACAACCTGAGTTTTTCTAAGACTATCCATTTCTTCTGGATGAGGAAAAATCATCATATAAATATACATATGTATACAAATTCATCCAATATACAAATTCAATACTTACACATACAAATATACATATGCATCCAGTATACAGCTTGGATGAACTGCAGTGCAACTCTAAGGTTTCTGGGTTATTGTTCACTCCTAGAAACAGGGTTCCAGCCCTGCACCCCTCAATTCCATTTCCTACCCCAAGGATTCACTCTGCAAACTTGTCCACATCATTACCCAGCCCCAGAATCCTATCCTCCCCTTGGACCAAGAGCTGGTCCTACACCCACTCAGGCAATATTTGACCCAGAAACCACCGCTCTATTAAATCTTCACGCACCCCATGAATTCAGTCCATTAAAATAAATTTTAAAACCTCAGCAATGCAAACCAGTGACAATTATGAAGAGTGCAGCTTTCCCTCTCCTGGCCTGCATGATACAAAATGTACCAAGAACAAGTGGAGCAGAACAGCTGTTCTTTTAGGAGGTGTTCCACAACCCCCACTCTATTCTCTACTGACAAGGCCTTGAATTATGCACGTCCACATCATTTCCTCAGAGGGCACCCCATTATTAACCCCACAAAGCACTGTATTGGTTCCTCAATAGCAAGTGCAATGACTGGCACTATTAGAAGAAGTACACGGATCTCATTTCCACCCTGCCCTCTCACCCAGTGGACATTAGGGAGGCTTTACCATCTAGTTAAAATTCCCCTCGTTTCACGACATGAGTGCCTGTCCTGGCAACTTGCTGATTAATTTAATCTCTTTTTGTTGTTGTCATTGCTAAAATGTTTACCAAACTTCAAAATTAAAGCAAACTAATTTAGATTATAGCAGAGTGCCACCTAGTGCTAAGCAGGTTTGATTTCAAAAGGCGTGCTCTATCTATAAGAAAATATCGACCAGAAGTTCATTCTTCAGTTGTACTGGCAGTGTACACCCTCTATTAGATTATAATTATTATAAATTATAATTATAAAAGAGTCTGTACTAATTATGTTCTTTGTAAAGCTGACAAGTCTCTGCCACTAGCAACACTTTGCAGTTTTAGGTGAGTGCATTTTGTGCTCTCAATTGATTTACTTTCTGTCCCACCAAGAGAAAACCTAAACCCCCTGGCTGAAGTGAGCACATCACACAAGCCAGGAATATTTTCTGTATTACAGATGAAAGGCATTTACTGACCCCAGCAAACATCAGCGAAAATATTTATATGTCCCACAACTCCCTGAAGAGATATGAAGTGAAAACTCTGCTTGTGGGATCTGAAAAGGGTAAAGGACATGAACAGAGATGAGAGAGACAAAGGTTTTTACTCCTCAAGTGCATTTACTGGTGTTCCAAAGGGACATATTGGGCTGGCAGAGTGTGAGAGCAGAAAGAAATTTCCTGATAGCTCCAACAGAGATTAAGCATTTCCTACTGTTAAGCTACAGAAAGCATTTCCCTGGCTAGGATGATGTTCCCATGCTGTAGGTTTTCTTCTCTGAGACCAACAAAGGAAAAATTAAGTGTTCTTTTTATTTATTTGTTTTACTTCCTAAACACACCCAACAACAGGTGTTTTGTAAAATGAGATTTCCCAGCAAATGATACCCAGAGTGCAAAAACTTCAGTCCCTTCTCTGGTGAGTGCTACATGTGGTAATGAACAACTGGCTCAGACTATTGGGGTGGAGCACAGATATTCCCAGGAACATACAGTCTGAGGTAAAGACTATTTGCTGCTCAGTTCTGTCTTCTTCCTTGGGTGTGTTTGAGAAAAAGTTGAGATTAACTGACACTTATTACCAAAAGCACAGCCTATATTTAGGCTAATAGAAATGGGCAGAATGGAGCAAGAAATGATTCAATGAATTTCTCTGAATTACTGTTCCAGTTCTTGTCTCATCCTGTTCAGTGCTTCCCAACTCCAGCAAAGTCATAAACACCCCTGTCACTGCTGGCCTTTGGAGCCCAGTGTCATTTACAAGTGTGGACCATGGCATAAAAGTTATCAAATCCTTCTGTTTTACAGTACAAACAAGACTTCATGGCTGCATAGTAAATATTTCTAAATATGAAAAAATACACCCTTGCAGAACACGATTTGCTGAGGGTTTTTTGGGTTTTTTTTTGCTTTGGTTTTTTTTTCTTTTTCTTTTTTTTTTTTTTTTTGTTAAAAGCAGTTGAGTTATACAGGAATGAAACACAACAGTGGCAATTTGAACCCTCTGTCTGCTGTGTAGGAACACACCTTAGGAGTAAACCGAACTACTTTCCTTGTGTGGCAGTCAGAAGCCATCTGCTCTGACCCAAAAGCCTCAAAAGATGAGAGAGGTGCCACTGTGCTGAGACAATGTCCATTTTTAACCTGTGCAAGAACTGGGTGCAAGCCCAGCAGCACATTAGCAGGGTGTGGGGATGCCTTGTGGCCAGTGGCCTTGGGGAGACTTGCTCAAAAGCACATTTCTGAAGCTTTGAGCTGATCCCACTGCCACTTTCCCACCACACAAAGCTAGGGACAGGTGGCTCCAGCCAGCAAAACTGCTGTGCACACTCTTCCTTACTGCAGTCTGTGTGACAGGGCTCCCACCCCATGGGTAAATGTAAGTGCCCCATCTTTCACATCTTAAAAATCAGAAGTCCCCTCACTCAATACCTAAAACAATAATTAAGACAAAAAATGAACTGTGGCTGAGTCTAATTATTACATATATATATATATATGTATATATGGGCAAGGATGCACTCCCCCAGCTTTTCAGGATTATCCCAGCATCCCATGGAGAGCCTGTATCTGTCACTAACCTCAGCAGTCCATAATCTCCAGCAGGCTGCAAGAAATGAAACCTCCACAGCTGGTTCAGCTCTCAGATCCTGCAAACCTTGCTTGAGGCAGAGAGAGGATTAACTCCATCCTCGTTTGAGTAAAATACAAAAAGCTCCTTTTCCTCTTACAGGGTGTCCAGACAGAGGCAAAGTTAAGTGCTGCTGTTCCCATATTCCCTGTTTTAGTGAGAATGAACCCACATCAGCCCAAGAGCAACAGGTGCCACGTGCTCTTTCACTGTGTAAGATTCTGTCCCATGTGCTGGTTTGCCATGGAGAAATGAGTGCATCTTTCAAGTATGCAAAGTTCACCACAAAACCTATTTTTATATGTTTTAAAACGTATCAAATAACATTTACCTATATACACACACACATGTATATATATGTCTGGCAAGGCAGCACACCTGTTTTACAGATGTGAGATGCCCTCATGCTACACACAGGGAAACACACATGGGTGAAGACCTCTGGGGAAACTTCCCTACTGAGGAAAGCTCCCCATGGAGACCAGCACTCTGGCATCTCCAGCCTCCATCCAAGCTGCCTCCCCCCAGCCACAGAGGTGCCATTTGCACGAGGGCAGCCACCTTGTTTGAGCTGTGACTCCAGTTTAACACAAGCTCAGCTGTCTATCCTGGGCTCTGGTTTAAGAAACCACTCTCCATTAGGAAGCTTCTGTTCTAAGCAGGGACCTTTAAAACCAATCCAGCAATCAGCAAAGAGTCCCATATTACAAAACTGTGCAGACAAAACAAAGGGACTGAGCCCAAATTCCCTGCCTGATACCCGCCAGTGGAATCCTCCTCCTTGGGATATTACATTTGAACTGCTCTGAGCAAAACGCAATGCTCAGCTGTAAAATATTTTCTTTTTGGCAGCTCACAATCTTGTTCCAAAGGCACATGTGAAATACATTCCTGGGTAATCTTGGAGTGAAGTGGGCCAGATGGTAGCAGTCAGATGTGACCCAATTCTTCTTAAGCTCTCATTTTTTCATAAATGTGTGCTTAAAACCCTCATGCTTCTCTCCCACAACATATATGTATTTCAGACCTTTTTTTTTGAGGCAGCTGCAGGCACCCACAGAACTGTCACCTTCTGGCAGCCTGTGCCTTGGGGGTGAAGGAGCTGTGCACATCTGTAATGGAACAAACCATCCCACTGCAGTTTTCATCCCATTTCCCATGGATCCAGGGGATATCAGGCAGCCTCCTGGCTTAAGGAGGGTGAGGGAGCGGAAATACTTTCTTCAGACTTTACTGAAAGGAAACAGATAAAAGAGGGATGGGGGTGGAAAACGGCTCCATTTGTTATATCAGCTGGAGGGGAGGGAATGGCTGTCAAAATGGCTGAGGGAATGGCTGTAGAACATTTTAGCTCAAGGCTTGGGCTTGTTTTTCTCAGAAAGACTTTGAAACGCCTGATTTTTGTCCAACTAAACATGCAGGCCCTCCCCTCCTTCTGGAGGTCTTCCTTTTGGTCCTTATTTTATTTTCACTTATTGAGCACAGGCATCTGAGTCATATCCCTGGTGTCCAAATGTTTCAACATTGACTGCAGTGTGGCAGAGCTCAGGGTGAGCCCATGTGGCTCTCACTAAAATCCATTGTCACAGGAGGATCACCTCCAGGACAGGGCAGGAAAAAGCCCCACCAGCCCAGATGGCAGCTGTCAAACAGGGCTAGGATGGTCCTGGCCCTGCTCTGACCCCACTCACCTAACAGCAGTTTTACCATGGGAGGTGTGATTTCACATGTCCATGCAGACAAAAATGATTTTTCCACAAAAATTACAGTTTTTCAGGGCTGTTCTCCCTGACAAGAAGCTTATTAGTACTCAGTCATTACTACCTCACATAATCATGGTCCCTAGAGAAAAATAAACCAGCTAATTCACTAAAAAGTCTGTCTTTCCCAGCTGAAAAGAAGCAGAGTGAGAGTTTGTTAAAATGGCTTTTCTGCCCATCAGAAGTGTTCAGCAAAGGAATTAATAGAAGCCTCCCTCCAAGGGCCTTGGCTAAAAATTTTATAGGGGAGGTATATTAAGAAGAAAACAAGTTACGTTCAGCAGGTATCCATAGCCTGCCCTGGTAAGCAGGCCTGTGGAAGGTCTGTGTCTGGATTTCACATTTGATAGGAAATGGGATGGCAGCCATCAGAGCCCACACACACCCTGCCCTGTGCCCTGCAGCCTCTCACCAGCACAGCCCTCTCTCCTGGGCAGCCCTGCACAGCCAGCAGCACCAGCCTGGCTGGACACCACAGCCACACACAGACATGTGCACATCTCACCAAATTTAGAAGGTCTAGCCTTCCTCCTTCGGTGGAAAAGCTGCATGGAGGCAACGTGTTCAGTCAAAGCACATTGCATAAAGAAAATTCCAAAGTGACACAAGCATTTTGTCCCATATCGTGGAGGATCAGCCTGAGCAGCTGAATTTAACTTCCAAGGCAGAGTTCAGCCTCCCTGGTGGTGGCTGGGAGCAGCTGCTCTCTGTGGAAGGGCTCACTGCACACACAGGAGCCAACTTTGGCAGTGAGGACGAGCTGAGGATCCCACACCTGCACCTCACCAGTGTCATGGGTTTGCATTGTCTGCAAGCATGAGGCAGCTGGAATTGTTAACCTGGAGAAAAGAAAGCTCAGTGAGGACTTTACCACTCTCTACAATCACTCTCCACTGCCCTAAAGGAGGTTGTGGTGAGGTGGGGTTTGGACTCTTCTCCCAGGCAAACAGTGACAGGACAAGAGGAGAAGGCCTGGAGCTGGGCCAGGGAAGGTTTAGATTGGATGTTAGGAACAATTCCTTCACTGAAAGAACTGAGGCATTGGAACAGGCTGCCCAGGGAATTGGAGGAGTCACCATCCCTCCAGTAAACACCACTAAGGGTATCTAAAAGACGTGTAGATGAGGCTCTCAGGGACATGGTTTAGTGGTGGACTTGCAGTGCTGGGTTAATGGTTGGACTCAATGATCTTTTCTCCAACCTAAATGATTCCATAGTTCTAGGATTTAATACACTGCTGAAAGTATTTTCTGAAATGTCTCTTGTCCTTTGCAGTTTCTTGGCAAAGCTTGTTGCAATGCAGAGATTGAGCTGGAGAGAAGTGTTTGCTCAGAAGCCAATGTGGCAACAAAACGTCAGTGCTAGCAGGATACCCATGGCATTCCTTCCCAGAAAGTGAGCAGCTTAAACCTGAGAGACCAGCTACATCAAAATACAATTCGCTAATTTTAAAAATTCCAACAACAAAAACCCAAGCCACCACCACTACCAGCACTGCCAAAATCCCATCTCTAAATGTTCTTGAGATGCAAAATCCTATTTCCACACACTCACTGTTTACTCTGGGAAAAAAGAGAAAGAAATACCTTTTTGGCCACTGCCCAAATTAGGGATCCTGATAACTGATACCATTCCCCACAGAGTCAAAGTTCTGGCAGAGAGATTTTAATGTGCTGCAGGTAGAAACTGATCATATAATATCAGATGTTCTGCAAGCGAAACATGAAATAAAAAATACAAAAAATACGTGCAGAATATGATATATTTTTGGGAAATATTTCCCAAGCTAAAATGTAACTGTGCAGCACTGCTCAGTTTCAGTGTTAGTACAAGCCTACAGAGCCAACTTAGGAAATCACAGGTGTAACAAAGGCACTGTAAATTAATGCAAATATTTCACGAAGAATGGGGTAAAACACAATTTAAAAAAATTCTGAGATATCTTTGTGTAAATTTCTGCAAAGCTGTAGCATTTTCCAAGCTATCCACTAGCTCCAACATGAGGAAGAAAATAGCCTGATTGCATATCCTCCTGTCGTCAGTGGGTACAGGTGCTTCCCAGGTCTAAGTTGAGAGATGTGAGCATCTTTCCACCTAGGGAGATTTTCACCTTCTGGTAAAGACAGAGAGCAACACAGCCAGTCATCAACTCAGCTCCAATGTGTACTGAGCTGGTGGTCAGAGATGAACTGGGGACACTGTAACACAGCTGGAAAACCAGGAGTGGTCACTGCTACAGTACAGAATGTCCAGGATCTCATGGGTGAAGGTAACCTGCATAGCCTGCATCACAGATGGGGTGTTCAGGGGAATACTGGATGAACAAGATCAAAGGCTTGAATATGTCTTTCCTTTAGGGGCAGTGGTCAAATCAACCATTATTAGTTTCTGCATGTTAAGGAAACTTGTGCTATTGCAGAGCCACAGAACACCTGAGGGAAGGAAGATATTTGAAACCTGCTTGAATAGAAAAGGAAAGTAATGAAATCTGAGCCTCCCACAGGGTGCAGGGAAGGGTGAGGGTACAGTTTCTGGGGAACAGAGGGCTTGTATCCACAGAATGACTCCACGAGCTTTTTTTTTTATGTAACATATTCCTGGATGGATATAAGGAAAATCCTTTAGGAAAGTCTGCCTTGTAACAGGTTTTGACAAAACATTGCCTAACATTCTTCCTATTGCCTCTTCTCTACTAGGATAGACCATTTTGAAAGCTCCGATTCTTGTAGTTTAGAGAATGAGAATCACAAACCCACCATGTAGCCTGCAATGCACTGTACTGGTGAGCACACTCCTTTGCCAAAAAAGTAGGATGGCCCATCCATGCAAATCCCTCCCTTTTTACAGCTTTCTCCCTCCTTGCAGTTTTCAAACTACTCAAGAAACATAAAATTATTTCCTAGAACATATTCACTGTTGAACCAACCCAACTCCCCATGCCAGTGTTTGGAAACCACTTGTCTGTTATGATTAAGAAAACCAGTGGTGCAATCCCGTCTTTCTTTGTGTCAGGCCAATTTCCTTCCCACAATCAACTCTCAATGTCTCAACTCTCAAACTTAGGTTTGTACCCATGACTACTTTTTAGTGCTAGACTAGTGTTTGCCAGGTGAGAAATTTCATTATTCATGATAAGAAGGGGAGGCTCTTTTCCCAAATGAATGCCAACAAAAAGCTGCAAGTTCCCATGCAGCACTACAGGTCAGGGGGCAAGAACTGTAATTATATTAATTTATATATACTTTTATATGCATATACATGGGCAGTGGTTGGTGCATGTAATCAAAGAGAAACAAGCATCAACATTACTCAGCCAAAGCAAGCACTAAAGGCAAACAAGTCTAATCATCACACCTGAATACCTGCAGCAGAAATGGTGTGCCTGCACCACACTGGGCTTTTAGTTGGCACCACTATTTTAATGGGCTTTTCCTCACAACCGTATCCAGTAACTCTGGAGCCACACTCCAGCAATGTTTCATCAAACCATCACCTGTAGCTGGACTGATTCTGGATCACAGGACAAAACAAGGGTGTGTTTTACTGCTGTTTAAAGATGGGGCTCTGCCCTGAAATCACTCTGAACTGAAACTCCTTGAGAACTACCAGGAATAAACCTCATGAAGGGCCTTTGGAAATGTGAAGGAAGAAGGCAAAACAAACAAATCAGGATAAGGCTGACAGAAGGGTCGCATGTTGGGCTGATCAAAACCTTGCTTATTCCTTTACACACATGATACTCATTCCCTCTGTTCCACGCACATTCCATTCAATTTTACATATTTTACAGCAACGTGGCACATCAGATGTGCAGCAAGGCCACGTGCACAGAGCACAGCACCCCCAGGCCAAGCTCTCTGCACACACAACTCCATGCAGATGCATCCAGCCTGAAACTCATAAGCTGATTCCCATGATTTCCAGCGAGACAAGTTTTCAATTCAGCAAAAAGCTGGACTGTCAGCTAAGCCATTTATGGCAGCTCTCCCCATCTGCAGCCCTTCCCCCTGTGCACAAACCCTCTTTCTAAAAAAGGCTGCAGTTATGATCAGTTCCCACAGGGTGATTCTGGGGAGACAGTGCTTGCAGCAGGAGATATTATAATTGGCAGTAATTCAGGACCCAAAAATGGGACACAGACCATAGTTCCCCATGGTCTTTTCTTACAGCACAGCTAAGCCAGAATTTCTATCATGCTCTCTGTGACATTAAAATCTCTGACATTGGACGGGCTCCAAAGTGATGGGGGGAACTTAAGAATTAACTTTCCAGTCAAACCTGCGTCAGTCTTTGTGTCAATGTGTTCCTTCACTCATTTCCAGTCAAACAGATTTAAATCCGTGGAAGAATGAAGGAAAAAAAATAAAATCAAAGCAGTAAATGAGAAGGCTGCATACCAAATCCTCTTCCTTCCCTTTCTGAGAAATTTATGGATTGCAATAGCCTGCATGCTTGAGGCTAAACTGCAAATACTCCGGGGGAAAGCCATCCAAGGAAGTGGAACTGCTGCAGGAACACCACCTGGGCTGGCAGTGATGATGTACCACTTGGCAAGGCTCACCAAAACACCGTGACCTTGTCAGCATTCCTGCAGTGGTGGGTGGAAGAGTCTGCACAGCCACCTCCTGCCACTCCCAAAGGGGTTCACAGGAGCCCATGGACACAGCCAGCCCTTGGAGCCTCCAAGTGCAGCATCAGCACGAAGAAATATCACCTGGACAGCTGAAGAAGCCTTAGTCAAAAGTTTCCAAAGACACGAGTCCTGAGAAAGCTGAAGCCATTCTCCTCTTTGCTGTTAGGGAGAATGACTCTGATTTAATTGCTGGAAATAACCTGGAAGGTTGTCCTATTCTTAACAGAGAAAACACATTCTGAAACATTATGTATAATTGAATGGAAATCTATCAGAGCAAGAAGTCTACTCAGAGAAAGATGTTTCAGAGGTACAACCCTAGGAAGGCCACTGAGAGAGCAATTTGGAAGATAGTTATTCAAACTGTTTGTGTGGTTTTGCTTATGTCTTTTTCCCTAGAGAATTATTGAGTCTAATACAAAGTACTCCAACATAAGCAGAACTTCTATGAACACCCCCACAAAATATAACGTAAGCAGATCCATATGGTCCTGGCAAAGGGTGGAATGGACATCTGTCCTGAAAAATCCTTCATAGGTATGCTTTTCTGAAAGTTTAAAATGCTCCACATCTGTTTCCTTCCCAGCTGGCAGAAAACCCATAGAACTGCAGATCTCCTGATTTGTTAATCAATCTAAAAATGCATTACAACTTTTGACATAAGAAACCCAGCTTTACACGCTCAATTGACATTTCATTTTCCCTTTGCCAAACTTGGGGCAAATGGGATCCTTCCAGAAGCCCTGTCTATACAACAGCCATTTCACATTAGCCAGTCATGAAAATCTGTTTAGCATTAGCAATGGAGGACACCTGTGTGTGGACAAGATGTTGACTCTCCCTCTGCTCTCAATTCTGTCTTGTCTGGCTCTTCAAGTAAAAATTCTTATCAACACAATGCTGAAAACAAGGTTTTCCACAGAAATCCTACCCAGGGTAGTCTGTAGCAGCAGAGAAGAAAGTGTCAACCCACAGAGGGGTGCTGCTCATACCCACCTCTGGACCAGAGGAAATGCAGCAGGAGCAGCTTTGGCATACAGTCGGCTGCTCTGTGCACACACTTCATAGCTCTGTTTTCTCCCTTTGCTTTTGCTGTCAGATGGAAAACTTTGTTCTGCTAAAGCCAAAAGCTTTGGTTATAATTTTGTTTGTGGGGTTTTCTTGAACTATGAGGTGAGCCCCCAGGCCTCCCTGATGTAGCAATAACACCAGGTTTGTTCCAAGTTCCTTTTACTTAGGAAACGCAGAGTTTTGTAAGTTCCCAGTTTCATTGTCAGTGTTCTCCCAACACCACAGACATTCATTGTCAGAGCACAAAATTCCACGGATTTTTATACTTACATCCTAGATAGCATTTGAAGCTGTATCTGTTGTCTGATGCACACAGCTTGACTTTCCTCTTCTGTGATCTTCCTGTATGCAGCTATAGGTGCATAGCAGGGTGTGAACAGACTTAAAAAGAAAATTATTGCCAGTGCAAGGACTCATCACTGATAGAGCTGTGGAGGAGGAAGAAAAGGGGACACACACACAGATGCTAAGTGGGTTGACAAGAGTGCATGACAAGAGTCCTTTAGGGAAGCTGAGAGAATGCTAAAGCAGCACTAAAAGCAAATGTCACCTCTTGCTTGCAGCCTGGGAGGGCAGTGACGTGGGCAGGGTGAGGAGCCTTATGTTGTGTGACAGAGGATCCAGAGCAAGGTCAACTGGCAACACAAGCAATGCATAACAGAAACGTGGAACTGCTGGAACATCCATTGAGGGGAACAGAGCAGACCAAGAGCTCTCTGGAGCACTTGGCTCACCAGACAAAAGCATGTTCTAGAAATAGTAATCTAAAGTAATCTAAGAGTAATCTAAAGGCACTTCTCAAAAAATAAAGCTGGGACAAGGTATGACTAAGATTCAGACAGCCTCCAAAACTTAAAATCGTTTTTTTTTTACAAGGAACGAACAAATGTGGTGGTTACCTGAGAGGAAAAATATTATGACCCACACAGAGCTGGGAAATGTCCAGAGGTCCCCTTCTGAAAAGGATACTGGGCTGTAAAAATCACGAGGACATACATCCCTTAAAGATGTAGTCTGTTTGTAGATTTTGGTTCCTTAGAAGAACTTCTTGGAAGAAAGTTGTTTTCTAGAATCATTTGTTAAGAGTAAAACCCAGCCAAAATCTCCACAAACTTGCTTTCTCAAAACCACCTTTTCACCAGACAGTACACGCAACAGAAGTGAAAGTTTTTATATGCTTTAGCACACAGACAAAAAACTAGAAGAGGGAAATTTGGGGTGTGTGGTGAGAAACAAGTATAGGAAACAGCTCTGATAAAACCAGTTCCACCACAGCCCCTCCTCTCCCAATCCTCTTGCCTTACTTCTTACTTTCTGTTGGGAAGGCTTTTTATTCCATACCCCTGAACCTTCTTAATTAACTGTGAAGTCATCCACATCTCTCTTTCAAACCACCAAAAAAAAAAAAAAAAAAAAGGCCTAGAGCAGCCATATCCATTTGACGCTTGCATACATGTATGTGCACACAAAGCTACTCCATGCACGTTAAATACATTAAAATATGTACACTGGCAGGGGTTCTAAAGGGTATAATCCTACTGCAAGCAGTTTCTCATTCTCAGTTGATTAAAGTATTAGTACATAAAACATCTGTCAGAAATAAAGATTAGGCAATGGGCTTGGACTTGTTCAGGAGGAAAGCAAACATGCAGCACAAATATCACTCAAGTTAAATCCACCTCATGTAATAGTAACCCTTCCACTGCCAGGAGCCCATGTTTTATTAGCATGAGACTGTGGAAATTAGAATATTTTGGTTGGTTTGGCCAAGCCTAAATTTCACAAGGACATTCCACTTATTTCATCCTGATTCAACTGAAGTACTGCATTGAACTGAAGAAAACCTAAGAGAATATGACAAACCTATGCAGTGAAGCACAAAGTAGAAAATACAGCATATTGTTCAGTGCAGACTAATCAACATATCAAAATATAATTTTTGCTCATTTTCACAGACAAAATCAGAACAGTTGCTTTCTAGGGATGATTAAAAAAAAGTAAGAAGCTAGATCTTGACATGCCATCATATGCAAAAACTAGTACTTGTTATTTATATAACAAATAATATATGTATATATGAGAATTCCAGTAAGATCAAACCCAAGAAACTCATTGTTCATCACTATCCATCCACATCCCCAGCCTGTTCCTCACCTATCCTGAAACTACCACAGGAAAAAACCCCATATGGGTATGTGGTCATATCCACAAAACCCAGTATCAGTTTATCTGATTCACCCATATGGATGCAGACTGCAAGAACCCATAAGCATGGCACTCTATAACTTTCCAGTGTTTTACTACGAAACTATACAAACATTTTAATACAGACTTTAAGTTTGCCATCATGTAAAAGGGGATGTAGTTACAGTTTTATGCCTTCAGTGGTGCTTCTGCCCTGAAGTTCATCTCCATAGAACAAATGCCATCACTGCAGCTTCCTGAGCTGACAGCAGCTGCTGCTGTCCCAGGTGGTGAGAGTGGGGACTTGGCAGCCCTGTCCCACCTGCATCACCAAGGAGGACTCGAAGACCAGCTTACCTACTCTTCAGGAAGAGTCCTGCCTTACTGAGAATCCCAGGAGAAGAGGTAGCAAAAGCCTTGAGCTGGAGAGAAAGGGAGCAGAGCATAGAAAAGCACAGCACTGCACAACTGCAGGCGTGCTGGGAACAGCACAGCACAACCTTGGGACATCTGCTTGTTGCCCATGGTAGAACATTCTCCTGGTGTCAGCATTCTCCTGTCAATTTGGTGGAAGAGTTGAAGTTTCCAGCCCAACTTGGGGTGGCAATGATGGTTTTTGTTTGCTTTTCCTTCAAATGAGGATAAACATGAGGTATTTGTCTACCTAGCAGGTTTCTTCCTTCCTGTACCTCACCCTCCCCTTTTGTGAAGGCCAGAAACCAGATGCAAGAAACGTGAATGATTTAAAGCCTTCAAAAAAATGGAATCTCTCACAAGGAATATATTGAGCATATTGTGATCTTCTGTACATGCAGGTGGACAGAGACTATGAGGAATGGGGAAACATTAATACGTTATAGCCAAAATAAGCTTGTACTTGTCTCATGACTTCCAGAAGAAAGCTTCTGGGCAGAACCCTGGAAGGCAGACTGCATGTTGCAGCAGGACAAAAACCTATTTGTAACACTCTGCCACTAATCAATTAGCTACAGAAGGATAATGCCAGCTGTTCAAGAAAAATGGAAAAGGGAAAAGTCATAGAACTTTTGAGACACAAGAGCAATATTTAGATCTGACAACAGTATACATGATGCTGAGTTAACTTATTTTCAGGCAGCCTGGAAGGTTATCAAAAAAGCACACACTGAGAAAATTCTTTCAGAATCACAGACCCAGACATTGCAACTATGATGAGAGCATCCACTCTATGTACAGAAGGAACCAGAACAGATATGGAGAAAGACACTGCAATATTTTATTTTGATTACTTTATTTTTTTTTAATCTTCAAAGTTTTCTGCCTCAAGACAGGAATGCATGATAGATAGAAATGGCTCAAACATCTTCACATGAAACACTCTTAATCATAATTCATTCACAATTATTTTTCTAAAACATCTACAGTTACATAATCCCATTTCCATCCATTATCACAGATTTAATTATTTGTTAAACAGTAGTTGCCAGCAATTGAAAGCTGTAAGGCTTTTTGCATATTAGTAGAGTCTTCTGAACTACACAAGAATATCACAACTCTAACTCTCACTTACATGGCAACCCCAGGTGACAGATGTTCCAAAGAGAAATATGTTGCTTATGTGGAGTTCATAAAAATGACAGAGAGCTCTCTGTGCCCCGTTAACTCTACTATTCTTTCTCCTTTACTAAGATTATTTTCTAAACCTACAGCATATTCCTCCTTTGTAACCAAGAACTTTGATGAGCTGATGAACTTTATCTTCCACTGCTGCTATTTGGCAAATTCGCAAGTCAGGCATACTAGAGCTCTCCAGTAAAACTCTATGTACAGAGCACAGTTTAAACAGATGGGTTTCTTGGAATCCATATCTCCCTCCATCTGAAGGGAACTACTTTGAGGTTCTCTGGAACTGTTGTAAACAAGAGGATTTTTTTTTCTATATATATATATGTGTGTATATATATATTTATATATTTTATATATAAATGTTCTAAATGTCCTTTGGGAGTCCATTTGTTTTTATCTTTCCAAATGATGACTAAATACCTGATCTGTAGCATTTCTCCTGAGAAGATACTAGTAAGGGAATGACAGTTTTGATGCACTTTGGAATGGCACAATCACGTAAACGTTTGCACAATTAAGACTTATGAACTCATCCAAAGTTTCTAAACATGATATTCTAACTAAGAACTAAAATACCAGCACAATGCAGCAAGTTAAAAAAGAAAATTCTATGTAATCAAAATATAAACAAGTACATAGGAAATGGATATCTGCCAGTAAATCTCTATCTCTTTTAAAGTAGGAAATGTATGCACTTAAGAAAAAAATGTAGCTATCTGACAGGCTTTGTAAAAAAAGTACTTTCCAAATGCATAACAAATGCCAAGATATCCCGTAACTGGCCAGGTATAGCCACATGAGAGCTGCATGGCTTAGAGCAACCCAGGGAGGGGTGAGGTGGGGCAGAAATAAAATCACAAAAACAATAGATCAGCAAGTCTAGGGAAAACAACAACAAAAAAATCACATCATCATCATCTAAATTACTGTATGCTTATACCACAACTGCTAAAAGAGCCAGGGAAAAAAACCAGAAAGTAGAGATTGCAGTTTAATGATTTTAAGAATTACCTCTAAAAATTCAGAAGAAAAAATTATCAACTTACTAATTCTAAGCACCAATTTAATAATTTAAGTTAACTGTATTTATATTTTTCATACTAAGGATGGAGCAAGTTCTGCTTGAAGGCTTAAAGTTTAACTCTGGAGCCCATCTGACTTCTGTGTTCTTGTCATGCTTCCTCTGCTGTTCACATCAGCCACTGTAAAAGATTCTCTCAAGTTTCCAACTCTCTTGGCAAGCAATTCTTTGAAGAGACAATTATGTCCTAGAGTTTAAGTCAACTTTCAGGTCATGAAAAGTGAAACATGCCAGTATTTGGTTAGCCTGCTAGTTAAGAGTCTGTGAAAATGGAACAGCCAATACCATTCCTCGACAGGATTTGCCTTAGAACTAGCAGCACCCAGGGCAGACCAACTTTGAACACATCCAGACTCCACAAGGAATTAGTAGTGTTAGAAAATTGCATATGTGTTAGATCAAGAAGGCATCGCCATACATGTGGCATTGTTACATTATTTTTCCTCTATTTTTCTCAAGAAAAAACAAAGGAAAACAGCCCTACAAAGAGCTTTTTGGTTGCTTTTTTTCATTCTGTTTGTCTTTGCATCTGGAAAAAGCAGCACAGTGCTTCCCAGCTGAAACAGCTCAGCACTTCCCATCAGCTCAGTTCTTCTAGAAAGCACTTTCAGATAGTTAAGGTGGTCTACTTCAGCTAATTCTCAGAGCTAACCTTTTTTTCCAGTATGTATTTCATGCCACTTCCTGACAGCAATTTCGGAACTGAAACGGATCTATGGTAATGTCCACTACTAACTGCAACCAGATCTTGCTACAGACCATCAAGCCAGGCCCTTGGGATGGTTCCACACGTTGAACTGAAGCTTAGACTAAAAATCTCACTGAAACTCAAAATCTGGAGTGGTCATGAATCTCAGCTACTCTTCCCTATTTGAACCCTCACCCTTGTAATGAAAGCACGCACACCACAGGGAAACAACAGCCACCTGAGCTGGGAGCATTAAGACACCGGTGAGTTATCCTGCTGCTCTTCCGTGACCGTGGACTCGCTGTGCTCCTCGCTCAGCTCGTTGGAGGGCTCCTCGTAGCTGGGCTCGGCGGGGTCCAGGCTGCTTCCCTCGCTCTGCTCCTCGCTGTGCTCCTCGCTGTGCTCTGCAGACTGCTCCAAGTTGCTCTCCAAGGAAGCAGGAGAGCTGCCAGTTACGCTTTCGTTTTGGTTCATTTCATTAAAAGGCTGCGGGAGATGTGCAGGAGACTGCACAGCGTTCTCACTGGCAGGGATGGGCACTTTGGTGGCACCAATATCCAGGACAATGTCATTTGGTGGCAGAGTTACCTTCTCCACAAGTTTCCACTGAATAATACTCGTGTCTTTCCCTCCAGTTGAAATCAAGTGACCGTCACTGTGAGTGAAGCTGACGTTTGTCACATGACTACTGTGAGCACTGTATTTGTGACTCGGGGCCTATTGCAAACAAGCAGAAAGATAAATCACATGTTGACTTGAAGAGCACATGATATGGAAATTTAAAACTACTAATATTTTTGCTTAGCCCTTCAGGAGAGATCTTAGTTCACAAAAGAGTAAAGAATTATATTTATATTAGATTTCCCACCACAATACTTCTTCTCTTCTTTGCAACTTGGAACAGATTTAAATCTTTATAGAAAAAGTAATGGACCTAACATTAAGGCCAGCAAACACAAAGCATCAAGACTCATCTCCAGAATTTAAGGATAACTATTGACACTTCTCTCTTAGGTATATTGTTTTATATTTATACTGTTTTACATTTTCTATTTTATATGTAAAATTAATGGGGATTCTTGGATATAAAAGAAGTATTTGCATCCCAGTCTTCAAAACAACTAAGCTGAAAGCAAAGAAATGTTAACAAGCACATGGACTTGACTGGTCTAGACTTACCTTTGGCTTAGAACAGGGATACTGAAAGAGATGGACCTTACAAAAATCATCAGCCACTGCTATCACTTTTCGGTTATGAGATCTGACAAGGGCATTTATGTCTGTCCCATCTGATCCTTCGGGCCAAACTCCTAGGAAAGAGTACAGCAGATATTCAGCAATGGTGGTTTTGGACACAAATCAACAGACAATACACGAACAAAAATAAAATCTATAAACCTGTGAGAAAGGGCAAGATGAACAAAAGGTAAGACAGAAATTCAGCTGAAAATGGAATGTGCATTGCATTAAATGTCATTAATATTTTGCCAGTCTAATGCTGCTCCCCACACCCTGTTCTCCCAAATCCTCAGTTTCAGCCAGGATGATATCTTGGTCTTAACATTTGTTTCCTGTTCAATACTTCAGTCTTGTTTAAACCTTATCTTTAGATAAAGTTTGCTGCTAAAACTGGTAACTCTTATTACCGTCATTCATGCACAGACATGTCAAAAGCAACAGTGATGCTGAAGCACACAGCAAACCCAGGTACCATACATTGTGGTCCTACTGGTTTCTTCTCTGGTTTAATTTGTTTGAGTTCTTGTATTTTAAATCCCAGTATTTGTGCAACTCAAAGAAGACAACTGATTGATGATATACTGCACAGAAACCCAGCCTGTGCAAGTTTCATAGATGTAAGTGCTGTCAAGTGCTTAAGTACAATTCAATACGGTTTTAAGTCAAAAGAGTGACACAGATATGACTAGACAAAAGAAAAACAACATTTCCCAGATGAAAAACACTGATCAAATTTGCGGTGGGGGAGACTCTAAACAAAATTATTTTAACAAAACATAAAGACATCAGAGATGCCTGTAATAAAACAAAATTCACATCTGCACAGAAAGCTGAACAAAGGTAAGCAAGGGATTATAAGATACTAATATATGCCAAAGGTACCATGTTTTTAAGATTAGACTTGGGTTTTTTATTAGGTCTAGGAGTTAGAAGGAATTTTTCCTCCTCAAATTTCACCCCCACCCCAAAAAACTTCATGTCCAACTAACCAAGAGGGCTGTTGATTATCAGATATGAAAATACCTTCTTCCTCCCTTACGGTTGCTGACTTCAACAAAATAAAAACCATGTGCTGTCTACTGTTTTATCCAGCACAAAAAGCCAAATCAGATTTTCTTTATCATCTTGTTTTTAAGCAAAATGGCAAAGAAGATTTAACTTTAAAGCTGTTTTTTCCCATTCTTCAGTGGGTGGAGTAAGAACTTCATTTTCTCTGAAGAATAACAAAGGCAGCTTGTTAAACTTGTTACAATGCCAATAAGCTACACTGTAGGTAATTTACTAAATAAAGACACGAAGTGCTAAGGAAAGTATTCAGAAACATTTTAGTGTTCTCACATCAATGAAACCAAAGTGAAAAATATATGATATTTAAGAATTTCCAAGTAGTTCAACATGAATGAATTTTACCTTTCCTCATTCACTCTATATACGAAATACTGTCATCATGTGGGAGTAATAAATGCCTGAAGTTTCAGCTACCACCTTAGGCAGGCTTTGATGAAGAACTATGCAATTTCCTCTTCTATTTAATTTCCTCTTCTTTTTAATTTAAGATTAAAAGGACTAATATCCAAAATTGAAGCTTTTATTAAACATCTTTTATGTTTGTAAAGTCCTCTAGCAGTTCCAAAGGTAAGGCAACCCTTTGTCATACATAAGACAGCAGGATTTGCTCTCAAAGCATCATGCAAACATGAAAAAATCCAAGACATTAATACAACTGAGTCTTGAATTCTTAAGATAACTGTAAAAATTCTTAACTGTAAAAATAACAAAACCCTCAAAATAATGGGATTTCATTACAAGGCACGACAGCAGCACTTCAATTTTAACAAAGCCAGCAAGACAGCAGTAAGCCTCTCAAAAGAATCTGTTCAGACAAAGCTGTGGGAAATGTGCAGCAAACCCAAGAGTGATTTCAAATTTTTCGGGTGCAGACTGATGATACTGCTGAGCCAGTAGTAATAGCAACTGCCAAAATGAGCAATGCTTTTCTCATCCAAACCACCCATTTCCATCCTTTTCCTTCTGCTGACAACAGTGCCATGCCTGATCCTATGGCACACTACCCATAGAGCTGAATTGTAAAACATATACTCCCAACAGCCCAGACCCCACAAACTTAACCCTCTCTCCTGAACATCAGTGAGCAGCCCCTGGCTTGCTTGGATCCCTGAGACAGCTGACTCCTGGGTCAAAGCCAGATTGGCAAATATCTGATAGGTTGGCTTAGCTGCACTGTCTGATTTAATGGGAAAATACTTGCCTTTGTTTGAGGTCAAACCATAATTTTAAGATCCTGCAATGGGTGTCAAACTAGCAGACAATATAAAATTAGGGTGTGATGAATCTTGGCTAGGAAGTTTAAATATATTCTGTTCTGCCCTGGAATACCATCACATTATCTGCTTTATCTACTTCATTCCCAGTTCTCTGGCACACTGAAGATTTTGTGAGCAGTTGAAACTAATTAAACTTAATTCAGAGTGGTTGAAGTTTCCATTAATCCAAAAGAAAATGCAGACAGTATCAGGAGACTTATCCACTTCTAAAAGCAGTAAGTAAAATGGTTTCTCAAAACAATGGTTATGGGAGCTGCTCATGCCCAGCCTGGGACCAGTCACTAATAACAGCTTCTATCTAAGAGCTCTTAAAAAGCCAGTGGTCTAGATGTGAAACTAAACTCTTTCTGCACTCCCACATCTCACCTCCTTAGATCAGGAGTAAAGGACATTTGTAGGAAAGCCCTGGGATTCAGAGAGCTGCCGCCCTCATTCTGTCTGTTCTATCAAATGTAGTGGTTAAAGTTCAGTAGTTACAGAGCCTGCTACCTCAATGTTTCTGACAGATTTAAGAACTCTGCAAAAAAATGTAAAATGTTTCAGCTCCAAGCCTATTCCATAAGGAGTGTGCAGTCCTTACCAAGTGTTTTCCTTGTTCCTGGTGGAAGACATCATATTATCAGTTTTGCTTTTCACCTTTTGTAGCCTCTCCTGAATCTTCTGATACTCCATTTAAAAAAGGCTTTTGTGCTGCACTATTATTGCAGGCACAGTAGCAAAGCCAGTAAGGAAACAACAGCTGTGGTCCAATTCCTTTTTAGCCTAGGCTTACATGAACAGAGCATCAGGAGATGCTTCTACTTCACCCAGACAGATTGAATAAAAACACCTACAAATACATAATCTATTTCACAGTTCTCAGGCTAATGGAAGCCAGTATTTTCATCAAACTAGCAATAAACAACAGTATTCAGCTACAGAAAGAGCATGCTCCTGTTTTTTCTGCTACCTACCAAGCTCCAAAAAAATCAGAAATATTTATTCTGTCCATCAACTTCCTTCTCTGATCCCTTTATTCCTCCTATTCTGTCTCAGATCTTTGGTATCCAAAAAGGAAATCATGCCTGGTTATTAAGCACCAAATCCCTCTACCCAACCAATGTGCCACACAAATGTGTCAGTGCTAGCCCTCACTCCAACCTCCATCCTTTGAGGCTACTTGCTTGTTAAGCACTTGGCAGCCCTTAAATATGCACAAGAGGTGTCAGCAGCTACAAAAACGACTCACACTTCACTGATTTTCTTCTATCCTGCATGTAAACTGGTATTCAAAATTGAACTCTAGTAACTGTGAAGAGAAGATTTGTAGATCTAATTCTTACCTCTAAAGAGTTTGCTGGTTTGCTTGCTTTTAGTATTTCCACAGAACAGAGGCAGGTACCTGATCTCAGTGGTGGAAGAGAGACGTTCAGCATCCTGCTCACACAACTACACTGGGAAGCTGAACCCTACTTTTAAACCCCTCACAGAGGGGTTCCTCCTTTATGGCCAACAGAGCTGCCTACAGCAAAAGCAATTTGAAATGTTTTGCCACAGCCTATGACAGTTCTATTAAATGCAGATTTGTCAGCTTTTTAAATTGTACATTTTAAAAATAAACTACTAAGTAAAAATCTGTCTACTCTTTAAAGCATTTTTATTCTATACAAACAGAATATATTACTCACCTCGGACTACAGGTATCAAAGTGCTGTCATAATTTTATGAACTATAATCTACGCTCCTAACGCTCTTGTTCCTGTCCCAAAACAAGGTAAAAGAAGGAAAATGCACATGTGCCATACAAGCACTTTAAAATATAAGCCTTTTGCTTCAGTGCCTCCATAATTGGTAGCCTAAAATGACAGTGGGAGAGTCCACCCCCAAACTGCAAGAACTAAATAGAAACCAATTGTACATTTTCTATAGAACACTTGGTGCACTGTAACACAGGCAAATACTGTGGTCAGGCACTTTGGTCTGTGACCTCAGCACCATCCCTTAATAACCATTAGCAGTGTACTTTTAATGAGAAATTGAAGCAAACAAAACCACAAAAGCACAGTGTCAGTAGCTTAGAAGTGAGTTAAACAGTGCTTACCAAACACCTGGAAGCCTAGCACACAAGTGTACGTTGTCCAATCTATATCCTTACAGTCAGAACGATTCCTGATTAGCTTACAGCCACTTGGAATGTCCCCTGAAAAAAAAAAGTGAATGATGAGTTATACAATGCAAAATTATATTTCCATAGGTGCTTTTGAAGAGATGCAGTAAGTAAATGCATCTTAAATTTCATTTGGAATTAAATTGTAGAGGCAAAGACAGACCAGCAGCTTTATCAAATTCCAGATACTTGAAGCTTTACTTTTTTATGAGTCATCTTTACTTCTCATTTCCCTCTTCTGATAGCGTAACCTCAAAAACACTTCCCTGCAACTTGAGTACCCTGCTACTAACTCTATAAAATGCTTTAATGAAGTCTGTAATGTAATAATTTCTTCTTTCTACCAGCTCCACTGATGTTCTAAAATTCAAGAAATCATTCGGGAAGCTGTACTTTTAAACCAGTGAGCAACTACTGCCAGAGAAGCCTTAGACTGCTCTACAGCTTTTAACTACAAAAGGAAAGATTGTCTAGCAATACACCAAGCCAGTAATAATGGGTCATGGTTCTTTTCTTCTCTATACATGAAATTTTAAGCAACAACACCTCCTTTTGATAGACTGCACTATCTAGATTTGAAATCTAAGCTGTGACAGGCAGAAAAATATGTTAAGATGACAGACATTTAAACTGTTGGTTATTCTTGCCTGTAAAGGGAAAAAACTACAATCCTCTTGGAGCCAGTTAAAGCCATAAGAATAAAAAAAAAATTAAAACAGACTGATGTGCACTACTGATGTTGCTGGCATAACCACTATGTGTTATATTCATGTTTTCACATATTTAAAAAAGACAAACAAAAACATTAATACCACTAACTCATTAAAGTAGCATTACTGCTTTTCTTAGTTTTCACCACCACCAGCCAAGATAAAGTTTCAAACAAGAAACCCCAGGAGAGAGCTGTGGCACAGGCTCACTGATTTTATTCCTCCGAAATAACTGGTATTGTTGACACTAATTAGACAACTGTATATATTATTTTCAATCTACAAAGCTTTTGGCCAACATCAAGTCGTAGAGCCACTTGTTCTGTAAATTCTATGCTGTTAAACTGATTTATGACCTTGTAAAGAAGTAAGCTATATTTGGCATTGCCATTAGGTAATACATGGCTCTGAATAACATCAAGATATCAGGTTACACAAGTTCAAATCAGTCCCTTTGTCAGTTAGCATTTTGTACAATCCTGATCAAATACACTTTTCTAAATACTCTGACAGCTAATGCATATCTCTGTTTCCAGTGTATTTAATTTCATACTTACAGTATAGTATTTCATAGTCTCCTGAGTTTGACATTATATACTTGTTGTCCGGGGACCAGTCAAGGTGTGTAATATAGCTGGAATGTCCCTGAAGAAGAATGCAGTAACACCAGTGTGAAACACTTTATTTCAATTGAAAGTGAAGCAGAAGTTGCACCCACAGATGGGAGAGCTAACAGCAAAAACAACAAAAAAAATCATCTTCCCACCTGCCCCAGGTCTGCTGCAATTCACTTGTGCTCCTTTAAAGTCTCCTTAGTCCCACTGCCACACTTGCTAATAGCTAAACAAATGCAGGCTGGGCATCGTGTCTCTGCCACTCTCCCTTGTAAAGCCTGGCCCTCTTGGACTCCAGAATGATTTACTCCTAGAAGGCATGATGCTAAAATATGGATGAACCCCAACTTACACTGGAATTAGGAACATACATATTGCTACTAAATGCAAAAAGCAAGTAACTTGCACAGGATCAGTTTTAGATTCTAATTAAAAAGTGACAGGAATTCTTTATTTCTCTACCCATTTAAACTAACTTCCATTAAAGGTACACTCATGCAAATAACCCTTGCTCATCCTAAAAATTTAGGATTCATATCTTGGTTAACAAGCATCATATAGAAGTACAAGACCATGGACTGCTGTTAAAAGAATATGCTTCTAAGCTTGTTGAAAGCCTCTGCTATGCTTTTTGCACTGCACCATGTTAGCACCAGCTTTGAAAGGTGTCTACCCTACAGGCACTGGGTCATCTTTATTAAGACTCAAAACCCTTTTGTCTAGTTGTTTCGTTATCACCATCAAGAGCACACTGAGGGTTAAACACTTGGCTTTGCAAGACAAATACAGATAGAGTATTTTTTCTGTGCACAAACTTCCTTTGAGGAAAGTAGAGTAATAGTAACAGTAAAAATAAAGCCATGAAAGGCTCCAGAGAAGCCACAAATTTATATAAGGTAGGAATCATGGCTAGCAAATTATTAAAAGTGACATCCATGTCAATCTTCCACCCTTCCATCTCTTCTTACTGCTCCTTTTTCTTTTGTAAGACCATCTATTTCCTTCCTTTCGTAGTCATTCTGCCAGGCAACAAACTGCCACGTTCTAGACTGACAGATGTCAATTCATGTCCCTCCCTCAATGGGCATTAAGAACAAGGTGTCCCTAAGCCCCCCACAGGGTCTCTTGGCACAGCCTGCAGCAGCCATGCCAGGGCCATGCAGAAGTTCTGCACTGGCTGCTGTGCCACCCACCACGCCAGCTTCTTCCACAGAGAACTTTGATTGCTTCCAGAATTACATGTAAAAATACACCTGTGTCCCATCTCCCCATTCCCAGGTCCTCTGTGAGAGACTGCAAAAACATTTTGGAGAAAAGCTGGCTGGCCTTTATGATTTGTTTACTTATGCAGTAGTCTCTGCCTTAAGCAGAGGAACTGTGTATTGACATAACTGCTTTGCAGTCATGGGTGAGATATATGATACTGACATGCAAACCTGGTATTAAAAAAAAAAAAGTGCACAATTGGCTAGGATTTTTTTCTCTTCCCCCCTTACTTTCCAAGTCTTCCAATTTGCAATTGAACTTCAACACGGAAAAGAACTGGTCAGCCATTTACTAAATCCTGCCAGACATTTGGCAGCTGTTAAAATTCCTAGAGGTGGTGGGGTGAGGGAACAAAGCAATTGGCCAGGGGGCTCCAGGCTGCAAAATCCCTCCAGGCAAGTGATCACCAAATGATGAACTGGAACACAACATTGTTATCATATTTGCAATAGGAGGATCCAGTTTCTATTAAAATCTTTCTTTGGTAGCTGCCCACCAATAAGGCAACATTTTACTCTCTCCTTTTCTGTATCTTTATATACAATGAATGATTCATATTATCACCAGCTAAGAAAGGCATCTGACTAAACGGAAACTCCGTCCTCCACTGGCAGTGTTTATCTGTTTCAGACTTCAGTGGTGCAAGGTTCAAAATGCCCACAGTCTCTAGGACAGGCACACTAATCACTTCAGGTGAAGTCCAGTGTACCAAATACTTCAGAGTGGCTGCATAGTTGGAGCCCTCAAAAAACAGCTGCACTCATCAAAATGGTTGTTTTGGCTCATCTAAAGTTCTGATCACAGTCAGCACTATCCCTCATTGTGGAAACAGGCCCACAGGTCACAGACTTGCCTCTCTTGCAGCAGCAGAATGCCTGCCTGTGACGGAGAGGGGATTTAAACCCAACAGCAGGCATACAGCCCTTATGCACCAGCTAATGCTGGTCCAGTAGATAAAATCCTTCTGAAAGAATTCAAATAATGTATTCAAGCTGGAAGAAAGAACCAGAAGTTGACTACCAGAAGGACTGAGTCATACTATTTGGAGGTCACCCGTGAGGCTACTGAATGACAGAATGCCAGAAGGATGCAGTGCCAGGAGATTGCTCTGGGTCCTGAGCATGCCTGGGTGTCTCCCTGCTTAGCATCAAGCTGGTATGGACTCACCAGGGTGCTGGCAGGGAGCACAGGGGAGGCGCAGGGCAAATGAAATTGGATCTGCAGCCTCACAGTGAGCTGCCTTTGCACTGGCTGGAAGGGTCAGAGAGCTCAGCCCTGACACAAACCACGCTGCTGATTCTGTGTTCTACACACTGTCACTCACACTGAAAGGAAAAGGATAACAGAACTCTGCTCTGAAGCCTTGACACTTCTGCCTGGGTATAACAATGCTCAATTCTCCCACACCAATGTTTACAAATCCCTCTCCTGCTAAGCCAGCGGGCTAGAGGGACACCCAGATGTTGGTTTAAATTGCAATATGCTCTCTCCACATACCTAATACACAGAAATAAACGATCTCGTGAATCTTCAAAGAGCTCACAAAGACCTTGAAATACACAGCAAACTAAACATTATGTATGTTAGGATTAGCCATCTCTGAGTGATTTTATATTCTATGGTTAAAAAAGAAGTCTTGAGGTGAGATGTTGTACTGAGGTGCAGACACCCAGTGCCATCCCCACCAGCTCCACCAGGGCCCTGCTCTGAGCTCCTGTGGGCTCTGCCCTTACCCCACCATGTGAGTTCAGGCAGGGATGGGGCAAACCCAGTGCTGCTGCCTGCCCTGGCAGCCCTGTGCCCCCCAACAACAGCTTCACACAGGCTGCTCTGAGCCCAATGCTCTAGCATGTGTCACATTCCAAAGGTGAACCTATTCTTACGACTTCATTTGCAAATCTCATTCAAGTTCCACTTGTTCTTAATGTAAATATTTTCACTGACCTTAAAAGATAGCTGAACTTAAGGCTGAGATGTTAGATAACTAAACACTTACGGAAAAACTGTCTTTTTAGCACTGGGACGATCTCATCCAATGTAACAGTAACAACAAGCTCCACTACCCATGCTACATTTAGATCTATTTACCCTGGGCCACATCCCTCAAGTTGAAATTTTGTAGCAACACTTACAACTGAAAACAATGGGTATTTGCAGCCTCCAAGACTACACATTCTAATGGAATTTCACCACCCTAATATTATGTTGATTCAAGAAGTACTTTACCAATACGAGGAAAATATCCCCAATCAAATGTAATATTTTCCTTGAATAAGTTTCAGCATAGAGGTACAAGGCATTTCTCCATCTTACTGCTAATTTCCCATTTCAGAGAAAGAAGGTAATAGTCTGATAAGTTAGTCCTATCTGATGCAAAAGTGATCACTGCCCACTAAGAGATGCAGTACCTATCAGAGACTGAAGTTTAAAATCAATCAAATGCTGAAAAAACCCTACAAAACATAACCAAAAGGGAAAAAACATCAATCCAGAGAGTTTCACTGCTTAACACCTAAATTTATGTACAAGATGTAACAATCATGTAATGACTAGACATGCTCCAAAACTTACAGTGCATTTTCCATATCTGCTATACTTTCTTCCATTTTCTGTTACTACGTAGAGGTAAATAAAGTTGTCGTGGGATCCAACTGCAAGTAAGGTGCCATCTACAACACAGAATATTTGATATAAATAAATAGAATGTTTGTTCTGTGAAGTTAAATTATTTCAGGTTTATTGCTAAGACAATAGCCTCAGTTAAACTACTCTTTATGAATTGTACTGAAGGATTCATAACAGCGTACATTATGTTGTTTTTCAGCCATATCTGTTTACTTTGTGGGTATGTTTTTTGGACAAGTTCCTTCACTTCTGCTTTTTTTTTTCAGAGTAAGTGTTCAACGGACAGGATATAAACCTTGAGACTGCACTGGATTTCTGAAAGCTGTTGACAGCAGGCAGACTTGAGTTTTATGCATCATAAAAATGCAGAAGTGTATTTAGTCTAGGGATAGCTTAACTTTGGAAGTGTGGACTGCAAATAAATCAACACTAAACATACAAAGATGTGGAATTTTCAAACATTATAAGCATTCTTCTATTCCACCTTGTCTCCTTTTTTAAAAAATGCATGTGGACAAGAGCTGCCACAAATCACAATCAAACACCTCTAAGCATCAATGAACATCAGTGATTTATAATAAATTGCTGTGCTTGGCACATGTGGCAGCAGCAGAGGAACATTTTGCTCACTGACATGGCATGGGCGCCAAAAGCAAACAAGAAAAAGATTTGCAAGTGTATTCTTCCATCCTGTGTTAACAGAGAGGAGTCAGCCTCTGACTATTTGTCATGTCACATCTGAAGAGGAGACTCAACGCTGGTTCGGACTCCACGTAATCCCAGAGCAAACACTTCACAAATAGCTCTGACTTCCAGACAGACATGAGCTTAGGTCTATGGGTTTACATTAATGAACTTGAAAACTAACTAAGAAGAATATTAAAATATCACTGAAATATTAAGCTTTTTACAGGCTTTTCTGTTAACCTGTCAACTATTTGAGAACTTTTTTTGGAGGATCAAAGCTAGCATTTATTATAACAGCAGAGTTCAACATGAAGAAAGGGTGAGAAAGGTGATGGTGATGTTTGCAGCTACAAAATTCCAGGATTTAGTACACACAAACAAATCCATAAGCAAATCCAGTTACACATTAAGCATTTGAAACAATTTTTTCAAATCTGTGCCTTTTCTAATGCCTGGGGAGTAGTTTAGCACCATTTAACAGAACATCCATCTGGTTTATCAGAATGATTCTGACTGTACAAGTCTGCCTACCTACTGAGTAGCGCATCACTGAAAGCTGTTCGTTGCCATCAGTGTGTATTGAAACCAGATCCCTCGTTTCTGCATCCAAAACAAACCACCTAGAGAGAGGAGAATTCCAGTAAGTATCACTTCCACTAAACAAAAACCACAAGTAAGACAGCCATAACCACTGCCTGCCTTCATCATCTTATGCTAGCCCCTCAAGGGCAGGATAGACAACATCTGTTTTTAATGGAACACTTTTCTGGTTCACAAAGCAATGCAACTTTCAGTGAACAATATGTGAAAGATTCTAAATACCATTAAATTTATTCCCCTTCCCCAAACACTGTAATAATCACCAAAACATCTACTGGACAATAAACATGCCACTAAATATAACTGCATCTTATCATCATTAAGCCTTAAGCTGAATTTCATTCTACTTCTCTATTTTGAAGACAAGCTTTGATATAAAAACTGCTATTTCAATTTTTGTAAGGCAAAGTTAAAAAAAAAAACAGAAGTAGTAGATCTAGGTAGAAAACATTTCCATACTCTTTGTAGACATAAATTACATTTAAAACCCTCAAATGCTGGTCAATTATTTTCATTTCTTTTCTATGAATAATTTTATTACAGTAAGAAGAAATAACCAACCATTCACTAGAATTTGATGGTTCATAAACTAGCACATTATATTTCTTGCTTGGAAGATTTATAACTAAGGTAATTAATTGCATTTTTTATTCTGTAACAATAACTTTTAATCTGCAGTTTATTATTTACGAGGCACATGTGAGATGCTTACAAAAACTCACTGGTACACAGACCAAAATGGCCCCCAACAGCAAGACCTGCAAGATCAACAGAACCTGAGCATTTTGCAATGGGTCTGATGCCCTCCTAACTCCTAAACACACTGAACATGAGCAACACAGAGACAATGACAATTTAATAAAAATATGTATTCATATCCACAGATCATGGAAACAGGTGTCAATATGGCTGAATACATTGGAGCTGTACTCATAATTTAATATCTTTGCTCCAAACTTCTGCTCTCACAGCCATGCATATATGCCACAGGCAGGTTAATATCCTAATGGCAAATGGCAAGTTCAAACACTGTGGAAATGGGCAAGGGAATTCCACCCTCTGTCTCACAGTGAACTCAGTGGAACATTGCTAAACCTGGGAATAAATAACAATTTATTCCATAGCAAAGCTGTAAAATGAACTCCAGGAACATCATCACACATTGATTACTATGGGTGGGGATGAGATTCCAGCTCGTGCTCATTTGTGCTCAGTGTCCGACAGCCAAGCATCTGGAAAGCAGCCTGGTCCCAATGGCTTAAAACTAGCTTGTGGTTAGAGAACCACATGAAAGAAACGAAACAAAATACACATAGAAAACCCCCAACCCCACATGGCATGGACTGCTGAATAACCTGTGTGCAAGACAGACAGAACCAGTGGAAAACAGGTAATGTGTAGCTCTATTGCCTGAATTACTTCCTTGTGGCTCTGCCTTACACTAACCTTGCCCTTCACCCTTCAGTGTCCTCACCAATGTTAGCACTTCTGCTAGAATCTCGTTAGTCTTTTTTTCACAGTGCCTTGGAATACTCATATGCTCAGTACTCAAGATATTCTACATGATTAGTCACAGAAAGCTCTACTTCTCTGAAAATAGTACCACTGGAAGCATGGCAAAAGGATCTGAAAAGTGCCTTGAAAAAACTTTTTCTAGTTTACCAGCTGTGCCTTTTCAGCATGCAGCAGGATCCACAGAGAATTAGTACTCCCAAACAACTGATGATCAGGCGCACAGCAGGTATTTAAGGAAGAGGTAACAAACCCTGCAGTAGACCCTTTGCAGACAGTCCAAAAGGGGGAATGATACTGAAATATTTATCATGGGAAGTGATACGTGAAAAACCCACCAAAAGCATGATGCTTGGCCTGATAAAAGACACACCACTGTAAAACAACAGACAAGAATGGGAAAAAAGGCAGAAAAGTCAGTTTTCTTTTGACGTCAGAACTTTAACCACCAAACCCAACCTTCTTAGTGCTCCATTATTTGCCCCTGTCTTACCTCTGTACTGAAAGCTGAGCAGCACTAGAATGGTAACAGACACACACACAAGGTTTGAGTTTGAGTTCTAAACAGATTAGACGCCTTTAATATTTGCTTTAAGATTTTTAGGCTGTGAATCAAATTATTAAAAGATTTGTTATGGTTTGAGATTATTTTTTTCTATCTTAATCGAGATATATCATGCAGCTCCCATTCCTTGGGAAATAACTCCTTTGGACCAGATTTTCTGGCACAGAAAGCACTGCATGATGCTGCTGGGTAGGCAGTAATTTTAAAACTGTTTTGTTTATCTTGACTCAACTCCATTTATTTCTCATCCACTTATACATTTACTAGGTCTCATTTCAACTCAGTTTCAACTCAGCTTTGTATATCTCAAACCCATCACTGAACCATACAATCTCAGTACACACTAAAATATAGTGGTGAAAATATAATTGCTTAAAAACTCTTTTTTAAGGGTAAAAAAAAACAAAAATAAAAACTCCAAGGCTATTATCAAACTTCTTGAACATAGTATAAACTTGCTGCCTCAAATAAATTAAAAATAAGGATTTAAACTGAATGTGCCAAACTTAAAACGTAACACTAAGTGCTCCAGGAGAGGGGAAAAAAAAAAGTTAACCAAAAGCAAGCAACAGACAGAATGCTTTGGCCATGCAACATGCCTTGACTGTGCTTTAACGTAAGTTCAAAAATGTCTAAAATGTCTGAAGAAACATAGCCTGACCTTCCTTCCTAAGAGTTTCAAGTACTCTTAGGCCTGTATGTTCTGCTCTGTTTAATGCAGATAGAAACATTTGTTCAATTTAATGTTTATAATTGTAAGATGGAAAGGTTCCATGTGGTAATCAAATACACAAGAGCTCAGCAAGGTTTTTACTGGAAGGTAAACTTGGTTTTGTAGGCTGATATCATACCTAATGAATTTAGTGCAGACAATCTTCATCTTGGAGAAAATTCCCTAAAATATTTAGCATTTCATTTTTTCAAGAAACTTTAAGGACGTTTCACATGCTCAGCAGTTTCTAAAAACCAAACTTCAAATGGTTTTTAGGCATGCGGTTAGGTATAAAAAAAAATTCTAGTTCTCAAACACATAAAAAAATTTCCCAATTTTCTTACATGCACCAGGCATTATTTTATCAACAAGTTATCAACCATGAGGTATAACTGAAAAACAGAACAAAAATGCTAGTAGATTTAATATGTGCTCCTCTCACCTTTCTAATGCTATGAACATCCAGTTTTTTAATTGGTACATTGGTACTCCCCTCCCGGGAGATGATACCAAACCAGAGTTTGACTATGAAATAATGCAACTTTTTTTCCCCACTGTAAGAAGCCTAAGTTAAAAAGATTCAGTTTGTGCTTTGACAGCTTTCAAAAGCATGATGACTTCAGGAAGAACAGGAACAGTTCAGTATTACTTCAGTGCCATGCTGAACTCAGTCTTACATAAAAATCAAAACACCAGTCTGTTCACTTGCCTCTCCACCTCAGTTTAAAAGGTTGCAAGTGTGTTTGATTTGGGAAAGACAAAGATCTGTACTGTACCTGTCTTAAAAAGAAATGTAAAGTGCACGTAACATTGAAATATATGATACTTGGAACAGCAATAAGGAGTGCTCATGGAGACCCCTGAAAAAAATATAGCTTAAAAAACTCAAAATAAAACAAGCCCCAAGATCTGGGCTTTCATTTAAAGAGCTGTTGAAAAACGAAACCAGCCTAACAACAATCAGACAATTCTTCTGTCTCTGTCTAACTCATATAAGATGCTCTGCCTCCTTCTGCCATGCTTTTTAGGCTCCATAACCTCAAGCAAAAAGAATAAAAAGCAAATGATCTCCAATTATAAGGTGCACTGTATTAAAGTGTCTGCTTTACACTTTCTGTCATCACAGCTCAGCTGGAAGGCGTTTACCTGCCCGAGTGGGTTCCTATGGCGACCACGGCTCCGCTGGGATGGAAATCCGCACAGTGCCCGGGCTCCTGCACGGAGAGGCACAGACACGTTACTGCCCCATCCACATCCTAAAGGCCCAACACATCTCCTCAGATCAAAGCTATCCTAAAAGTCTGAGCTCAGGTGACACAGAGAAAACCAATCACTTAGCAGCATGCTAATCCTCAGACAGCTCTGCTCTCGGTCTATCAGTGGCATACACTGCAAGACCACCTTGCGAGCAAAAGGCCTACATTTTTGTGCAAAAAATAATTTTGCTTCGATATTAGCAGAGAACTAGCCAAACTACGAAATGAGTGACAGTAAGGAAAGGACATCTAAAGCCAAACCTTCACAACTGTATGATACCCTCTTCAGATTGTTTGAATAACAGGGAAAAAATAAAAACTGTAGCACAAATAAAGAACTAAGATTTATTCAAGTTGGCTTGTCAAAATGACATCAAGCAAATGGTAACCAGATTACATCTTGCACAATGTCTGATGAACCTTGCTAAGTTTATCAAACCTTCCAGATAGCTGTTTCTAAAAGCATAACCGTAGGATTTTGCTTGCAATCAGGTGGGACAAGAGTATTTCAGAAATTGAATGCTTTTTCCTATTTTCTAGCTTTATATATAAGCTACAAGGTTGACATACATCTAGCAGCCTGGTCCATTCCAGTGTGTGGTCCACAGAGTTCCACATACAAACTTGCCTATCTTGGGCACATGTTAAAAATAAGTCTTTGAAAGGATGAGATGCCAGGCCCCAGAGTTCATCTGTATGTCCCTAGAAAGAAACCACATGTGATTTAACAATTAATAAAATGAAGAGTATTAAAATAACACACCAACAGAGAAAACCCTTACATTTTTGGGTTATAGTTTAAAAAAAACAAGTTATGCTTACCTGTACCTCTACTATGAAACCATCGTTAAACGTTCCCCTCAAAACAAAGTTTCGTGAAGTGCCCACTAAAAATTGATCAGCTTTTCCTTCTGCTACTGCTCTGATTGTTCCATACTGGTCAGGAACCTGGGAAAAGAAACATCTGTCAAATCACATCAGGCATCTTGATAGGTGTCTCACTTTGGAGGCCACAAATAGAGCACAGTGACAGTATTAGAACTGGAACAAACAAATTATTATAACCTCAATCAGGGCTTGACCTGAAACCTCCCTCATCTATTTGTTCAGGCATACAAGATCTTACTCCAAGACAATCACAGTTATATAATTTCAATAATTTCAGTAGAAATAATTTACAACTTAAATTACATAGCTTTTAAGTGGCAAATTCACTAAACAAATGCACTCCACAGCCTTACAACTCATAAGGAAAGGAATAATTCACAGTTACTATTTACCTTCCAAAACACGTTTTGAAAACCAAGAAATATCTTGTAGCACACAGGAAATGCTTCCTGATTTTCTTAATATTTCCTGATTAGCCTAAAGTAAATGTTCATATGCCTTATGTCAGCAATGATTCTGAATCTTAGTGACTTCGTTTATTGCAGGCCTGAATTCTAACACACTGCTTTACTTTACAGTGTGCAATTGTTTGTTTTCTAAATTATTTTATTTGAGAACATACACTAATATTAAGTGATATCTGATAACGTCAGATAGAAAAATCAATCTGTCAGGATCCTGGTAACATAAAAATTAGCTTCAACATAACATTATTAACAAAAGGAAAACAGAAACACTGATATGAAGAGTGTGTTACTTTAGCCTAATAATTGTATATGATAGTCAGTGGTTACCTTCTCCGCCATGTTTTCTAAATGTCAGTATTAGATAGATCCAAGGCAGTAACAAATTCGAGATTGAACACGTAAGGGTTAAGAAAAAAATGCTGCTATAAATGGACAATAGGTAAGTGGAGTAAACCAATGGGTAAATAACTGTTTAAGGAGACCATATTATTTCAAGATAAGGGAAAACTCAAATTTTTAAAATCCAAAATACACTACCTTTTCAAGTTCATCCCCGCTGACCTAGCACTGCCATACTGCCAAATCACAAAGAACAGACATATTCACTGAACACCTGCTTTAGGATAAATTTGAAAGGAGCTCCTCATCATAGCTTATTAATCATTAATTATTACAGAATTCCAATACGTACTCTACCACTTGTTTACCTAATGCCAAACATTCTACTAAAACCCTCAAATGCTGGTGACATTGTCTTTATCTGGAGAGGCAAACTTATAAAAACACAGGCAATATTAAAGAATATCCTCAAACATCCTCTCAAACAGGATGAATTTAAAAAAAAACAACAAACAACTACAGAAGAGTTTTGAACAAAGAAAATCCTTAAAATTTCTATTCAATTTGAACACAGGAGAACTGAAGCCTTATATAGGCTCATTTAGAGGCTAAAATTTAAACACTTTTATAATAAAACATTGTAATCCACTTAAACAGCAACCAGAAGGTATTCTTTCATCCTGACTTCGAAGGCTCTGTCTTGGTAGCCAATACCTTGTTCAAGGCAATTTCCTTGTCACTTTTGCTCTCTTACCTCAATTTCCCTTTCAGGATTCAAATCATGATCCCACAGGATGATCTTTCGGTCTTTCCCACCTCCAGTTAGCAGCATTCCATTCCTCATTTGGCAGAGCGTGAACACACTGCCATCATGAGCTTTGATTTGTCTGCTTATTTGATATACTCCTATACACACAAAACAGAAAATAAGAAAGAACAGTACTCATTTTTTCACCTAGGGTTTATGAGAAGCTTTGCCTTTAGGCAGAAGAATAAAGGAAGTATATAATAATAATTACATTTGGACTGTCAGACTCTTAGTATTGCAAACACAAGGTGGTAGTGTTTTCTTACAGGATAAAAAAGTAAAACAAAGGGCCTGCCTTTCTGAAGAAAAACTTGAGATTGATTGTCCTATAAAATGTGAAGGCAAAACCAACAATTGATAAAATGCTTTCATTTCTCTGCTTTCCAAAGGAACACAGTTTTTACAGATTCAAGAGAAACTGTCTTTTAGAGTAAAAAAATATTTAGCAAGTCATTATTAGAAAAAAAAGTAAAGCTACTTTATTAAAAGAAACTAAAAAACTTGTTGTCTATAGTCTTTTGGGAATAAAAGGCCAATTATTTATAGAGAAGTTTCCAGGATGCATGAACCTAATATCTAATGCTGGATGCTGCCACACATAAAAATAGTACAACCAGCATTTGGCATCTATCAAGACAGCAGTCTGCACAAAGGAAAATACTTGGAAGAATGAAGGAGATGAGAAAATTAAACAAGGCTAGCAAAAGAAACCTTTTGCATCCTCATCGGGGCTTCACATCAAAAGAACTGCTGTTGGAAAGTAATTTCAAAAACCCAAACAAAACAAGATTCTGGTGCTGCATATTTTCAAATATCAATCACAGACAAAGTGAAACACCACCCAGCTATGAGCTTAAAACTTTGCTGACTCTGCCTATGGCTCAAGTCAGTATGCTCTCACACTGTGAAAGAGTATGAGATCAAGTCCTGTGACCAAGCTAATGTGATAAGCCAACTAAAAACCCCACCTCCTTTAGTTAAGTCAATGTAAATATTCTATTTGATAATGCTTAGGGTTATACTGAAAAAAAGTTATTTTTGCACAAAAAATTAAAAATTAAACATCAGATAATATGTTGAATTACTTTTCCATTGCAGTTAGTTGAAAGATGAGAAAAAGATTTACCTACAAAGTCAGACTTACTGCTAAAAATGTACTTTTTGGTTTAATGTTTTTCTGGCATACCCATTTAAACCAGAGTGTTTGAAATAGCTGCCAAGTAAAATGAATTATCATTGAATTTATGAGGGCTCAACTGTGCCAGGTCTGCATATGTTGGGTAACAAACAATTTTCCTTTCTTTTTTACAAAAGCTTTGCTCTAGAGAGTTAGTTCAATTTCAAATTTTTTTTTTTTGAAGTATATAAAGACTTGCTAAAGCAGAAACCGTTATTCATGTAACTGCTACAACTAAGCATTGTAATTGTACTTCATATGCAAGTCCTACTAATGTTAGCTCCATCACTTAATGGTATACCTCTGAGACTAATCACAGTGCAACATAAGCCTTAAGAGGCAAAGGCAGGCCTGCAGAATCCCCAAACTGATCCTACAGCTTTTTTCAAATCACCAGATCAAAGGAAAGCTGATTAACCACATTGTTTAAAAATACAAAACATTTAGATAAAGTAGTTTTCATTATTTAATGATCAGTGTTGTTAATTATAAAGAAATTCCAGACTCCTCTTAAGTCAGCAAATTCATAGGACTTGCAGGACTTTAGTACCACCTGTTATTGATAGGAAGTGCATGCTCTGAGTCAGGTCTGTTTCTCTATTCCTTCCAATGCCATCCTTAACGTTTGACTGCTACAGACTATATAAAATCTGTGATTAACTCCAAATGTATCCTACCTTTAGCTCCTTTTCCTGGAGTAGCTTCTACAGTAGTTTTGCTCCATATAAGTATTATCCCACCTGAGTCTCCAGTCAGCACATCACCATTTCCCAAAAAAGCCAAACACTGAACAAATTTGGGTTTCTCATATTTCTGAAACAAAATAAGCAGGAGAAAGGGATAATTGCTTGTACTTGTTACATAATTAGAATAATGCATCCATACTCTTACACCTTGCATACACACAGGAAGAATTTAGCCTTTTTTTGTATGTTTACCTCTCTGATCAGACAGTACATGGTAACAACGAAGCAAACGTACAGAACACGTGATTTCCATTGATTTAAAACTGTCCTGGTATCAAGATATTATTACCCCAAATATCCCTTGCTTTCTTGATAATGAATTGCCGCTCCAGGTCCAGAAAAATATATGAGATTTGCCACATGTTATTATGGTATTTGCATCAGTGGGATGGAATTCTACAGCAAGAACAACTTCATTTGTAGTCTGAAATAATAACAGAAATAATGTTTATTCAGATAGGACATTAACTACTAGAAACACATGTAAACCCCCAAGTTTTAGAACAGAGATATGTAAAATTAGATAGCTCGTCGTATGCTTGAAAGTATTTCTAAGTGTTCTGTGCTAAGCCAGCTGTCTGAACGACTGCACATATAATTTTATATATACTGATTTTTCACATACATAAGAGATCTTTATTTAAACTTCAGTACACAAGTTCGGGTTTTACATTCCCTTTTAAATCACAAAAGCTGCTGCTCTCTCAAATAGCTAAGATTTCTGCCAAGGAAAATGAATAATTTATAAAAGATACTTTTTTGGATTGAAAACCCCGCGTAGTTTTTATGCAGACTGGTTTGCTATTCTGGATAACAAAGCTGTGACAGAGGCAAGTAAGACAACAATAATACTGTAGAATTATATCCATTATTCTCTTTCTGAAATTCTGTAAAATTTATTTTGGATTCTTTGTTTTCCTTTCCTCCTCACAAAGAAGAAAAAGAAAAGCCTGCATAACTTAAAACTTTGAAACATAAGGTCCCACCTTTGTATTCTGACTAGCTGCATGTACTTTTACTGAATTTCCAACATCTCAAAGTATTTCATCTTTTACCAACAGATTTTATAAACATAACAAACTGACTGATCATTTACTTAACTTCTAATATCTATTCAACCAAACTGTCTTTGAAGAGAAATCTCTTGCAGGCAGTGAGTGACTACAAAACAAGAAAGTAAATGCATTTATTTCTTCAGGATTTCAAAACAGGCTGCCCAGAGAGATCGTGGAGTCTCTTTTTTCTGCTCTAGGTGAACCTGCTTTGGCTTGGGGGTTGGACAGATCTCCACAGGTGCCTTCCAATCCCAGCTGTGCTGGGATCTATACATAAGAGTGCTGCTAAGTCTTTGAGAGCAACTTTTCCTACTTCACCACTTTTGGCTTACTTTAAAAAAAAACAATCTTCTTAAGTTTGGTTTTTTTGTTTGTTTGGTTTTTTGTCCATGGCCATATTTATTGAATTATGTTTCTCACACAGTTTTCACATCAGAAAATCTGCTATGTCAAAAAAAAAAAAATTGGAATTTAAGGACTGAAGACCTTAATGGAGTTCAGCTAAGAAACAGTTTATTTTGCATCCCAGCTCAAGGGATGCAATTCTGCTCACACCATCTTCTGTGGAAGCTGCTTAAGATACTCTAAGACCAAGTCCTAGATGTGAATAAGTTCTGAAGGGCAAACTATCCCTGCCAAATAATTCTTAGCCAATTCTGAAACACCAAGGAACTCCCCTGAGTGCAAAAACAGTCAAAAGATAATGTCAGTGAGTAGGAAATACAAGGCATATGCCAAATAGTTTCACATAAAATATCAAAAAGGAAATGAAAATACTGTCACAGAATTAAATTAAAACTTGTAGAATACAGTTAGTATTGGTCAACATAATCTAGAGAAAACAGGACAAACCAACCTGATTTTGTTACCTGAAATGGCAAGTTTGTAATGATATAGACATATATGCTTGTGGAGCATGATTTATAAAAATAGACAAACACTCAGTTACACACGCATGAAATATTTGCTTGATACTGGATAACACGACAAATACTGAGAATCAATAACCAGAATTTGATTCAGACAAAATTGAAATTAGGAATGTTTATAAGTATTTTATTCTTTTAAACAACTACAGACTGAATCATCAGTTTAGTTTCTTAAAGTTCTCAGGATTTTTTTTCTTAATTAAGAAACCATTAGACAATTGCTTTATTTGCATTGACTCTTAAGGATGAGTAAAATATAATTACAAACCCTTCAATATTCAAACCTCTTCCAGTAAACAAGTTAAGAATACGTTTCTGCGGAGTCCTTAAACAAGTAAGCAGTATTACACAGTTGCAGTTTCCAAGTAAGATCAAAAGTGTGTCTCAAAAATTCGTATTTATGGGAATAAAACCACTTGTATTTCAGAATATTCATGTGTAAAAATTACCTTTATCTCTGCTATTTTTGATTTCCTCTGCCAATCCCACACAGTAAGCATATGCTCGTTAGAGTCATCAATTACACACAAATGAGTACCAGAATCCTAAAGGAAAAAGAAAAAAAAGAAGTACTGACAAAGTACTATCATACTCGATTTAGACACAGGGCAGGGCAGAGGTATTTTAAAAAATTCACAAAGGTACAAATATAAATTAACCAAGTTCTTTTAAAGTAATTACAACCTCAATATATATATATGGAATTTTCCTTTTTTTCTTTCTTAAAAACAGACATAGATTTTTGTATAATCTCATAAAAAATGACCACGCTTCAAGTAACATTCTAGGAAAGCTTTAAAAGTATCTTACCAAGTCTTTACTCTAGTTTTGTTTGTCGGCTTTTATAGCTGTTTTTTTTTTTAGTTTTGGCTTTGTTAGTTTTTTTTTGTTTGTTTGTGTTTTTATTTTTTGGTGGGGTTGTTTTTTTGTTGTTGTTTTTGGGGTTTTTTTTGGGTTTTTTTGTTTTGTTTTGTTTTTTGTTGTTTTTTTTTGTTTGTTTTGTTTGCAATTTCATGCTAGCAGCAAAACGATTTAGTTTTCTATTCTATAAATATTTTGTTTTTCCTCAGGTCACAGACAACAGACACACAGCTCCACCTGTGTTTTTTTCCTAAATAACACCATCACACACACACAATTACATTATCAGATTCTGTAAGCATGTCTCATTTTTTCCTTATGGGTCATAAAGTACCAGCAGTTTCATCACATAGTTGGTAAAACTGCAGCAAAGGTAACACTTTCTGAATAAAAGAATGCTTACAGAGGAGGTAGAGCAGCACCTACAGTATTAAATAACTGAAACCACTTATTTTGAATAATTTTACAACAAAATTGTAAATATACGGCTACATGTAATTAAAGAACAGAGAAAAAAATCTTAAAACCATAAAATAGAGGTGGCTAAATTATTATTATTCCCAAGCACTATTCTAAGCAGTAATATGCAATATACGTGCGAATGATTAGGTGTGAAGAAACCCTGAAGACAGCATTGGTGATGTACACAGTTCTTGTGAGGGTTAATAAATTATGTGATAAAAACACAGTTCTAGCTATTGGACACCAACTGTCTCAGTCTAGTGAGCAATCACGTGAGACTGTAATAAGGTATCAAATTCAGTTTCAGCTCCAAAACAGAACCACTAAAAACTCAAATCTAGTCCTCAAAAATTCCTTGGGTTTTTTTGTTTTTAAAACGATGGAATGCATTCTTATTCACATTGAAAAAGATCTCTATCCTATATGTAAGTTTCACTGGTTTGTTGGAGTGACAGGAATGCCAGTACTCCTTTCACATCATTTACTGAAACACAAAACGTGCTATATCTAACATAGCAATGTTTCAATGCTATGAAATTTCTTTCAATTGCTTTCTTTTCTTCAATTCCTAAGTGAAACTGCAGCAAGAGAGTGCAAGAATTTATTTTCAACAGGTCACCCAGAGGCACTGTTGAGTTTCCATTCTTGGAGATTCCCAGAAGCCAGCTGGACCACAGCCTGAGCAGCCTGCTCTGACAGAACCTGCTGTAAGCAGGACAGTGGATGAGGTGATCTCCAGACATCCCTTTCCACCTCAGCTGTCCTGTAAATCTCTTCCTCTATTAGTAAAATACTGCAGACATTGTTTTTCTGCATTTTCTGTTTTTATAGATAGTAATTTTTTTTGATGGAATGCAAGAATCCAGCCTGGGTTTCCAGGAGGTCTGATATGTCTCAGTCTTTTGGCAAAAATGCAGTGGCAGCTCAAAGATTAAAATATGTCCATATTTAACAACAACAACAAAAAAAAACAAAAACAAACCAACTCATTTCCAAATTGGAAATGAGAATTTTCTGAATGCCAAGTAGTGCATCTCCATGTGCTACCAATTTTTCTGATATATTCTATGGGGCCAGTAACAAAGACCTCTTTTTCTATGTAAAAGAAGAGGCAAAAAGTGAACAAGCTATTCCTCGGGAAAAAACAGTACAAGGTAATGTGAGGGTTTTTTTGTTTTTGGTTTTTTTTTTAAATTTCCTGTTGGTGACAAAAACCTACTCCAGCTGTGAAAGCAAAAAAGTTAACTCTCCTATCAGAACCCACTAAATTTTGTCTTCACAAACCTCACTAACATATTTGTTTCTAACATCAAAATAAAAACAACCAAGCTCCTCACAAACAAAACCAAACCACCAAACCCAGTGTGGACTTTGATTTCTACTTAAGGGTTTTCTTGCCTGCTATTTATTTACCGTGCTGGTTTGTTACCACAATTTTACATGTGCAATTTCCTGTTTTTCCAGCTAGTTTGCTGTCAGCTGCTTTTATAAAGTATACAGAAACTTTCGTGACATGCTTTTAATACAGAGAGATCAGCTAGACAACATGTAAAATCTCCAGGGATTTCCTTCCCGTTTCCATAGGACTGGCCACGTCCTATGGGATGCGCCGAGGCACCGCGCCCATCTTACCGCTTTGGAGAAATCCAAGCAGCCCACTCCGCGCTCAAAGGTGCCGAGGCCGATAACCTGCAGGGTTGCCAGGCTCACCGAGTCCCACACTCTAACATGGGGCTGCAGGGGCTGTGTGGGAAAGCAACGGGACAAACAGGTCAGGCAGGGAAAGCGCTGCGGGCTGGGGCTGCACTTTGAGAAGCGGCTGCTGCCTGAATTATGAACTGCTGAGGAAAAGGCAGAATGACCTGTGCTGGTGATGCTGCTGGGTACTAGCCTCAAAGTCAAAAGGGGAGAGTCAAGGCAATGTTGTGCCTTAGGGCTGGGCTACCAATGTGGCAGTGGTGCCATTGAGGCAGGAAAGTGGCATTTGGTAGTTGGGAAAATAACCGATTCGAGGAATTGAACAAATAATGGAAGAATCATCTTCCATTTCAGACCCCAGACTAGCGGTATTATACAACTGAAAATAATGATCAAATCTGGGCTTATATATATAAATTAAGAAAAAAAGGAAAGAAACAAATGCTGGTGCACTGAGCTTCTTAACCATCACCAACCAGTCAATGAAAATGTCCACGGTTATATTTCATACAACTACTATCCCAAAGTAGCTTAGAAACAATCACAAATTAACTTGGCTTAAGGACACCATTCACCATCGAAAGTGACAAATCTTTCTGCTGATGGAAAAACAAACAGCTCTAACAAGAGTCAGAAAATGCTTAGTGGAAATCATGTATTCAAAATCCCCCACATAAATTTCTTGCAAAATATAAAAAAATTCAGTTGAACATCTGAGAAAGAGTTATATTTAAAATGCTTCTACACTTCATAGTACCTGTCTTTTTCCCCCCCTCTATTTATAACTTCATGAAAAGAACCCAATTATTCAAATTCTGACAGAATTATGCCAAGAGGTGGAGAGCAGCATTTAAATATACTTGCTCTCAAATGAGCAAGTCTATAGGAAAGCTTGGCATATCTTCCATAAATTCTCAAGGTTGGTTTCCTCTTCCATAAAGCCTTAAGACTATACTGACCCACAGAATTGGGCATTTTCTCTCCCTTGGGAGAAGACATATTGAAAGTAATATGACAGAAATTATGTGGCCTTATAAATCAATTACAAGCTTCGAGATAAATTACAAGCTTGCAGATAAAGGACTTTATGAGCTTCTGCTCTTTTTAATGTATGGTTGAATGTTTCATTGTTACTGTCTTTTGCTAGAGATACAGGGTGTTACCTGAGAAACTCAGAATATCTCAGTAAATGCAGCATAAACTGCAGACAGAAGGTGATGATTAAAAAACCCCAATCAACTTTTTCCTGATTTTCAAAACAAGATACTACTGCTCAACAGCTCTATTACTTACCCTTCCATCTTTATCCACTCCAGCTAACTGTCCTGTTGCAATTCTAATTTTGTCTGGATGAACTGCAAGACTAAGACAGACAGAAATATGACTTGCTTTTGCTGTCATAGGTCTTCAAAACTGAGAGGTGTTTTGTAATTTTTTTTATTTGTTTCTCAACAAAAGCCCATGAAGACACTTACGATCCTAAATCCCACTTCTAAGGAGACAACTTGAATGTTTCTCATCAGATGTTTCATTCCACACTGTATTGACTATTGGCTGCCACACAACCAGGAGTGGCAGAACAGCCACCTCCACATGTGCTCTGACACCTCAGGTTTGCACTACACTGGGAGTCCACTGTAACAAAATCTACATTGTCTCATAATGAACCTCCTACACACAGTTATGTGCCATATTTATAAACACTACGGTGCATTTTATGCCTAAACCTAGAGATGTCATGCACCTGGGGAAAAAAAGGCAGAAAAGCTGGCTGAGGGCTTGCCTGTGCACCCAGGAGTTGGGGATTACCACGACTTGAAATGAGTTACTAATGTGATTGTACTAATGAAGTGTGGTGCACTACTAGTAAAAGTAAAAATCTGCCCTTGCTTATCACAGTTTGCTTTGAAGCTGATGTAAAAAAACAGATTTAAGAGAATACATCCCAGTCCCTGGGATTTTTTGATCTATATTCTTAATTGCTTTCTCTGTAAAATTGCAACAGTGAAGAAAGCCATTGAAAGAACAAAGGGGGCCAGGGCAAACCTGAAGAGGTCATAATGACAGACCGAAAAAAAATTTACAATTCAGCTCAATTTTCTGAAAGAAAGTGAGAAACACAAACTGGCAGCATTCCTCCGACAGGAAGCAATTACACAGACAAGAGAGAAAAGAGCTTTAGATGTTAAATTTTCTCCAGTCAGGTACCGCACAGTAGAGAGTTTATGTTCACCATTACATTTTGTGCACTACTCTTCAGACTAACGTAGCAAATTCTGTAACTGCCTTTGCAACAACAATGACATTGGCTTCAATTTTCCTTCTCTAGATTTTTTTTTTTGCAAACATCTTTCTGATTTCCCTGACTCTCTTTATACTCAGATGGGGCATCTTTTACAAAATGAGAGTATGACTGCTCAGTTTTCAACATGGTTTTCTAGTTCTCCTTCAAGATTGAACTTTTGCCATACTGCCTGTAAACAACTGATTTAGAGTCAGGCTAACAACAATTTTTAATTTCTGGGACAACGATTTGGAATAATTTATGCAAATAATTTATCCAATCCTTTCCTGGCACTCTTGGATTGTATACATATCCCCTTGTTTTACATTTAAACCAGACATCCTCAAGCTAGCATGGACTGCTCTAACACCATTTGTTTGTGCTGTGTTTACTACACTGAGATCTACTGGGACTGATTAAACAGGAAATAACTACAACTACGATGACATTAATTAGTTTGTACATACAGCAGGAGAGGAAAAGAAGTATTTCTGCATTATTACCCACACACTCACATGCAAATGTTGTATACTAACCATTTTACGCAGTCTGTGTGACCCAAGTAGTGCCGCTGGGTTCTCTCCTCATAGTTAAACAGTACCACTACTGAGGCTATGAAATACACAATTTCTCCGGTAGGAAGGAGGTAAACATTGGCTCGACAGTCTCTTCCACGATACCCATATCTATATATTTTTTTAGTTAAGGTTTTCATAGTCACTGAATGCCAGAAAAAAAACAACTCTTTTTTTTTTCTTTTTTTCCTTTAAAGGATTCCTGGGATAATTCTCACGTCAGCAAATGCTCTTCGAGTTTTTCCCTATGGAACCCCAGCACAATTTCACTAACAGTTTAAAAAGAAAACAAAAAACCCCCATACAACTGGACTTCAGGAAGCCAAATCCCCCAAGAAATGATGATCACTGATGTGAAAGATAAGATATGGTAGAAGTAAAGCAAACACAGTATTGCAGTTTTGTAAAAATTTTCCTGTGAAATTTCATTAGGTAACAGCAGGGCTTGCTACTCTAATTGAACATTTTCTACAGCAGCAGAGCTGTGTATCAGTAGGCTGGGCAGCAGAGTATTGCTTTCATTTGGCCTTTTAAAACAATTCCTAATGCCCTACAGAAAAAGGTAAGCTTCTGCACAGCAGCTGCCAAGTTCAGGAAAGATTTCTTTAGACTGTTTTAAAAGTATTTTTTAAACAAACCAAACTTAAAAGGAACTTGCACAGTGAAAAATCTTCTATCCAAATCTACCCAAATATATAAAAGGCATGTTTTCTGTAGGAATATGCACAGCTCCTAATGACATTCAGAAGTTTTACACACTGTGAAGGAGCCTTGGTTGGCACTGATCAAACGTTATTACAACTCATTATTTCTTTCGAACAGGTGCAGTTTTCTTCCTCTAGACTATTAATGTGGCTGCCTGCCTATATTTCAGTTCCCTGGGTCACCAGGAACAATTAACATCATAACTCAGACTTCAACATCTAACTATGTAGCCCCAAAAATATTATTTTCCTGTTATGTCGTGCACTTTAGAGAGCTTTCCACGTCATTGCCAACTAATACACCTGCAACAGCAAGAAAAAGATGGGAAACACATTAAACAACTTTAGCTAAAGGATTCCAGCTTCAGGTCCTGGCTAATAAGGCAAATAAAAGGAAGTGAAAGGCTCATATGGAGAAAGCTGGATGGATGAAGATGGCCCTTTCTCATAAATGAAGGCAGGCGCAGTAGTTCAAGTTGGGCAGTATCTAAACTGGTATCTCCTAATCTGATAACCTGACCTCTATTCTCCATAACAAAGGGCCACCTTTCTATCGAAAATAGCACCACACCCCCAAAAATGCCCCACTACCCTTCCTCTTCTGCAGTGCCATCAGACCAGAGAAACACTTGTGAAATTAAACACATGCTGTAACTAAACAACAGTTCAAAGAGGGACACTGTATTCAGCTGTCAATTAAACCCCTTTGGAGTGTGGAAAACAAAACACATTTATATCTTGCTGTCTTCCGTTTAGTAGGGAAGAATACAATGGCTCCTCTGAAGCAGAGATTATTCACTGGCTTGCTAAGCAAATGATATCAAGAGAAATGCTCATACAACACAATGCTCTTGTCAGAAAAAAGGGATGCCTCTGTTTCTCCTCCATTACTATTTACTTCCCCACTCAATTTTCCTCTTTCTTCTTCTTTTAGAAGTTCTGATGGAACTAAAAGAAACCCCAGAATGGCCTTTTATAAAAAAATCACAACAAACCAAACAACTGAACTTTCAAAAGCAATGGGCTACAAAGCAATGAAAATATTTTTTCTGTCCTGGGGCTTTAAGAACACTATTTTAAACACCTTCTCAGAGGAGAGAGGAAAACATTGCTCATCTGCTGTACACAATAGGGAATGTATTGATAAGCATTTAGTAAAACTGACACCTTTGAACATTCATCCTAGAAAAGTATTAATGATTTACACAAACATGTCTTTCCACAGCAGAGGTCTTCCATGCTTAGCCAAGCTAGAGCTAAATACTTTGGCACCCACCATTGAGCTCGGACATTCATGAAGCTGTGAGAAAAAAAAAAAATTACATTTTCTCAGTACCTTCCTTTCTCTTACCCCTCCTACAAAATAAAGTACCAAAGAGTGGCTGTAATTTCTAGAAAAACATTTTTTTAAAAACACGCAAAGGAACCACCTGTTTTGTGGGACAATTTTTTTTGCTTTCTTCATTCTCTATCCTAGATTATCCTGAGTGAAAAAAAAGAGGGGTTGTTGCTCCGCAGCATTTCTTTCCTTCTCCACACATGCAGAACAAAGCAGCACATACAGTGCAACACAATGCAATAAAATTAATGAAATAATTGACTGTGTCTCTTCAGAACTTTGTGACACAATTTTGATGCTTGATCTCCACTGAATTTCAATGTTAATCTTTCAGTGAAACTCATTATTAAATCAAGGAAATTGAGAGATAGTTGCCTTGATATTGTGACTACTCACGAATTACAAGGACTGTTCTGTCATAACATTCAATATGTTTAAAAATGCTAAGTTTTGGGGGGTTTTTCTTTGTTTGCTTGCTTTAAACGGCTAAAAATAGCTACAGCCCTCATGAAAAGTGATCTACCATACAGTAGAAGCAGTAAATTTACCACTGTCTTTGATTATTCTTAGAAAGAAGAGCACTACTGCTAAAAATAATCTCATAAAACGGAGTCTGAAATACCCTCCTGAAATTGAGCTACTATACACCGGGGAAAAAAAATTTACAAAGTCACTGTCAAAAGCTGCACTGACTGTGACCTCTGAAGCTTCTAAATAAACCAATTTTGCTCTTACTAGGAATATCAGATACGCTTTAACCAGTTTTGAAGTCCAGTAGCAAAGAGTGCACTACAAAGCAGGGATACTCAAACTAAATTATTCAATTTAAATGACATCACTCAGGAACCAGACACAGTCAAGAGCTCAAACTCCCCCATGAGCTGCTTTATCTTGCCAAGCAGCTTAGGCATTTCTTCAAATGACAATAATCTGCAAGGCAGGCAAAAGCTAAGTTTCCCTAGATGAATCTACAGTACAGGGTATCAGGAGTTGAATAAACCTACAGGAAACATCTAAAAAGAAGACCACTCCCCCCCNATCTACCCCAATAATCTGCCTGTTGTTTCCTTGCAATTGGTCATAGTTGACCAGCATTTTCCAAAAGACCAATAACAAACGAAAACCCAGTTAGAAAAAATAATCCAGAAGGCAGGAGAATTAAAAGAATTCAAAACAAAGCCTATAAATGGAACTATTCAACACTCAGTTGAGCTTTCAGGTGCAAAACACTGACATTAGTAAAATACTCAGTGAATCACTGTCGCCATGGCTTTTTTATAGGGTGTACAGGGTTCAGTTTGCCATCATATTTGCAAGATACAGCCGCCTTGCAGATTTGTTCCCCTTGCTACACCTAAGCATAAAGCAGAAGATCTGCTGCTGCATTTTCCAAACTGAAGAGTAATTTTGTTCATAAAAGTCATACAGAGACCATTATTAGTTCTCATAAATTTTACTGCCTTTTCCTCATTTTCCTCACCTTTGCATCCAAAAGATATCCTACACTCATAAATATATTGGTCTGATTTGGGATGACATTTCCTTAAACAGATTCCAAAACATATGGACAGTCTCTTTCAACTAGATTTATTTCACTTTAATCAGACCTCAGCAGCCAACTGGTTTAACCCAACTCAAGGTTCTTGGACATTAAATGTGTCCACACTGGGATTTGCACCTACTTAACTGAGGGTGTGATTTCATGATCAGTTTTCATCAGTCCAAACTGCTCACTGATGCTGGAAAAGTGGAGCTGACATTCCTCCAGTATGCCAGTTCCAGTCCTTGCATGTTTGTGAGGCGAATCAAACTAATGTATCGGTCCTGCTTGAAAATCAACTTCACAAAAAGAGATTACATTTCACCCAGATCACTGACTGACCCAATTCATTCCATAGTCATGAGTGCTAGCATCAGCAACCAAGAGCTGTGATGGCTGGAAAATAGGGTACTACATTTTACAAAGCATGAATAAGAGCTCTGTTTTCCTTCCAGTCAGACTTTAATCCGAAACTTTCTCCTCAACATATGACAGTGTATCATCAACATTCCTAAAAAATCTTCCTGCTTCTAGCAACATCAGAGCATCAAACCTCAGATTATTACAACTCAAGTGCTGTGCAGACATGTTATTTTACTGAAGGTCTAAGAAACTTACACAATCACAGCTTACTGGAAAAATCTGCAGAGATGGGGGAGTGACAGGAAGTCTCAAACATGTGCAAAAGCACATCTCTTAAAATGAACTTAAAAGTCTGATCTAGTAAACTTGGAGAATTGTCAGCAGCCACGCACCTACTCAGTTCTTCTAATGATAAATTCAGTGCATTTAATACAAAGTAGTTTCCAAGAAATTAACTGCTTCACTTTGGAGCTGAAGTACAGAAGCAGTGCAAAGGATGGCTGCTTCTCCAATCCTCACTCCATAGGAAAGGACAACAAACTCAACATCTTCCATAGTTCTAAAACTTCCTAAAAAGGATCAGAGATTGAAAAGTAACTGCTATTGAAGCAAAGCCTACATTAATATAGTAGGAGGCCGAGGGGGACATTATACCAACTCTGTAACTCTCCAAAGATGCTTTCTTTTGCACTAAATATAAATCAGTTAATAAATTAGAATTAGTCAACAGCAAAACAAAGAAAAAGTACAGTATATCTGTACCTACGTAGTCTGCCATTTAAAGTTGTACTATACAGGAGTTACAAACTATTTCCATTGTTATATTAATTTCAACATTTTCCCTCACCTCTTAGTTTTCACATCTTAATAGACAAGAGACAAGACTGGATTCTAAAAGACAAGACAAAAAGGCAACAGTGAGTAGTTATTGATATTAAGGATACACCCACTCCAGTTTTAACTTTTCAGGAGGCAGCTCTGTCCTAATATCATCATAGTTTTCTACATCAGAAGGAATGAACATTGTGATTGGTCGACCTCGCATGAACATCTTGATATATTCTCCCTCTGTTGAAACAAAAAGGCAAATTAATCATGCAGCAAGTTTACACAAGAAGTAAGAACAAAAAAAAAACAATAATAAGCACAGAGATGCAAATCACACTGGTTATATAAAAAGTATTTTTGAAATGCGAGCTTGGTAAAGGCCCAGATTTTACATTTTTTTAAATGGAACATTAAACACACAGAACAAGCGTTAGTTGAATTTGTGATAGAACGGACTGAGCATGTAACATTTTAGACATGCAAGTTAAGTTATAAAGGCAAAATTCAAATTCAAATCTGAAACTGAATAAATAATTAGTCACAGAATTACAGGATAAGATATTTCAGGTTGAGAAGGACCTGGGAGGTGTCTAAATCCAACCTCTGCATGGCCATGAGGCCAGACTAGGTTCCTCAGGCTTTTGCCTAATTCAGATTTGAAAAACTCCTATGCTGGAGGTGGCACAGCCTCTCCTGGCACCTGACAGCACCTCGGGAGCCTTTCCTACACAGCTTGCTTCCTGCAGCCCCTCTGTCCCTAGACTGTGTTCCTGCCAGAGACTCTTCTTTCCCATAGGTGCAGGACCTGGTTTTTGTCTCTGCTTAATTCTGTGAGGCTCCTGCAAGCCCATCTCTCCAGCACAGCCACCGGCCCTGAGTCTGCTGTCCCTGCCAACCTGAGAGTGCACTGTGTCACCTACCTCAGGCCATTGCTAGAGATGATGAGCAGGGCAGGGCCAGGCCAGCATCCTGCAGACTCCACGTGTCACCTACTGGCCACCAGGTACAGTATGACCCATTAACCACAGCCCTCCAAGGCCAACTAGCCAAGCAGTTCTTTCCCCCACCCAGCTGCCCACCTTTCCAAATCCTAGCAGCCAAGCTAAGACATGAAGACACTGCAGGAAAAAGCACCAAGAGCTTTGCTGATGATGAATATAATCATGAATTATACATCCTCACAAAATAATACAGCAGCCTGAGTTATTAAGCATTGTATCCTGAAGAATGGAAAAAAGTAACAGCTCAGAATGACTCCAGCTGTGACAAAACACGTGTATAACATCTCTGTGGGAATCTGAGCACTTCACAATCCTTTAGGAGTCCCTTTTCAAGGAAAGTGATCTTACCTACCACCAGGGAAAATTACAGTCCCATTTCAAAAAGCACTGATGACAAAGAACCAAATATTCCACTAAGTTTGCATCAATGAAGTAACTTTTTATTGCTCTTCAACTTCATTAGTAATTAATATCCAATTTCAGTATAAATATTAACCAAAGTAATATAATATTCTGCTGTGAATTTGGAACACTGTCACTTTTTTATGAGTGGGGATTTGAAAATCGTAGCATACACAGGGAATTCAGAGTTCAACCCAAAATTTGGATAGTTGAGTAGAAGTGGAGTAGAAGAATAGCTGTAAATTAGTAATAGAGTATTAAGAAATCTCTAATGACATTTGATGCAACAAACACTAAGCTCTAAAATTAAGATTTTTAAAAAATTACTTTAGTACTTTTTAAGAAACAAACATGAAACAGACTTCTCTACAATCCTCAAGGAATACTTGGAAAGATTTCCCCAATTAAGCATAAGATGAATACTCAGACTGCATGATTGTGCAATCTATGTTTGGCCTTCCTTTAAACATCTGAAGTTGAAATTATGAGAAATTCAGACTTATTTCCACAGAATCATAGCTTAACAGCTCAAGTCAAACTTGGAGATCTAAAAAGGCAAAAGAAACCAGGTCAATATCGTAACAATTGAACAAATTTAAAACTAACACATATATAAACGTTTTTCTTATATAGCATATTAATACAAGAAAAGCTGAGCCATGGAAGTCTTGTATGAAAGGAACAAATATTAGAAAAAAAAGATGTTAAAAGATTAAAAAAAGTTGTCTCGCTTCTTTCCAATAACAAACATGGGTGCTTTGAACAAGAAGCCCATGAGTCTCTCCACTGTAGAAACAGTAGAAAACCTGTCTCAGATAAAATAAAAAAGAACAAAGAAAATCACTGCCTGGTATCTAAATTGGACACAACAGTTATTTTACCACATGTGCATTGCTTAATTGCATTGCTAAGAAAAGCTAAAGGTTGGAGCTGTCACTAGTTTGACATAAATGTTTAGATAATTACTCCAAACTAGTACCATGTCTCATTTATCCACCAATATACTTTTTTATAGTATGTATATTCAGAGATAAAGTAACACTGGCCAAACACAAGAGTAATGTATTAACAATGACCTTTCTATTAAAATCTGGCACCCACAGTCTTATAAATTAAAGCCTGAGGGTATTTACAAAAGACCGATCATTGTTAAACCATAAATTCTTGATTTAACACTGAGCTTGACACTTCTGCTTCCAACAGATCTGTGCAAAATGACACCACAAATTTAGGATCAAATTTCTCATTGTTGCTTAGAACAGTGGAGACAACCTGCAGCTGAAATTCTTATGGATGGAGGCAGTTGCACCTGTTGGACTTTGCAGATGAGAGACATGAAGAGCCCAAGAGGAATTCAGTCAAGTCTCTGAGTCAAGAGCAGAACAGACTCTCCTGGAGCTCAGGGAAAAGAATATCTACAGGGCTTTCAGATATTAGCTCTCTGAAGTTTCCCATTAAAGAAAGAACTTTTTTTACCTTTATTAACCAGCTGTATTGACTCAAGATTACCTTTGAAGATACATACTTAAAACACTTAACGGTTCCACCTAGCCTGTTAGAAAGACATAGGCTAGGTAAAACTTGATTAAGCCTCTCCCTAAAGAAGGATTAGAAAAAGAGACAACCACTGAACGATTTTTTTTTTGTCTAAGACTGTAAATTTCCTTTTGTTAGAACAACCCGTAGGGCAGATATAATATTAATGTAAAAATCTTTTGAAATACTAGAGGGGATGACAGCATACCAACACCATTCTCCAACAGCAATTATTGCCTGAGGCCAAATTCTTGTACTGCAACTTAAGAAAATCAGTGATTTAACTCTTTCATATTATACTTGCTCAACCGATGATCAAGAGCATGATCAAGAGGACTACGTTCCTTTCCTGCAGCCTCACTATTTTCCAATACAAAGGAGCATGTCTAGACTTTTATTTCCTTCTTTTGGGAAAAAACAGCCTTGGTCACATTTTAACAGATATGTATGCAATGGATAAGGGAGAAAAAGTCAAAACTTCTAAAGATAGTAGGTGAAAAACTCACCAAACCTCAACCAACAAAAAATCCTTGATTTTTTGATTACAATTCTGGTATCTACCAGCCTGAAAACACTAGGTATGAAATTAAAAATATTTTTTTCCATATAAAGACATGTTCAGATCCCACTATCCAGTGAGCAGAAGCATCTGGGGAAGGTGAGGCTACGGGATGTGTGTGGAAAGGGCCAGGAAGGCATACCATAAGAACCCTTGGCACTTGCTAAATTAATTAATCTGCAACTACAGACATCCTAAAAATCCTTTCAAATATGAATCAAACCAACTGAAAAGCAGAGTTGAAGCTCTGCAGGTAGCACACCCAGGTGCCATGGATTATCCACACCACACAAAAAGTAACAGCCCAGAGCTGCTACAAAAGGTAGCATCAAGTGGCTGTGGCACCCTGGGCTCCAAGGGCTAGCTCTTCACTGGCAACAGCTGTAGCTGCTTTTTGTGCAGCTTTGAGCTCAAATTCACAGCCCTTGCCAAACTCTACTTGGCTCTGTGATATTTCACCTCTGGAGCCTCAACAATCCCTTTACACAAGTGCCAGGGAACACAGGATCAGCACTCCCAATTTATGCTCCCAGGACTGGCTCAGGCTTATTAGCCTCACATGGCAACCCTCTGGGTGTGCTGGACCTAAGCAGACTCCATGCCGGTCTTGGCTCTCTGTGGATTCCCCAGAGGTTTGGTGAAATTACTAACTTGGCCCCAAAGATGCAGAAACACTTAATTGGACTAAAATGTGGCCCCAGTCTGCTGAAGTGACACGAAACACTGCTCAGAAGGAGAGACACCAAGAGAGAAGCCAGGACATGGTGAGGGTACATGCAAAGGTAGTCTTGAACACTGTTCAGGCATGTGGCTTTGCAAATTAATGCAAATTAATGTGATGAGCTGGTGCAACATCACGGCTTGGCTCAGCTCAGCATAGCCCAGCCTGACAGATACCCAACATGCCCCCCCCAGTGCCCTCTCACTGCTTGCATTGATGTTTTTTATTCTGCAGAGCACAGTAGCACCTGCATTGGACAAAAGAGCCTTGGCTGTCACTGAGAGAGAAACAAGCACACTCTGCTGATTTCAGAACAGCATCCTCCTGTTACTAGCTGGGAACTTCTCAACTTCCAGATGACAGTAATACAAGCCCAAGTTGTTTTCTTTGTGTGTGTGACAGCATGGCTGCTCATTTCAGCACAGGTCTGCCCATCTGCTGTCAGAAAATGAACTGGGTGAGCATGAAAACAGCAATCCTCCCAGTCTCCATATTCTGAAAAATTAAAAACATCCAGCTATTTAACTCTCTTTTTATATAATAGGGATTTAGTCTGTCTCTACAGCACAACAAAACTTACCCTTTATAGTTAAGGGTGCATGTAGTATTACAGAGGAGAACCTACGAGGGTTTTGATCCATTAACACTTTCTGCAAGGCCTCTATCTCCATTAGAATTACTTCTGATACATCCTGGGACTGCATTTGTGTTTTCAAAATGAGTGAGTGGTTCAATCTTCGTACAATTAAATACCATGTTATAGCCTTTTTCCCTACCATTTCATTCTGCCAAGCACCTGTTTATAGCGAGAATATTGCTAGCAACTCCTGAATGAATAATTTAATTTTTTTTATACTACTCCAGCCTCAGGAACATCTAGGTCTTACTGTATTAAAATCTCAGCTTCCAACTCTATCAGTTTGGCCTCCCAGCTTTGTGTCATCAGCGAAACTTCAGTGCTTCTACTTTTCCGTGTTAAGTTCATTAGTGTAAACACCAAGCCAAATAGGTCCCGGCAGGCTGGAGGCAGACATTAGCAACCACAGTATCTACAGCATGTTCTTTGGGAGTTTACAGCCTGACAGAGAAGAAAGGAATAAATATGTTGGTGAAAACATGGTGCTGCTAGTGAGAGGGAGCTCCAGAAACCTGGCTGACCAGCAAGGAAATGAGTGCATCTTCTGTGACTGTCACTGTAAACCAGCATAATTACCTTGCATACAAGGAACCTGTCAATAAGGCATGGCAATCCAGGACTGACTAAAACTAGGGGCAAATATAATTTGTAGACAAATAGTGGACTGAAAGTTTTCTACAAAGCCTCCTTGTACCAAGAGCAGATTCCCATTAGCATGAGTAAGCTTCTAATCAGGCCTTATAAAAAAAACAAAAGTTGAAGAAACAAGAAAAAGCAGCTCAGTAACATTAAAATTCAACTCCCAACAATTTATATTAATTCACCTTTGGAAGAAAGTTTAAAACCCAGCAAATCAGGGAAAGCAAGCTGGAAGGTAAGGCAAATGAAAAACCCTGCAGGTGATAGCAGAGAGCAAAGATATTGCAATACAAACCATCTGAAAGGCTGAAATTAGTGCTTCATGAAGCCAGCACAGAAAGACTCATGCAGTGACACTTAAGCAATTTATTACTTTCTCTTAATCATATTCTTAGGGAATATGAAAGGCTTGCAAAGGAAAATAATAAAAAAAATAGGAAAGGAGGAGAAAAAAGATCAAAGAACTCTTTGTAGATTGACTCAGAATTATCTAGAGAGAAAAGCAATTCAGAAGACATGAGAGCTACTATTCAGATACTTCAGAAGTTTGAAGACAGCAACACTACAAAATCCTCCTGTTTTCCAAAAAACATGCCACAAAAAGAAATCATCAAGTAGTTTTGTAGAAGCACGTGAGAAACCTTCGCCCTCAATTAACGACTTCTTCAACAAAACTGGGCATAATATTAGAAGGGTGTATTTTATATTACACTAGTCCTCATTAGACAAGACACTGAGGTAACCCTGCAAGTCTGTGCTGTAATTAACTGCTCTTCAGCTGGCAAGTGTGTACCTAAGGGGATGTCTAATGAGTAGATTATATATATATATATACACACCCACACAAGTTTAGTTCTAAAAGAAATTATTACAATAATTTTGCAAATTATTACTGACTGTTTTTCAGTGGGTCCCACCCCAATTAGTTTGAAAGTTCAACATGAGCCAATGCATTAAAACCCCAGCTCAGTTTTACTTGTGTGTAGCAGCACCCTAAAGTGATTTACAAGCAAATGAAAAACCCCAAAGACTCCAACTAGCTTGGCCACGCAGAATAGTCTAGTAAGATACAATAAACTACCACATCCAGGGTACATTATTTAATCTGTCTTCACCTTCTAGTTGCTTGACCAGTGAAGTTATGCTTTTTAAATCTACAAATAACTTCTTTCCCACAAGCCTTCTGCTTTCAGGCCTGTGTCCAAGAACTCTGCAGGACCACGAACCTGAGGGACAAGAGCTTAGAAGCCTGTTTCTAATTTAAACCAGTGCTAACAGCACAGAGATGAATAACCAAATTCAGCCACCAAGCCCAGATCGTTACACTCAACCTTACAGTGGAATTAAAATGTGGCTGCAGGTCTGCAGTCTCTCACCCCAAGCTATTATGTGCCGATGTCTGCTGAACCTGACAGGCAGACATGCACTGCTGTTACTGAGCCCTGGTGCAATGCCAGCCAAACAGTCAAATACAAGAGGTGAGACGAGAGACTCGCCCTGATTTGGAACAATTTTACAGCTTTGCCTTGAAATTTCTTAAAGATCTTTGCTTACTAATTTTACACAACCTGAAAAGTAAACTTAGCTTGTTCATTTATTGGGTGACATTATGAATCTAGGTATTAACAACAGTTACCATTAGCACTGAAATAATTGAAGTTTAATGTTAAACTCTAGCTTTTTATAAAAAAAAATAAAAACAAAGACTGAAGAAGGAATACTGGACACAAACAAGCCCAATAAGATTCTACCTAAATGCTTCCTGCTTAAATAATAAAATCCTGACTTCACCAAGAATCAACGATAAAAACTCCCAAGTACACAATTTGGTTTTGTGACAGTATTGATGGTTTTTAATGACATGCACTGTGCCTGAACAACAGCAAGAAGCCCAATAATGATAATAGGGTCTCCATTTGCTCTCAGGTACTGGAGCACCTTCAACAACCATCTGATACAAAATCACTGTCTGATGAAAAAGCAATCTGAGGTACCCACTGAATTTTGCACTCTCAGCAGACAGCACACATTGTCAGCAGGGTACTTTTTCTCCATTGTGTGCTTCATGACTGCTCTGCCCATTAAGCCAAAACTACAGCACAGTTAAACTAACAGAAGAAAAAGTACTGGAAACTAAAAAAAGCACAATTAAAAAAAACCAAACCAAAACCAAACCCAAAAAAACTTAGGAATGCAGTGCATGTTTTTCATTAATTCTTTCACATATGTTTTTAATTGCCATCCAAAAAGTTTAAGTGTCTCTTATTACTTTATAATAAGTGAACAAGTAATTCATATATGGAGCTGCTATCACTGAAAGCCAGACTCAAACACAATCTCAGAGAAATAAATTACCTTTTATCTTAAAATAACCCAGGTCTTTAACTTCTGGGTATAAAAATATGAATGTCTTAGGATTAATACTTTAAAAATGTTTCTGCTGAAGTGAGAAGCAATATGGCTTTTATATGCAATTATAAACACCTGCCGGTAAATAATTTAGAAGAATAGCTTTAGTTAGGGTCTTTCTAAGGCTGTAGTAAGCACCTGTTAATTTCATCCATAGCTTTATTGGATTTTCACAGAATTTTAGTACTGGATTTTACTGTCAAAAGGCTGGTGTGGTTTACAAGCACAAACAAACAAATAGACCGTGTGGCCTCTGCTGCAGCACATACCCAGAAGCATAAAGCTCAGGACCAACCTTATGTGAAGTATGTGCAATTCAACCCGAGTGGGAGAGCTAAAGGCACCGAAGGAACAAAATTGGGTACTGAGAAGACATGAGATGACACTGCAACACTTGTGGTTTAGGCATGGAGATAAACAGAAGAAAATCAAGTGGCTGCCCACAAGGCAGCTGCAGGATGTGGCTCCCCATGCTGCTGCTGCTCCTAGCAGGAGAAGAGAATTGCCTAGGTCTTGCTTTCATTTACATGCAGCACTCTCTGGAGGACTCCACACCAAACCAAAGCCAATTCCGACACCACAGCTAATGCCTTTCACTGCTGAAGCTCATCTAAGACTCCCACTTGCTCCCCAAGTCTTTCACTTTAACAGCTAATATCAACACCAACAGAAACCACAATGAATCTACACAGAGGATCAGAAGACAGATGTAATTGCAGTAACTTCTGCTGCTACAAAAATTAGATTCCAAGAACTAAGCATGCAGAAATGTATTCATCTATATTTTGTGGTACTGTACTAGACCAGCATTTGCAAAGCTGTTTTTTAATTAGCTGAATCGAAATAAGGAAACCAAGTGATTCCGGGATGTTCAAAGCAACCTAGAATTGTCATCTTCCATCCCATTATCCTATGCAAACACCTTCTGCTATGAAAATCTGCAATTTCACAGTGATTCCAAACTTACTTTATGTGTGTATAAAGTCACTGATGTATTTTTACCATAGATTTGCTTTGAAGCTTGACAGTTTGCACATCAGCAGTCTTCCCAAGAGCCTCCTTCACAGAATTTCTAGGTCTAGGGAGCACATGGATGCAATCCTTATGGGAGATGAGTGCTGGGAGCATACACAGTGTTTTACACACAGCTCAGTGAAATGAGCAGCTCAGGGAACTGCTGTAACTTAATTAATGCTGTGCTAAAGACTGCTCACCCCTAGAGGCAAAGGCTGGCAAGCCACAAAGGAGCGTTAAAACAGCTGTAACTTTTTGTGCTCTTGCATTCCAGAACAGGAAGGCTCTGTACGAACACCATGAGCAAGGACAACTCTTCATCCCACCTTATCCAAGACAACGCTGTCCCAGTCCACAGGATTTAACCTCAGAAACATTATGCTAACTGTCTGTGCAACTCTTCAGCTTCCTGACCAGCTGGGTCAAGGTGCCAACTGGAAACTGGTTTACTTATGTGGCAATGGTCAAGTACAAAACAGGCTAAAGTCACCTGCCCTGACGGAGAAGTGACAAAGTATTGCTAAGCTCATACTGGAAAGGATGGGTAAACCTGCTGCAACAATAGTAACCCACAGAGGCTCTTTCCTGCGGCAGTAACCACAAAATAAAAGCTAACAAGACACACTCTAATTGCATCTACATCCATGCTGGAGAAAGAATTACATTTTGCCATTCCATGTGTTTAAAATGGAGCAAATGCATTTCCTATGAGAAGACTTTGCTTCCATCTCCCATATGTATGGGGCCCTGTTATGTGCCTCATGTTTCTCTTTGATTCCAGTTAGGTTCAGGACAGACTATGCCACGACACACTTGGAAGGCACCCATGCATCACATCCTCTGCACAGTAACACAGAAGACAGCAGGGAACACAGTGAGGCCACTGAAGTTACAGCTACCAGAATGAGAGAACTTCAGGATGATCCATCTTGGACAGCACAGGCAGAGTTGTAGAAGCACGTTGTAAGGAAATAATTAGTACTGAAGCTATTCAAGCTATACACAACTTGGTTTTGTGAAAAGCTGTTTTTACTAGGAAAGATATTTTCAATATAATAATTTTATTCAAAAACTTGCAAAGGTAAACAGCTGGTCTGCTTAGCTTTCCTTTTACAGTAGCCAGTGCTGCACATTTGCACTGTTCCACAGCTAGTGTTAAGCACTGTGGCATAATGCAACACTTCTTCTTTGTTCTTGATACTTATTCATTCTCTTTCACACATCTTGTCTCTGAAGATGCTTTTCATAAGCATCAATTCAGAATATTTTTATACCTGTAATTTCTCTGTGAACTAGAAAAAAATAAAGCAATTGAATCCAAGTTGATTTTTGCTTTCATTCCAACATTTTGTATATTAACTTTCAAAAAATCAGGTTTTTTTTTCTTTTTTGAAGGAGACCAAAAGCAATCAAACTGTGAATAATGTAAACTTTCTGACAGCACAGACTCTGAAGACTACAGATTTGTTAATTAGCAGCAAAAAAGCACAAGACAAAATCCCTGCACATAGATCTGTTGTGTACAGCATGCACTTGGGTTACATGCTTTAGTTTTGAAACTGCATGCTTCAGTACAGTTTGCAGGACATGAAAGCAGAGTAATTTTGCAACACCAGAAGTGGAGTTCTTTTGTTGTCACATCCCACCATGTTCAGATAGATGGCTCCTTTTCTTGACTGAACAAGCCAGCAGCAGCAGGTAGCCACAGAATGCAAGATTCATTGGTGCAAACACACACACTTCAGAAGAGACTCATTTTTCATTTCAGGAGACCATTAAAACCTTCAGTCTCTGTTCTTGTCTAATCAGCATTTATATGTTGTAATATTGGCAAGACAGAAAGCTGAGATAAAACAAATCTTTTAGTTGGCAGTTCTTAATACTCTGATACCTTAGGCAACAATGCAAGATTTCTATTTGAACACGTATTCCTCTCCAATGAAATTATGTGTGACGTAATTTATTTTAACTATTCCCAAATAGACCCCATATAGATGGCAATGTGCATATGCATATAAATTTCCATAAGAAGAGAGTTGAAATATGAAGACAATATGCACTGATGCTCTTTGATGGTGAAAAGCCAAATAAAAGATTTGTGAGAGTGCTAAATTAGAAGAAAGCGACCAAAGGGCATAGCTTAATTCTTACCTTGGCTGTTTTTTTCACGAGTTGACATTTTGGCTAGTTATGGGACAGAAATAAAATATCTTAAAACTATTTCTAAAGTCTCACTCATACCTGCCTGGATGAAGACTGGCACATAGGTCAAAACTTTAGATTTTATTTTCATAACATTTCTCTATGCACATATACATAGAGAAAATAATTTTTAGAAAGCGATTTTTTTCACAAAAGTAAATCAAATCCTCCCACCACCCACCCACCAAAAACTTCTGTACTAAAAATCCAATCTGATGAGGTATTTCGCCATAATTTCAAAGATGCATATAAATCTCTGGAGTAACTTTTTGCCAAATGAATTCTTGGAGTTGATTAATGCCATTTTACCTCTAAATCCCTGTTTCATAAGCGTATGTCCCAATGTATTCATTTACAGGAAATACTATTCAGTCAAAAGCAAGTATTTTCAACTTCATCCAGTATTTAAAAATAAATGTTTTTATTTACCTTGGCTGACAATGACATCTTTGTGCCTGTGGAAAAATTCAAAATATTATCATTAATAACATGCAAAAATTGATTGCTTATCAAGGCAATACCATCTAGTTTTTACCCATTACTGCATTTGGCAATCTCGTCAGATTCTGTGTACAGTGTAACTGTAGTATACAATGCTCAATAGCAAATCTTGATCACTGTAGTGCATTTTTATTCATAAATTATTCTATGCAGTTCACTGTATCTTGCAAGTGACTTAGTCTTTGGCCCTATGGTAAGGGGTTCTAAGAATTCTGATAATTACAAAATACAAAAAGTTTTTAAAAATAAATTATAGAAGGCACATTCCTTGTGCAGAGAAAATTCCATTTTGGGAGGGACAACTTGTAATAACCAAACATTTTAAGCTGCCAAACATCCTCAGGCCTGCATGCAAAGCATTTAACACCTGTCAAAATAAGCTGTCAGCACACAACAGCACAAATTTTTCTGGGAATTAACTCTATTGGACACATGGATTAAATGTAAGCAAGTTGCAGTTTCATTTAAACCAGATTCCTGCAGCATTATTGGATGTGCAACACAAAGTCTTCAACAGAGTGTAGTTGAGATATTTCTCCTCACCAGAGCCAGAAATGAGTTACTCATAAAAAAAACCTGTTTGTTTTTTTTTTTTTGTGAAGAGGGAAGAAATACTAATTTCCAGCATCAAATCTACTTCTTAATAGAATAACACTCCTTGATAGGAGAATGTATTGCATACAACACCCTCTTGAATTCATTTGAAATTCAGCAGAAAGGTATGAGTGGCATCCAGTATTTTTAGCTGGATGGAGGTCACATTTTTGTAACAGTGACAAAGGGTCAAGCATATGCATGAGGAAAGTCATCTCTGGCTGTTGGTGGAATCACCCTTTATTACACCGCCAAATGAAAAATTTGAAGTGGATTCCCAGTCTTGCCTGAAAAGCACTGAATGATGGGCTGCTGTGGGAACCCTCTCACTTCTTAGGGCTTTATCAGACTGATTTACAGCTCAGTGCTGACTTAAAGACTGAGCTGCGTAAACAAAGTTCATATCCTGGGCTGATAGTGCAAAGCATATGTAAAACATTTCTGTCCTGGGGCCCACATTAGGGGCTGAATTCTATTCCCTTGCACAAGACTCCCCTAGCTTCAAGCACATGAGGCCAACATTTCTAATTGGGAACAATAAATTAAATATAACAATACATCTTTGCACAATACCAACCAGTTCTTATGGAAATGTGGCACAAAGAATGTGAGTATATTTAATGTGTGTCTTTGTATGCAAACAGTGTCTCTACTACAAATCTGAGCATTAGAACAAGGGAAACAACAATGCAACACCTACTCTTCAAACAGGTGATGGTCAACAATTCATGTTTGAAGCTTTGTTTTTGCCAAATATAGCTAAGATACAACAGCTTCAACTTATGAACAGACAACTTTCTCTAACAATAATTAAAACTAATCTTTTCTTGCCCAGGCTTTTGTTAGATACCTGACTTTTTTTTCTACATTAGAGACTGTAGAAGGGCAATATTTAAAGTCTCTCAGAAATAAGCAGAATCATGGAAAAATGAAATAAAATACCTCTATTTTAACCATGTCTGAACCAATATATAAAGTGCCAATAAAAGTAAAATTTATTTTTTACTTTTAGCAAATTTGAAATATGTATTACACTGTGAAAGGTATTTTAGCAGCATAGCAAAAAAATCAAGGCAGAGGGTTTTGCCATTCCAAAATACTATCCAGCAGTACCATGCTATAATCTAAATTGCCAAAGGGCTTTTAAATTCCAACAGTGAAAACCAATTATAAAAGGAAAGGAAATACTTGCAAAATATGCAATGCATAATCCCCTCACACACAGCACTCCACTGCTCTGCAGAACTCTTCAGGCTAAGGATAAAGCTTTTACTAAATGTGCCGAGATCCACACCCAAGATTAGTTTGCTTTTGTTCTTCCCATCCCTAGGAATGCACTTGCACCACCCTTGACTATGTATTTGACAGTCCTATGTGCAAGCTAAGGAGGGCACTACAGCCATAATCATAAAAAACTGGCAATTACTCTGAAAGGTCTGAAGTGCTTTATTTGTCAGAATGGGAGGAGTTTTCAGGTAGTTCTGCCTTGGGCCAGTTAAGGGCTATTTGAATGAAGATTAATGAGCAGATCTAGGAGTCTGCAGATGACACCAGGCTGGAAGAAGCTGCTACCACACTGGGGGGATATTGGCAAATAGGAGAGGGGTAATTAAAAAAATCAACACAACAATTTCCACAAAGAAACCATTTCCACAATTTCTCTCAAAAAGAGAAACTAAGTATGTGAATACAAAGTGGGAAACCTAACTGGCAGAGGATAGTGAGGACAAGAGTGAGTCACAACAGGGGTCAGCAAAGTGGGGTTACAGCAAAAAGCAAACCCTTGCCCCCGTGCTGACAGGAGCAGGAGTAACTACTCTGTGCTTTTCACCCACAGAGGCCTTGACTGGAGACCACAAACCTGCTGCTGAGGAAGCAGGAGAGGAATGGTTGGCTACATTACATCACCTGCTGAAGGTGACACTGGAAAGAGCCCTGCCTATAGTCTAGAATCTGCAACCAGGAACCTGCTAAACAGTTAAATTGAGAGACTTATCTGAAATCATAAAAGGATGTTCCTACTATTACAGTCTACTTTGGAAATATATCCTATGTGAAATCCAGAAACTGACTCCAAGGAAATACACCTGCATTTTCAAATCAGCTTTAAAAGTTTCACATCACTGCCATTAAAGCCATAAAATGCCATAATCCTGCTAATCCAAACAGGGAATATTAAAACATATTTACACAAGAATTACTTTATAATAATCTTAAAATTCCATGGGCACCTGGAGCACCAAACTGGCAGGTTATGTAAGTACTCATGGTAAAAACAACGATGCAATAAAGGTCTTAGCATATATACCAGTAAATTCACAAGAATTGTGTGATTTCATGATATTTTGACTCTCAGTTTCTCTTGCTTTTATGTACCAAACCAATACATACTTGTCTGCATTCTTTGCCACTTTTGATATTAATTTAGATGTTGATGCTACTCTCATCAGCTTGTTACGACTGTCATCTGAACTCTCCCAAGCACCGTGGGCTTTTTCAATAGTCAAGGATTTCTTTATGCTAGAAGAAACAAAAAAATATTTTACAATTACAGAATAATAATGTAACAATAACTGGAACTCGTATGCAAATGGATAGATCAAGCAGCAGGAGACAAAAGCAGAGCTAGATCTTCCTTCAAGCTGCAGCATGAAACGGAAAAAAGATTAGTCAAAAAGTTCTAACTGGATGAATGAAAACAATTGAGCAGGACAATTGCCACTTTTTATCTATTCTTTTCTATTTCCAAATGCACTTAAATAAAGACTTGAACAAAATAACTCTATACTTCATTATTGCATCACTAACAAATTACAATAGTGGAAAAAACGAGGCTAAGTATATAAGCCTTAAAGAATAAACTATATTTAAAAATCAATTAAGTAGATAACAATGTAATTTTTTCCATGATTAACTGTTCACCAGCTTTAGCACATTGATTTCCGAGGCAGAACAGTTCTATCAGATTAGAGTTTCATATGGAAGCTTTGCAGTTAGAACATACTAAATCACATTAATGGCTTCAATCTTTTTGAAACAAATGTCTGAAAACCTCCTGCATGAGTAAGACAAGCTAGGCTTGGCCTGATACTACAGACAATTAAATCCATGAATTCTGATGTCATTTTTCAGCAATCTTATTGCAGCCAATTTACACTAATGGGAACTTGCAAATTTTGCACTCACTAGTTCAAGAATTCTACATATGCCTTAATCACAGAATACATGTTCAAAAAGTAACCTAGCCCAAATTATCCTTCAACCAACTGATTTAGAGTTTGCACATGTCCTGCTAATAGTATCACACTTCATCCTGTCAGAAATGCTTTTTGCAGGAGTTAAGTCCTGAAATGCAACCTTAGAAATGGCAAGCTCCTTCCACAGCACCTCAAGAGGCTCAAAGGTCCTGTGACAAACAAGTTAATCAAATCAAGTTAAACCCCTAGGAGACTAAAAAAGGCATTTATTTTTCCCCCACGCTGCAAAAGATTAGTAAGCAAGACTTCAGACATTTTTACAGGGAAATACCAGGCAAGAGAACAACAGGCTGCAAGTTCAGCTTCAGACAACTTACAGGTTTGTGCAAGACATGGAGACAGAGGCTTTATGGAGTGTTATAACATGCACCAGTCAAGTGGAAGTTTAAATATTTATAAGAGCTGTGAATTCAAGCAATGCAAGACAACAATCTTGTGAACCACGGTAAATTTCAGAGTAATAAATTTAATTTTAATTTTGTTTCAGTCTCTTAGTGTCAGAGAGTAAAAAAAAAAATTACACCTTCCAAAACAGTAAGGTGACAATGAATTAAAAAAAAAAAAAAGAAACCATGCGAAGTGATCTGCATAGTTTTGAAACCCAGAAACTACCACCCCAATCTTAAAATCCATTTTCTTGATGTCAAAAAGTAATCTAGTATCTCAAAAACGTACTTTTTTTTTTTTCCCCTGTGCCTAACTCCCACAAAAATGAGTGGGAACTTAAGAGGCAATCCTAAATAAATTTCTCCATTTACTCAAGTAGTTCTATGATGTGGGTATAAAACCAGAACTTCACTCATGTAAAGAATCAAAGTAAGCCATCCTGCAACCTAGCAGGAATTTAAAACGGAAGGGCCATGAAATAAAAAACACCAACAAAAACAAAACTGCAGTCACTTTACAGAATAATTTGAGAGTAATTCCTGAATCAAGGGTTGCAATGATAGTAGAATTTTAAAAACACTGTTACGAGAGAATATATGGCCACGTGGAAAATACACTCCATAATTCAGCTATGTCAGACAAAACCTATGAAGTGTATTTGAGAAGAATCAAGTCAGAGTGATCATTAAATATTTCAGAATCATGGCTAATTAGAGGTCATCTACTGTATTAGGATTTTAATCTGAGAACAAAAAACCTCTGTAATCTTAAAAATGTATTAAAAGAAAAACATGCATTTTTATGTCTTTTTTCTGCTGCAATGCACATTGAATGCATCTTCTCTAGCAGAAAAAGTATCAAACCTTAACTTGATCATGAGATTAGAACTATTTCACATGACTTGTTGTCAAATATGAACTGAGTATCATTACAGTCATTTTCTAGTTCTGTATTGTGGTACTGTGAAAACCTTTTAGCTGGAGTAGAACTCTTGCTTTCTGGAGTTTGCCTGTGTGTTTGGAGAGTCTGTGAGGAGGGCTGGGGAGAAGGTGATGCTTGAGTTTGTGCACTTTGATCATTAGAATGAGTGTCCTCTTTTTTTTCTTTTTGTCCTGGAGGTTTTTCCTTCTTTTTTTCTGTACCGCTGTAAAATAAAGTGTAACACAGGGAGGGAAAAAAGAGAACAAGCAAATAAATTAGCAAGGTGAGAGAAAATATCCTGTGAAAAGATGGAAGATTTAACAACTTACTATAAACAACCACCAAAAGAACACTTTGATTATTTAGTCAATCTCTTCGTGTTAGCATTTTGCTGAAATAAGGTTTATCCACTAGCTCCAACAATAAAAAACCATCAGAGAGACATGGAAGACTATTTACATATTTCAGCTTTACCACATTACTATGATTTTTAAATTAATACAGCTTTGATTTGAGGGGGCCCTTCATTCACAGGTTCTCCTACAGCACTCAGAGCTGACACAAATTGATGTTCCACAAGTCTGCTGTCCCTCAGGAAGGAACCATCCTCTGGTTCAGAGCTCACCGACCACCTTGTCGTGCTGCCAGCCAAGGTTCAGTGCAAGTCAAGGCAGCACTGTGACTCCTGTTGTCTCCCATTAGTGTAAGCCCACCATGGAACTGTATGTGTTGATATTTATGAGCTGGTACCAAAGCCCTGAAATGGTGGTGCTGGTCCCTGGGCTCTCCTTGGCTGCACCAGAGTTGAAACAAGAACATCCCTGAAAACTCATGGCTGTTTTCATCTGTAGCTGACTAACCACTTCTTTAATGCTGTCAGTCAGGACAGCTAAGAACACATCTTTATTTTCAAAGTGCTGTATTTATTAGTTTAATATTTGAAACAGATTTAAATAGATTTCATTACCAACCTTAAATCTACTAAGAACCAAACCAAAGGTCTGCTAGGTAAACAGAAAGATTAATTAAAAGGCTCTTCTACGAAGCTACATACTTTGTAACATGCTGAATCACACAAACAATACTCAGACCTGAAAGAGAAGAGTACTGTCGAGTATATGGACTATTTATTTTTTAAGGTAAAAAAAAATTACATCTTTTAAGATAGATTTCTCGGTGAAGAAATAAAGCAAGATACAAACACCAGCTAAAAATGTAAGAGGAAGATTTTTCTCTTAGGGTCAAAATAACCTGCAATGTTAAAAAGAAAGAGTATCTTTCTGAACATGAGAATCCAAAATTTTTTTCCCCACAACAATTTCCTCCCACCTCGAATTCTTGCATTACCGTAATTATTTGTACTTCCATTTACCTTTTCCCAAAACACAAATAAACAGTAAAGCAACACTCAAAAGAAATTAATAAAAAAATGAGCACCCAATTTTAACATATTATTCTTAAGAACTTCCTTTTTGCTTCTCTTGTTATTTCAGTTAAAGTGCATAATCTACCACTGAGACAAAGCCCTCAAGACTTACAGGAGTTCAACTTTTCCAACTGCTTTCAGAGAAGAGAAGCATTGAAAAACAGGTCAAAACATGAATATGAAATCCAGACACATCTGCAAGGATCACTCAGGATGGTAAAACATACTAACTAGTTTAAAATGTCAATATAATCCATCAGAGTGACATTTCTTTTCAAAAAAAGCCAGATGAAAACAAAACAAAGAGCTTTCACACTTCTTGAGGCATATATGTCATCATAGAGAACAAAGCTTGGAGAACTGTGGTGTTTTGATTAATAATTTATAGCCAAAGTCCTTAATTAACTGGTAGCACAGAAATTTATTATTATTTCTTAATCAGAAGACTTAGCTTGCATTGCTAGATGCAAAGCACATTACACTTAACCTTTTTGCAGCCTGTTGCAAGAAATGCAGTATAGTGAAATAAATTCTTGGAATCTCTTTTCACTGAAGAAAACCAAAGTCCTCTCTATTCCTACTATGACAGGTACACTCACTGCTTTTTGTAATGTCCTGTTTAACAATGACACATCAGCAATTCTGCAATTCAGCTCTGCACTCCCCCAGCAGGCTCAGGTGAATGCCACCTACTGAGAGCAGCATATCATCTAATTTATCAGTTCAGTCTCATATTTTCTGTGTTCCAACCCAAAGTCATCCTATCTAATCCGTCTCCTAGATACCACAGGTTCAGAGTGGGAACTCTTCATATATCTTGTCACGGTGGATTATCCATTTCGCTTCTTTGCCATAAGGTTCACACCTTAACTTTTTTGTTGGGCCATGAGAATCACTGGACTGAATTGTTCTGAATTTATCTGGTTTGCTCACTTCTGTTAAAATCTTCAGCTTAATTGTATTATGACTGGCTAGTACAGAGTGGCTCTCCCACTAATACCTCTTCTAGTAGGTCTTGTGTAACTGCTGAAACCAAACCAAAACCAGCATCTTTTCCTGTGGGTTTCTAAAGTCTAGTTGTTCTGGGAAGCAGTCATTTAATGCATCCAAGAATTCTTTCCAAAACCAAATTTGATGAGGCATTTCTTCAGTCTACAAGTGAGTAATCGAGCGCTATTACTATCTGTCCTAATTTTGTAGTTTCTCTAATTTCACTTAGTACAGTGTTTCATCCTTTGGACCACAACACACTGGCATCTACTGCGGATGGTGGTCACTCAGAAACATCAAGGCTTACTGTTATCAGATGCTGGTTTCAGAAGAATGTTCAGCCTTAAGGAAAATGATCAAACAGGTCTCTGACAGTCATTATTTGGCTGGTTTTTGTTTGTTTGTACAAAGTATAAGCCTGTTTCCAGTCCAAAGTGGAAATTTCAGTAGGGTTGAAATTTTCTCAACACATCCACGACTTCATCTCTGTTAATGGGAGATCATCTACCTGCTGTTCAGGGAACATTCCTGGGCTCTGATTTTAGTGATTGCTGGTATTTTAGCAGACCACTGTTGAAAAGAGACATCCTGCTGCTGTGGAGCTAATAATTATATCCAGCAGCAGATTGTATCCATGATCTCAATGTTCAGGTTTCTAGAACAAGATAAAACAGCCCAGGAAATGAATTCAAGCTCATTCATAGAAGAAACTCACAGAATAAACTTCAACACCAGTAACAGTTTGGACACAACTAGGCCTTCTGTTATTTTGGCTAGATGTATGGCTGCATACAGTTAGAACATGAAAAGTCCTAGGCAGGCTATGGGGTCTGTTTAGAACCTAAAGGTTAATTCTCTATCAACAGATGACCTTGTCCACCTGCTGCAGCAATTCAAGCTTCAGCTTGAAGAAAGGCCTGGATAAGGTGGGGTGAAACATTCTGGTCTCCTTTGGCCTCCCCCATTTTCAACACAACAAGTGTTAGAAATAAACACAGTTACTCTACCTTCGTAAGGAGATGGGACTACCATCGACATTTACTCGCCTTTCCTTTCCCCTTTTGTGAGCTGGTAATTTTACAAAAGGGCAAATTTGTTTCTTCCAAATACAAAACAAATTTAATTAATACAGACATGACAGTGAAAGGAACTCCTGGAAACAGAGCCTTCCTAAAACACGTCTTAACAAAGGGAGTCACGTGCCTTCAGCTGCACTGGAACCACCAACACCTCCCTGGACAGTTATTGAGGGGCCCAAGGAGAGATGCCCTCTGCATAGGAAGCTATTCTCTTCTGGCCTATCCAGGTCTCCTTTTAAAGACCTTAACTCAGATGAAAGGGATGCCGGCCACTCCACTCTGCTCCTCTTCTGCAGTCAAGTGTTGAGCAGCCAATGAATCAAGCAGGTGATTCAGCACAAATGCAAGCTGAACACCACGGGAACTGGACTGGCTCTCATCAAAGTGCCAAGAGCTACAGGGATAAGATTAATGGAAAAGTGCTAACTAAGAAATACCTTCCTGCAGGAATGTCTTTTGTCCCTGTGCCTGTTGCACAAGCAGATAGAGACATACACTGATCACTGTCCGATTTATTGTTGAAAGTAAATGTAACAATTCAATAAAAAAAAAGATATGCAGTGCTACACAGTGGAGAAGAGTGAAGAGCGGGGCACTACCCTCACTTTCCAAATTCCAAAGGGCACTAAAGCTTCTTCTGGTTTGTCCTCACACAGTTTCTATTTGCTTGCAGCATTTTTACTCCCTGAAGTATATAATTTCCCTGTCTTGCTGTACAGCATAGTATTTACATCCACACTAGAAGATAAACCAGCCACTGGAGCTGCCAGAGTACTCTACAGAGGCCAAGAATTTGTTCACATGACTTACCACAGTTACACATTAGAGTATTTGCCCCGTGGCTATATCTGGCAGCTTGATCTTCACAACAAACAAGAATAGGTATAAAACTACTGCTGAAGAAGCCATGCAGTCACTGTCTAACAGACCCACAGAAAAAAGCAGTTAAGCAAACACTTTGTTTACTTATGAAGCCGCAAGTATTACATGGAGGAAAAATACTAGTTTAGTTCCTAGCTTAATTAACTTCCAAATTACTCAAGCAATGTTATTTCTTCACATTTGAGATCTGATACAGATCTTTTTTGTAAGGACTAAGTAGTCACATTTTGGGTTAGATTTTCTACCCAAACATGTAAACCTTTATCTTAAACCATTTACTATTGTCTCATAGTTATTTTCCTATTGCCTACTATTTACACTCCAGACAATGAAGTCAGTTTTGCCCTTTAATTTCCTTGAGGGAAGGAAGGAGGGGAGACAAAAAAAAAACAACAACAAAAAAAAAAGCATATGAATACCAGAAGGAAAAATTTTCCATTTGTACTGGAAATACTTTTTCCTATTCCCATAGAGAGAATTCATTTTGGACACTACACACCACAGAAATACTCCCCATTTTTGAATTGTTTTTAGAACTCTTCTGTACACAGCCTGATAACATGGTAAATCTCCAAAGTTTATTTGTGATTTACCGGACTTCAGGCAGCTGCCCTGAGTGTTGTGCAGAGACAAAAATCAAACTCTTGCTCTGTTTGGTTTTGGGGTTTTTTAATATATAAAAATTTGAGTATTAATAACAATTTGGTACCTTTTTGCAGCAGATGAAAGTGTTTCTTTTCTGGCAACAGAAACAGATGAACTGTGGCTCGTTTTCCTGCTTCCTGTACTCCCGTTAGTTATACATGACATCGAGATAGCTTCTCGGAGGCTTGGCTGACCTAGAGAAAAGCAATATTGAAGAATGGATGCAGCTATAAAACCTTACAAAGATTCACACGAACAACAAAAAGCTCTCAGTTGTGGACCTGGTATCACACAGCAGCAGCCTGAGCACTCAGGACAAATATCTATTGACAAATATTCATGAAACCTTAACCTAACCAGCTGGACCCAGGAAACCAGGGACACTAAGGCAGGCAAGAATATGCTGTGATAGAGGTCAGTTTCTCTACTGCTATGATGTAATGAAAAAATTAAGTTATTTAAGGGTTGTGATTCTAAGGATTAAAAAAAAAAAAAAAATCAAGATTTTCAATTTCATTTCAGCTGCCCCTTCCATCTTAAAATACCTTTCAGTATATGCCCTATGGTATAGCTATTAAGTTTCTGATAGTGCTCACTCTGTAGAACATCTGCCACATCCAGTGAACATTACAGACTCTCTCCAGGGATGAATCAAGAGCGTATATGTGAAGAAGGTTGTTGTCTGTCAGATGCCCACTTCACTCATTGCAGAAGTTTAAAACTATGCAGTGAATGTGGGAGGGGATTGCAAGGAAGACAAGGGGGAGCAAAGGCTCTTCTATTTTCAGAGCTGAACACTAGCCTGGCCATTAGCTCCCAGACCTGCCTATTCCACAGAATGCTGGTGAAATATAAGGCATTTTACTCCACCCTGATGTTTCATCCTTTCCCACTGTGTCTCTCTTTTTGTGTGCCTGTTTTATTTCCAAGGTCTTACTCAGAGAATTTTGCCCCTTCCTCTAAACTTTAAAGTGCTAGACTTGTACTTTTCCCTTCTGAAGTATAACATTCTCTGAGAAAGATCCCCAGGTTCATCCCAAATTAAGCATCAAAAAACAGTGATTACTTTTAAGACCCTCTGTGTCACGTGCCCATTTCACAGACAGAAAACTTCTATTGCATCTCCTAGGGTTGTGATGGCCAGTCACTCTGACTTCAGCAACAAACACGGAGGACGTGACTGACAGAAAAATAACAGGTCTGTGTTTGTGGCAGGCTTTGAATAGTGTGAGATAGATAAGGCATGAGGCCACACATTGAAGATAAAAGCGAGGAGTAAAAGCGGTTGGGGGGGAATCGACAGCTCTGTGTACAGAGGACAAACTCACACAGATGCCTCATTTGAAAACTACCAGCCATGTGTCACAGCACAGCTCTTTCAAGCAGGTTGAGAGGCAAATTGATTCTTACTTTAAACTACCACATTATATACAAGAGATACCCGTCGAGGGAATATTAGATGTCAGAACTATTTGGATGAATGCAGAAATGGGCTGGCCTACACAAACCAAACACTGCTTCAAATGCACCAAGCAGCATGTGATCACATCTGAAATTTAGATCAGGAAAGCCAAAATGAACACGTGGAATATCCCAGGCAGAAATGAGAATAAAGGACGTCTGAAGAAAGTAAAGACACACTTAAAATCTAAAAACACTTTGAAGATCATAGTTCTTCCTAAATTCTGTGTAAATAAATTCAGTATGATCCCTTCCAACTGGTACTTTTTAGAGACTGTTTTATTTGCAACATAAACATTCGGAATACAAAATTTGTTTTAGAATTTGTTTCAATATACCGCACAAAATCTCTGAAGCTCAAGAGGTTTTTTTACCCCATGTAACTCAGACGCAAGAACAAAAGCGTGTGAGCTTAGAAAGCACATTTACTATAGAAACTTATAAATTAGCTTCTTTTATTTTCAGTGAAAAAAGTAAGTAATCTTCTTTGTGGAGATGCATAATATCAAGGCCTATGATTCACTCTTGAACTGTATATGACCTTAACATCTCTGTCTGCTCATTGTAATAGATTAATGTCTCTCCAACCAGCTCTAGCATGGCTTTCCAGACATGTGAATCAGGAGATGTAACAGCAGTAACTCCCAGCATGGCGGGTAAAGCATTCAGTGGGATGTGTAAAGGACACAGGAACTTATTAAGATGGGTAACACGCTGTCAGTGTGCAAGGAGCACACTGCTATTTTGTTTACTGGCTACATCTAAAATAATTCCCCCTCCTAGGTATGGAAAGTGTTGGTTCCTGCTTATGTCCAGGGACAAAACTGATTACAGATAAAACTATACATCAGTATATGCCCATGACAGGAATATGCACTGCTCCATGCAATGATGAATACAATAACAATAAAAAAAGGGATCCAGACAGCAGCTTTGGGATTGTTTTCCACTAAGGTGGGTATTGATGGTAGATCGGCAAAGTACTTCCTAATGTCAACAAGTGACATGCAAAATCACATTTGAGATTAAGATTTTTGAATTGAAGTAAAAATTATTTTTTCAAAATGACTAACAATTAAACATAACCCAGATTAAAAACTGCAGTGACAATTTTTTTTTTCAAGTTTCAAAAATATATCAGGCTTTCTTACACTCCAGAACAAAATCTTGGTCAGTGTGCCACACTCAATGTGCAATAAAATTTAAGAAAGCAAAAAAAGCAGCAAAAAAACCCCCCAAACCCCACACTCAACACTCTGAAGAAACAAGACACTTCCAAATTCTCTATATACTGCATGTTAATTAGATAGTCAAAAGTGACTTTAGAATACCTACTTTTAAAAGGAAGAAAAAAATTCAATTAATCATCCGCAAATATATATAAAGGAAATGCATTTATATTTTAAACCATGAATAGGAAAGGTGAGTTTAAGTCCTATGCACATCCAAGGCAGTGAAGCCTGGCTACACCAGGGAGATCTTCCCAGCTGGGTCAGAAGTCCAAGAAGCTGAACCACCAGTCCAAACCACACAACTCTCTTAATATCTTCTAACCAGGGCATCTCTGCAGTCAAAAGATGTCAAAAATTAACAACACTATAACCTTCTTCACTGCAGAGACAGTCCTTCATGGTAGTCAAGTGCTTTTGCTTCAGAGACCTGCAAATAATGAAGCAGCACAGGAGAACAAAAATTCCAGATCAATACACTGAAACAACAGAGTTCTCCCAGCACTGGGCTGCACATCTCTGCCAATATCATGTCATACACCACCTCCTAGCATAAACAGTCTGAAATTTTTCAGACTGAATAGCACTTAGCTTTATCTGCTAGATTGGAACAAAAGCCAGACATAAACTGAACACAGAATGAAAGGCTGTGTATGGTGACCAGGATTAAAGCCAAATTGTCAGAGATCAAAGGGGTAAAAAATGTCTTTTATGGAACAGATTTATCTCTGTTCTGATACTTTTCATAGAATAGTATCTGTAGAGTTCAAAAGAAACATTTTATTAACATCTGTCAAGCATACAAATGTGTGAATGAAAGATAAGTAGGATTAGAAAAAACAGACCACAATAAACTAAAAATCTATTTCCATTTCTTTATCAGTCTTGATCAGCTAACTGGGGAGAAAATGAACCCAAGCTGTTAGAGAGAGTGGTAGGTTTGAAAATGCATGTCCTGTGATGACATGACAGCTTTTCCCTCCAAACACACTTACAAGGTGCTAGAGCTGAGAATCAATTAGTAATTCACTTTCTTCCCAAACCCAAAACTTATAATATTTTACATTAAAAGGTAGTTTATTCTGTTATCAAATATATTTACTGAAACAATTTCCTCAGTATCTTTGTATTTGCTAATATTCTGACAGGTAAACTGCCTTTCTTAAAAGGAAAAACCAAACACCTGTTTCTCTTCTTCAGGTAATTTCAATTCAAAATAAGTAGCTGCAACTATATCGAAGTTACTTCTATGAACACTTAATTCAAGTGGATTTAAAAGAAAAAGCTCAAGAAATTACACCTTACAAAAATAAAAAAGTTGATTTTTTAAAGGTAGATTTTTCTTTTTTTTCCCCATTAAGGCATACAACACCCAAATCCTTCAATAACCTTAAACTACTTGACTTCCAGCAAAATGTGACAGACCTCTAGATTATAAATACATTACATGCCATGGGGTTTTCTGCCTGGAAGGACAGAAAACCAATTTAGTACTCTTACTAAACAAGTGTACAGTGTGTGTAACTCTCCAGAGAGCACACAGAGTGAGCTGTGGAAAAACAGACAGAAATAGTTATATGTATAGCAGAACATAAGATCTTATCTGCACTTCCTAATAGAGCAACATCAAAATCAACAGAAATTATGACAAATCTCAGACTTACTTCAAGGTATTACAATGAATTGTATAAAAGCAGCAAACTTTAGTCATGGCTCTGCTTCCAGACTTTCAAAGGATGTCAAGTCCCTCAGCCCATAGAGGATGCTGGCAAAGAAACAGCTTGGGAGCACCAAAACTCTTTTCAAAGAGAGTACTGTATTCTGAAGGGTAGGGAAATATTTTCTTCAGCATTCTGCTTTATTCAACTACTTCACATATACTAGACAAGATCTACATATTAAATTTGACAAGAGTCAAATTTTGATTAAAACTTCTTAGGTCGAAAAAGTGTCCTCTTCTTCTATCACACGAAGACAGGTCAGGGTGAGACACTAGGCCTCAAATAATGAGCAAAACAAATCAGGATAAATAGTTCAGTTCACCACCTATAGGTTATGCTTCTGCTGGTTTAGTAATCAAATTTTAAGACAACTAAGTTTCAACAAACTTTATTATTCTTATAGCAATTACAACTAGCTGAAAAAATAAACATTATTTTTATATTTTTTAATGGAAGCCCAATTTCACAAATTTCAACAGACAGCTATTAAACATACATTATTTGTCGTTTCCTATTAAAAGGAAAAGAATCATCCAAATAGAGGCATGTTAACAAGCAACAGTTTGAGAGTGTATAGCTAATGCATAGACAACTTGAGCTCTAAGGGCATCTCTCCTAGTAGGTATATAAACTAACTTAGATGTTAAAAGTAATTAAATATTTATTTTTAGATTTCCTACAAGATTTTTATAAATATTGACTTAACCCATATATTTCCAACTTTAAATGATCCTCATAGGGATACAAAACTAATTTTTCAGGTGTTAGGGGAGCCATGTCTCTGTTCTTTGGGCAGGCATTTTAAAACATGCTACAGGAAACTGAAAGCTTATTTGGCCAATTGCTTATTGAAATCACACAGCCCTTTTCCTCCTCCCTTACATCTTATTTTGCTATACTTTCCCAGAAGCACCACCTACATGCTCAGCTAATTGCCAAATGGACTAATTCTAAGCAGAGGAAATAAAATTTTAACTATAGTAATTTGAAACAATTTGATATACTCTGGCAAACAAGTGATGAGAAAGCTACTCAAGTGTTATAAATAAGGAGTTTTCATTTGAAAAAAGTTAGTGACAACACTGAACTCTTCCAACATTAAAATTCTTAGTTTGAGAAGCATCATGGAGAACAGAGAGTACCACTCAAGAAAATTTGCTCAGCACTGTTCAAAGAGAAGTACACAGATGCACAAAACATACCCAAAACTGTAAGAAGCACATGGAAACAGAATAAGGATATTTATCACCACAACCAAAAATATTCCTCTGCAATGAACAAGATTATTAGGTTACAGAACTTTAAAAAACACCTCTGAACTTTATCCTTCACTTCTCCTTCCTAAACTTGGTTAAGCTGGCTAGTGACCCTATGCTCATTAATGCCCTCTAGATCCAAATTCTTTAAATAAAGGAAAATATATGAATCAACAACAGTAAGCGTAACAGAAGAAAAATAAAATATTCAGTAAGTCAGAGCAGGAGATAGGAAAAAAATGGGAAGAAATGCAGAAAGAACAGATGGCACTAAAAACAGTACCTGGGAAATGCATTAAGACCTCAAGAGTATCATTATTTGTTATGTGAGCATGCAGGCTGCAGACCTCAATAAGACTTTTCCCATGAGTAAAATGATCCACAGACTTGTCAGGTTAGTTCTAATACGGTGGATAAGAACCTATATCGTACCACTACCATAAGCATTTTCCTATTTACACTTCTATTTTCTGTTTCTTTAACATTTACTGATTAGACAACATAAACACACAGTTATTAGAACAGCTCTGCTTATTGAATAGTGTAAAGACTAAAAAAAACAAAACTCAAATCTGTCTTATGCTTTCATTAATGAAGCTTCCTGAACACCTGAAGTAAATTTTTGTTAACATAAAACAAAATGGCTTAATGAAATTAAACCATTGTTGAGATAAGGTAAAAATTACATCTGAAGTACTTTGCTTACATGAGTGCAATGAGACGGAATTTGATGAGATATAGTATTTCATACAAGAGAAGAGAGCAGGAAAAGAAGGAAAATTCAATGGGCACCTCCTATAAAAGCCCCCTGCACAAAGGAAGGAAAAAAATAAGTTAAAAAACTCCTACCAATTGCATTTCCAGTACATACCTGCTTCTGCAGGTCCCCAAGATCACTGCTTTAAGTAAAATAAAATGCCTCTCAGTTTGCCACTCTTCATTATCATGGGAAACCCTCTCTGCAAACTGCCATTCACTACTGCAATTTTACTTTGTGAGTTGAATTTGCATATGAGTTATTTAATACCAATTCCTGTCCACGCAATAGGAAATGTTCCTCCAAAAGTTTAACCTTTGTAAATTCTCCTCATTATTTCTGTGTCCAGAAAAAGGACACGAACTCTTTGTTTCTCTACAGGCAGACATCAGATGTACTTTTTCAGGCACAAGCACATACTCCAGTGAAATGATTAGTCTGAGATATTTCACTGGTGCCACAAACTTGTCTGCACACCCAGAGCCTGAGGGATGAAATCTCCTGTTCTGTTACACACATTTTGACACCCTGGAAGGTTTTAATAGGTTTACCAGGCACCAGTTGTGAGCCAATCTATCTTGCTGGCAGCCACGAGTACCAGACTGCTTTATGCTTTCCTTTTCTTCAGTGTCCAGGTAATCTTTGTTATTGGAACTTTTTGTAAATGTTAACAGCATCAATCATGCATCAACTGCAGAGGCATGTGGCAACAAGAGTGCAAGCTGCCAAATGCAAATAATTTCCCACCAAAGAAATTCTTCTTACCAAGCCATTTATTTAAAAAGAAAAGAAAGAGAGAAAAGAAATGAAACCCACAAACTCACCCACACACTATGATCCCTACAAGCCCCATAGCTGCTGGGGACAAGACTCCTTACCAAGCCCTTTCACATTTCTAATCCTAAACACTGTCTTTGGACCCAGTAATTTCTTCTTGGTGTAGTTATTCCTAGCTGCATGCAGAGATGGAGAAGCACTATCACAGTCTTTGTATATTGAAAAGATTTGCTCTATTTAGAATAACTTTGCATTGGGAAGTTACATGCAAAAATTCTCAGCCTGCTTCTCACTGTGAAATACAGACTAAGTGCAAATCCTGTTGCAATCCCTACTAGAGGTATTTTCCTTATACAATATCTCCACTTCATGCTTTACTAGGAGACACTGAGGTGCGTAAAAAATCTTGCCCTTTATCTTATCTTCTACACTTCACAAATCCCTGATGAAGAGCCGTTTGCTTCTGAGACAGAGCTTTACAAGATCATAGGTAGCAACATCCTGACTGAGAGCCCATGAGTTAGAAATATAAATCTACCCCAACCATGTGATTTTTTTCATTGGAGACTGGACTAAGCTCAAAATAAGCATGTGACAGAAATGCAGGGGAAAGAAGAAAAACAAAGATTTAAAGTATAAGGGAAAAACTTTATCTTCAGCTACTGTCTCAATCTGTCAATCTAAAATAAAGGAAATTAAGAACAGAATTAGATCACCAGATGTACCATGAAAACTAGACAAAGGATGAAGAGATTACTTTGTTCACTAAGTCGAGCTATCAACTTCAGAATAAGAAAAATCAGTGAAAAAGCAATCAGGATGGATTTGTCCCTTTCAGTGCGATTCACTGTCTGCTCACAACACTTATTTTTAGCCCATGAAAAATCTCTCTTCAAAGACACTGCCAAGGTGGCAACAAGAAAAAAAATGGAGAGGTTTTAGAAAACTCATTTCAGCAAAAAGGAGAAAAGCCACTCTTCAAACTAGGTTAGATATTGCCTTGTATTAAAACTCCTTTGTTTGACGGAAAGATTCAGGATGGGTTTTTCTGGTACTATTACTCTTGTTAAGTTCAGTTTGTTTTAAAAGTATTTATTTCACTTCAGATTAAACACATCTCTCCCCATGTATTCAGAAGTATATATACACATCTATTCTCTTAACTCATTATTTATGTCAGTATGTATTTAAGGGCTGCTGCAGAGAAAAATACTTCTGTGATTGAAAGCCTCAGCATTTTTTAAAATGAAAATTTACCTATAATATTTTACATGGAAGTGCAATTATTGTAATGCAGAAATCCAGATTCTTGGCAGGATCAGAAACACCAAAATGAGTTTTGGAGGAATACAGTTATCTTTCCAGCAAGCGTGACTTGACTAGTAAGAATCTGTTATATGCATGCATAATACTTCAAAGAAAACCTAACAATTACTTCTTTGACTATTATTTTTGTATGACAATTAATCATCTTCTAATCCTAGTTAATAAAAAAAAATAACACTTATCTCTGTTATGACATTACAAGAGTTTTTTTGGCCATTGAAAGAATTTAAAATACAGAAATAAAAAGTAGAACCTAGGGTATTGCAAAAAGCAATGTATGAACTTGTTTTAATCCCAAGTTTACACTTCAAGTCTAATTTCAGTCTCTTAAAATTCCAGTCTCTGTATGTAAAAATTTTCTTCCATGAATTCTATATGCAGCTGATTTAATGATTAACAGTGAAGTTAATGTGTTGTCTGGTGGTATTGGGTAACTGAACACAATGGGAACACATCCATCACCAACCAAATACAGTGCCAATTAGTCATAATTCATTTAAATTCAGTGAATTAGATCATACACGTCATCTGTCCCTGTTTCCATCTCTTTCTTCACAGTTCCATGCTGCTGCCATTCATTTGTTGAGATATATGACCAAACTGAAGATCATGCACTCTCCCTCTGCTCTGCTTCCCCCAAATAATTAGTTTATTTTTCACCGAACAAATGGACCTAGAGAATTCAGTATGGTCCCAAGACCCCCAGAAAGGAAATAGCCCCAAGGCATTTTGCAGAACACAGGAAGTTTGCCCTGCCTGCACACAAAGTTTGCTGGGTGTTGGACAGCTTCAAGCCAAAGGTTTTTAGCCATGTTTGCACACACCCCAGCCCCTCTGGATTGTAGGAAGACTAAGACACTACGCTGCAACATGTTTTGCCCACCGTTTTTCACTTGGACATTTTCTTTTTCTCATAATGGACGGCAGACAGCAGAGTGATTTAGTCAAAATAGCTGCAAAAGCTATATTTAAAAAGAGTTTTAAAAAGAAGCTTCAATCTCAATGAGGCCAGACACGTAAACTGGGTAGATAAAAGCTGCATTTATAAGCAGAGATGACAACAGTCTACCATTTAGCAAGCAAGAGAGAATGGCAGGATTCAGAGCCCAAGCCAATTAAGCATCATGACTTCCTTCCATCTGGCAGAGGGACTGCAAAAACACTTAATTAAGGAATTTGATCCCTCTGTCACATCTGAAATAGTTCAAACTTTCAGCATTTCCAGCCCATATAAAGGGGTCACCCAAACACGCATAGGCTACATTGTATCAATTCAGCGCTATACTGGCAACAGACGCACCGCAGGACTCAGACAGGGATTGATCCCAGAGATCTCTGTGCTGCATGGCTTGATGTGGTTACATGCAATTATGGTGAATTCAAATCGTGATTTATTTGAAATATGACCTAATCTTTTATATAATCAGAGACTTGATATATGCCAGAAACATACACAGCCATAATTCACTTCAAATACACAACTTTAAGTTGGACTAAGTTCAAAACTCGATTCAAATACTTCTACAGAACACAAAATGAAATGTACGGGTGGGGGGGGGGAAGCATACAAAAATTAGTGCAAAAAGCATCTAGTTTCCTTACTTTTAAACAATCCTACATATTTCAGTGCTGCAATATAAAAGTTACTAGTGACTAACCAAAACAAATATTGCTGTTACATGTCCATTTCTTACATTAGATCTACTGGTCGTGAGTTACCTCTGTACCAGAACAAAAATTAAATACATTCAGAAAGCCTTCTTATTTGGTGGCAAAGTATTTTGGTTTTTGTTTTGGTTATAATTTAGGAGCAAGAGAAAATGTAATCTCTAATATGCCCTTTCAGTTGAGTAATTTCCAGGCAAAGTCAAAGCTGACACTCAAAACTGTCCATGAGCCCCAGAACCTGCAGTGGCAGGCTAACATTCCACCATCGAAATTAAAACAGGAATCTTTTAGCAAGAAGTAAGGAAAATTCCCAGGGGCATCAAGAACATAAAAATGTTAGCAAACAGTAGAATTAATAAGCATATTTCAGATATTTGTCGGCCGTATATATTTAAGCCACTGTCATAAACCTAACCCCTCCAGCTCAAAATAGAACTGTCTTCCCACATGAGACAGAAAAGGGAAAAAACAAGTGGCCAATGGAGAACATTGCGACATGATAAAACAGTGTGACTCTAGAAAGAGTTTACCAAATTTGGGCTTACCTTTACTCGGTGCTGATTTTCTCACAGAAGCTACATGGTCTTCAGAGATGGCAAGACGCCTCAGCACATCAGCCAAGGCTGCTTTTAGCACAGTGATTTCATCTTCTTGTTGCTGCACTCTCAGCTCCAGGGCTGAAAGACGGTCCTGGACATCGGAGGTGCTCGCAGCCGAGATGCTGTCATCTGTACAGAGGCAAAGCAGAGAAGAAAGAGGCATTGAAATGCTTTGTTCTGAATCAAAAGCCACAGAAAGAGGCATGTACAGCACAAGTATGTCTGTCCCATCATTTCGAAATACTGAAGACATTCTAACAAACATGTCAAGGCAAATAAGGAATGGATATTATGGCAAACATCAAATTAATGCTTCAAGACAGAAATCATTACTAATCATTAGCTAAGACAGATGGCTTAAGGAGCGTGGCCCTATTAAAATCACAAGAGGCAATGTGCTTCCTGTGAAAAACATGCTTACAAATAGAAGAAAGACTGAAAATTAATCTTATTTAAACACCCATTTGAATTAACAAAAAAGGTATAAAACTACAGTAAAATTCTGCAATGTATTCTTGTGGAACTGTTTAAGAATTTTAACTATGACCCTTAAGTAAAGCAAGTTTCAAAGTTAAAAAAAAAAGTCCACAGTTGAACCTACAAGTATTGTTAACAATGACCTAATTGCATCAAGTGGCAATCTCAATTTAAATGGTCTAGATCAGATTTCAATTCCTTCTCTTTAACTTTTTTCACATCATTACCCTGGATGTGCCAAAAAACATACAACCTTATAACACTTGGCCTGAAGCGTAGAGAAAATAAATGCACTACAAAAAGGTTCCAAAAATCTGTTTGGCCACACAGAGAGAGATTAGCATTGAAGGCCTAACCCAGCCAAATCTATTCTTCAGTGGTAAAAAGGAAATTACAGCTTCTGCTTACTCTTCACCTTTGACAGTTCTTTGCATTATTTCTGCCAAGCCAAAATAACACACAACAGATTTTTGTATTTGGCTGTTGTAATAAATCATAGGCAAATCACTTAAAAAAAACCCAACCCTGTAAAAGAGTACGTCGCTCAATCATGAGGTACTGAATTCCTCATTCATCCTGTTTAAGGCTTCCTAAAAACTCAGTAAGGAACTTCTGGTATACCTATACAAAAAATCACCTGTATTATATAGTTCGCTTAAGTTCATATTCTACAAAATAAATACAGCAAATTTAAATGTAAAGGTAAATAGCTGGTATTATTACTGTGATTCTATTCAGTCTAAACTTCAGTTTTCACTAATCTTAGGAACACATATCAGGGAGAAAAAAGTTAATATAAGCCACAATCCTAATACTTTGATTTTCCCTTAAAAAACCCATTAATCTTTGCAATACTTGTGTAGAGGCACTTTCAAAATACACGTAAATAAAAGAAATACTGAACCAAATTCCTCCAATGAATTCACTACGAAAGAGATTACGGAATTTAATGCCAACTTCCACACAGTTAAAACATGATACTCACTACTGAAGGACCAAAAATTGAACCAACCAAACTAAAGCATCATAATTAATACTTTTACAACACAAACTAAATTCCTACAATGAATTAGTAAAAAACCCCTAAAAATTCTTTAGTAATGAGATGTATCCACAATTAATGAACTGAAAGGAACAGTTAAGGTTACAATAATAAACCAGCCCCTAGATGACAGTTTTGCATATTGTTTTAATTCACTATTTGGTTAAAGCAAAAGCAGAAGTGTACACTTCATAGTTAATATTATATTCCTTCTAGCTGATGGAAAGGACTGCAAGAGAATTAATTAATTAATAAGGTACATAATCAAATTAAGATCCAGAGAGAACAGATTAGGACTCGAAAAAAAACCTTTACTATCATCATTCATAACTGTACCTTCCTATATGCAGAAAATTGATTTTAATGACTCCACAGCCCAGCACATCCAATGCTCTTTCAGCAGGACTTTACAAACCCAGACCTGTGACACCTGCCCCAGGTTGGGAAGGACTGTGTAAGATTCTTTTATTAAAACCCTCATGGTCAAAACATAAACCCCCATCTGGTTTAAGGAGCTGGGAAAAGTTCCTACATGCATACATACCTATGCGGCATACAAAAAGGAACCAAGGTAAATGTACATTAATCCATAAAGAAAAGCTTTTACAGGAAAGCAAATTAATTTGAAATACCACATAATTCATATTTCTCCTATCCTGCAAGTATTAGCCTTCAAACAGATGTGGTGGACCAGACAGAATGAATACTCCAGAAAACAATTACTTTCAAAATATTATCAACTTTGTAACATCTCTTACACTGAGTAGCAGTCCAAACAGAAGAAAGAAGTTTGACATTTCCTTAAAAAAAGGAGGAAAAAAAGGGGAAACCCCCCACAAGTTAATTTTTTTCTTTTTTTGTTGGCCAAAGTCTTCAATTAATAGGTATTATCCATTATAATGGATAAATTATGGACACGTTCCCAGGCTGCATAAATATACAGAAGATCACAATAAAACACTTGTAAAAGGAATAAGTAGCTACGTCAAATCATCGTTTTAGAAGCCAAATCTTACTGAGCTCCCTGTATAGAGTCCAAACAAGAGTAATTACCAAACCAGGAAAGGCTCCACTGCTCATCGGTCTCTCTGATGAGTACAGAAGCAAACGCTCTGCACATCTCTGGACATCTTTATTTCCCATGAACTATTAACATTGACCAGACTGTTGCTGTTGAACCCCAAAATTGGGGTGGATTAGCTGGCTGCTGCAGCTCCCAAAGGCACAGTTATGTCACTAATTAGAACTCTGAAGAACAACAGGAGAGCAAATCTTCTGCCCTGTAAGGGTGAGCTGTAATGCCCTGACCACCTCATCACATCCTACGAGATGGCAGAGGAGCTGACCAATGCTCTCCTCTGTGAGCTGTGCTGTGAGGCTCAAGCCTTGGTGCAGCACAGAGAGGCAGAAGGACCCCCTCAACACAGCAGCTGTAGAAATGGGGCATGAGGAGAAGGCCAAGACAGCTGAGCCATTCAGCTGATTCCAAAGCAGGCAAAGCAATGCGCCCTGTTGTACAACAGGAGGTTCCAAACCACCAGTGGCTGCTTTGCATTGCATTGCAGAGAGGGCACAGGAGACACAGCAGCTGAAAGAAGCTGGAGGGCAAGGATATCACTGGGAAATCAAGACTAATTTGATTCCTTGATCAAGGAATACAGTAGCACACTTGGAAGACATTTCAGAGTTCTTTATCCTTCTACAGAAGCAGCATCTGTTTCAAGTGATGACAACCATATATTACCCTGGCAACTATTAGAGAATTAAAACTAATAATCCCCAATCCAAATATCTCACCCATTACAGCAAATATTCAACTGAATTCCAACATGCCCTTCTTGGCAGTGTCTTGAAAAGTAACTCAACAGGGATTATCTTAAAAGAAGATGCCCTAAAAGTAAACAAAGCTGGAATCCATGAGATCATTCTGACAAATCTTCACAATTACACTTTCTCTTCACAGAAGCTTTCAAAATCTCTTCCAGATTTCTTTTTTAATTTAAAATATATTTTATAATCTAAAGAACTACTTCAAAAGAAGTTAAAAAAAAAAATCCCTTCCTTCAAGGACGTGCCCTCCTCCTACAGAGAGGAAACAGCTCTTATGCAAGAACAAAGTCAGTCAATGGGAAGCAAAATTCCATCTCCTCCCTTCCTCTTCTCCCACCCCTAAACATCTGTCCTTTCCCTTGTGCTGACATAGACATGCATCTATCCAGGTCTTCCATAAGCTGCTCTTCTTTCATTAAACCAGAGAGAAATTTATTTAAAGAGGGAAACCAGTTAAGCACATAGAGCAAGTAATTTGTAAGTGCAGTCGACTACTGATTCATTCATTTAATTAATTTTAAAAATATCTTTTTACTTATCTGGTTATTCTTATTATAACCAAATATCACCATTTCTGATGTGTTGGTCATGTTTTTTAAGCTGTTGATGACCTATGTCTTTAAGGGACACAATGGGAACAAGATCAAGTGTGGAAATAAAGCACCATCCACAGTGCTCACTGGTAGTAGTGAGGAGACATCCACATAGATTTGAATCTAAGGTATTTCAGTCTTAAAAACTGGTTTAAGGTAAGAGTCCTGGCACTCAAATGATAGCAAAAACATGCTAGGTCTACCCATACAGCACTATAACTTTCAAAATAAAATGTTCTGGTTTTTCCAGAGTTTAATCAGTTTGATTTTTAATTTTAGCCAGGAACACATCAGTTCTTCCCTTGCTTTTGGAGCAAGAAGAGATATACATGAGATGCTAGTATTCCATACTCATGAGACACAAGGATGACCCTAAAAATGAGGGTTAATTTCTCCCAGGCAGTGAGCAGCACCAAACAGACAGGTTTCTCTGTGTAGGACTCCTCACAGCCACAGACATCAAACCACTTGTAACAGATCAAACAAGGCAGAAATTCAAACTGCCCCTTAGACCTGGGCCAGGAACTCCAAAAAGAGTATCCAGGACACAATGATGGTATTTAACAAACCTTCCAAGCCAGGTATCACTCCTCACATGTCATCTAGCAAGCATGTGAGGGTACTGGTATTTGAAAAGCATTACCCTTCATCATTTGCTGCCTAGAATGTTGAACTGGCTACATTTGAAAGAAAAAAATATCTTACTACTGAACCGTCTGTTCTGGGCCCCCTCAACAAACCCAGAGCATCCATTATCATCTGAGTCAATTCCTCCTAGCTTTGACTAAATCTAAGTAAGGAATCCATTTTAGACATAAGCAGCATTTCAGAAAAACAAATTCTACAAACTACAGCACATGGAAATTTAAACCACGGGGTGGAAAAATTCTGTGTTTTACCCAATAAAGCCACATAAACCACAGGGTAATTTTAAACCCCTGGCTGCTAAGGCACCCACACCATTTTCTACATTTTGCCCAGCGTGGTAAGAGTCTTTCATTAGGGAAAAGGAGCAGAAATTACTGGGACTGGTATAAAGATCTAGCTGACAATTTCAGGAGATAACTGCCCCCAAAGAACCTTTTCTCATGAGGAGCATGATCTGCTCACATGTGAGGGAAAGTATGTATTTGTACAGCTTCCAATTTTTGTTCTAAAGAGCATTGAAAAATTTCACTCTGGACGAGGCTCGCATTTCCAGAGACATACCTGACAAATTTATTTTTCCTACATGTTATGAGAAAGAAAACTCTCTGCAGTTTTCTGCAGTCCACCTGTCTCAAGAGTAGCTTATAAAAGGTGCAAAGATCAAGAATTATGTTTCATATCTGTAATTCATAATTTTCAACCAAAAAAAAGAAAATTAGAATTAAGACTCCATACTTTTGCTCACAGTATCTCCTCCGAATGCCAGCACATGCACAAATTTGTAAAGGATGTGAGTCACGGGAAGAATACAAGAATGGGAATCAAAGCACACACCATGAACACAGAGGATGCAAAGAGCTCCCCCGCAATCCAAATAATACTGTATTATCCTAGAACCCAGAGCTTATGACATGGAAGTGGACTGGGAAGTTTTTCCCAAGCTCTCCCTTCCTGCAAGCACAAGACTCTGGTCTTTAACTCTCTCAATTACTTCACACAACTTTGGCTTCCTTTGCTAGCTTTTCATTCTTTTCCCTAATCTTCTAGTTTTTCCACATCAAATTGAAACCAATGCATTGCTTGATCTCACACTTGTTACTGGTAACATAAGTGTAAGTTCTTACTTTATTTTCTTTTTAGAATAATAATGCAAATGTTCTGAGATAGGTACAGGTAAGTTACTGACTGCAGACAGTGCAATACATTAACATTTCCGACACTAGGTAAACCTTAAATTTGTCTCCTTCAAAGATATTTCTTCAGGTTTTCAGGAAGACCACATTGTCACACAACACTCACTTGCTCAGGATTGATGCTGCACTAGGACCATCACATCAACCAGACTGTCTTCCTTGCACAACTCATGAGACTTTTTAATGTTTCATAGACTCATCTAGTTTTACCCCCTACAAGTAGTTAATAATAATTTAAAAAATATATATTGCTCTACACTAGCCATTCCACAAACCATTTCAATCCCAAGTCCATGGCAAGCATTATTTGTCTGTAGATGATCCATAAGACGATTTTGCTGAAGCCCATGAATATTCTGCATTGCAACAGTTGCTACTGGCCTTCAATATTGTGGATTGCTTTATGGTCAGTTTGAAGCACGCTCATGTCTGTGAGCCTGCATCATTACATTATAAAGAACACAACCCAGGTTTTGAAGCAACGTTATTTGAAAGGGTTGTTCTGACACGTAAGATGATTTACCACTTCATGCCTAACAATTAGTAGCTCTATTTGTATATGCTAGACAGACTTGTGCACATAGACTCGCATATATTTTTATTTTCCTGACATGAAGAAGCAAAGGAAGGAGAAAGATTAAAAGATAACATAAAAACATCCTGACAAAAAATAACCCAGTAATAACCACAAATTACAGAAAATAAAAATATTTTTTGTAATAAGCTTGTGTATCTGCTGCTGTCAACATTAAGTTTTAATACAGATAATCTAGAAATACATCAGCATGAGATTCACAGGGCACAGCCCTACCCACACCATATTTGACCAACTTGAGTGTTCTGCTCGCCTAAGTTTCCAGTAACTGTATAACTTACTGGGCACAAAAGTTTTATATTTCATACTTGCTGATACTAGCTTTGATAGGCAGACTGCAAAAACAGAACAAACACTTAGAGACACTTCTCATATTTGACACTGGTATCTATTTGATTACTTGAAGAGGCAGACAATTCTGCAGGCACTGCCTCACATCCTTCCCCAACTGCATACTTCCTATCAGCTCCACCTCCATTGAGATGCATCTCAAGAGTAAGACCATCCACGGGTTTTTCCCCACCCACTGCTTAAAAAGCCTTGTGGTTTTTAAGTACTTTTCTTCCCCTAACATTGCTTGGCTCCTGATGCTCCAGATATTGTTTCTAATATTGCTCTCCAACTCTTGGCCTTCAGCCTGCAAGACAAGCCATTCCCCTTCTAAGATCCTATTTCTGCTACAAATTAGTGACCTCTATATTCCAGACAGAATTCATGGTGGCTATGGGCACCTACTTGGGATCCCCCATATAAATAGCTCAGCAGCTATCCAGCCACCCCAAGCTTTTATCAATATTTGGTAGCACTCCATTTTCATGTCACAGTAAGGAGAGGGGCAGGGGGCATCTTTTCTAACACAGAGGCTTGGAAATTCACACAGCAACCAGAGACAGCTGCAATAAACTGCTCTGCCCTAAGTTATACACGCATTAACGCTTTAGCACACATAGATTAGTATTCCTTCACTGGAAAGATTTCATATTGTACTAGAAGCGCTAGAACATTTCCATGCTAAAATGCTGATTTAAAAGTAACAAATAAAGTGAGCATGAAACGATGTAGGTTAATCCCCATCCTCCCCAATGCCCAAACTGATCTAGCTAAAATTTCTAAGAAAACTTTTCATATGCAGAAGAGGGACCACATCCCTGAAATCTTCCTCTTCAGCCACCACTCATCTCTCTGCACCAAAAGCAGACGGCACCCAAGCCAGCCTATGGAGAAACTCAACAGGCTTTAGCTCTGCAGGACAGACACAAAGCCAGCCACTGCCTGGGGCTCCAGGCTGGCCACAGCAGGACACAGAGCAGGAAAGCATCTCTCCTACGCTCCCAAAGGCCCACTGCAGAGGAGCCTGCATGCTGTGCCTAACCCAAAACACCAGACATCAGTGCGGAAAAGTGCTCAGCTCTCACAGGTAAACCCACCAGAAGCAATCAGGCTTTTGAGATGTACAGGGCAGTCCTTTCTATGCACTTTGACAATTAAGCCTTTCTAGTTTCAATTAGGCAAGTACTTAATTAGAAAATTAGGTAATTAGCAGATGCTGTTGACCTTAATCTCTTTTCAACTTCACTCTTCATCTGTTAAATGAAATGAAATTCATCATCCCACACTGCCTAAAGGTTAATTAACTCTTGTGGGCTACCAATGACCTACCCTAAGTGCTGAAGCAAGGTCAGTGTTTAAATGCATGCCATTTTTCAAGAAGCAATATTAAGAGCCTTCCTATAAAAATGAGAGAGAAACATAAAAATAAGGAAGAAAATAAAGGTAACTCAAAATACCAACCGCTTTTATCGGAAGAATGACTTTTTCAGAGTTCTAACTTGGAGGAGACTATGACCAAGTAATTAAAAGCTGCATCTTGCTACCTATATGATTTCAATATAGTCTTGAAGAACAACCCGATTAAGTTCAGTCTGACTTTCCACTTAGAACAGTCTTCTTTAAACTTATGTCTTTAATACATAAATCTAAAAGAAGATGGCATCATTAATTGTCACTAATCTGCTCAACACAATGAATGATGATAACCACAGTCAGGCTCAGACAAAAGTACTGCTATCCAAAATATCACAAAGTCCAGTGAACGCACAGAGTTCACAGAGAAACACTGAACCATCTGAAACACTGGTTTTCCTGGAGTACTGTGCAAACTCATTTGCACAGACAGGTACCAGCAGTTATGTGGCAGGCAAGGAAGTTGGTGTGGAGGCTTGTAAATGGAAAGGTGGAGGAGAGGAAGAGAGGAAAAAAAGCACTCACAGTAACCTCAGATTCTCCACCACTCTCTCTCTACATCCCTCCCTCCACCCAGGACCGCTTATTTTTTTAACTGTTCTTGCCAGAGTGATGGTGCTAATTCATCCTCAATGTAGTGTCCATATATTTAGAAATTTTTTTTTTCGGAACTTAAGCCCCAATTCATACAGCTTACCTCTATTATCCAAGCTTTATTTCAAAAACTTTTCTAGTAGCACATAAATAAAATCCAAGTTTGCAAAATCTTTAGATTTCAACAATGCAGGCAAAGTCCAGCATTCCCCATTACTGGCAGTGCATCTCCTCTGCTGCATTTGAATTCAGTAGTACCAACATACTTTCAATCTGACACTTAAGGAAATCTTCCAATATCTTAAGTATGTATTGCTTCTTTGGGCAACTAAGTTAACCAGGTTTTTGTTTGTGGTATGCTTTTAATAAGTACATTTTTGCCCCAGAGGAAAGAAGCTTCTACTCTAAGACTGCTATATTCTCATCAATTCTAGAGTACCATTTCAGCAGCAAAACAGAAAAGCACTGAAATCATTAAGTGTTCATACATCAGGCAAAGCAAAATAACCTCTTCTTTTATGGATACATTTTATTTTGTACCATGCAATGTTTACTTACAAAATTCTACTCATCTGAAATTCTGGCACACAAATGAATAATCTCTAGTTTCTGTTATCTAGAAATCAAGTTAGACATTATCCCTGTAAATAAAAGTGTTGGAACATTTCTGAAAGCTTTTGTATTGGCTGCTTCATTGTGCTGTGCATTTCTTTCCCCCAGGACTCATAAATATAAAATCTGTAACATCAAAAATACCACTGTACAAACCGTTTCTTTGATCTCATTCTGTGCTATTCTAAGCCAATCTATCCAAAGTGCCACTATGCAAAACTCCATCAAGAAAAATAGAATCCTGGCCTGTAGTATTAATTTCCTTTCCCAAAGAAATACGGACCGCCTTCTCCCAAAACACTCATCTACCCTGCAGGGAAAGCCTTCCCTTTCAGCACTGCTGGAAAAAGCAGGATCTGAGCATTTTTGTGCTCAGCAGAAACATGCTTACACCAGAGCAGGGGGAGGCACAGTGCTGGTGCACACAGCACTATTTCACAGCTCGCCAAGTCACAGGACACGGCAATTTCAGATAAAGGGAAAACTGTTTTGAAACAGACTCACCAACTCACTGCCTTATCTTAGCTTTCTGGTATTTCAGGTATAGGAATTCCTTCCACTTACTCACAGCCCTGTGTGGCTGCTGCTTTATTACCTCTCCGTATCAGAGCCCATTCAGTAAAATGCCAACTTTGAACCTCCACTACGACAAGCTAGTGACCTTGAGGAGTTATTGTCCTTCTTTGTATCTTCTTATCCAAAACCCAAGGATGACAATCCGCTCCCTCCTTTGAAAAAAAACAGCCTCTAAGAGACAAGCCTTCAGGTGGGAGTATTCATTCCAGTGTTAGTTTTTCTCTCGTGACCATCCATCCACAGCTCTGCCGGAGCAGCCGGTTGTGCTTGCAAGGCTGTCATGTTTCATCCATCCTGCTGGGCAGCATCTCCTGCAGAAGGCATCCCTCATCCCAGCTCCGTGACACAAACATTACCCTGACTGCTGCAGGGGACACCATCTCACAGTCATTCAACTTCTCCTGAGTCTTGTAAGCAAGAACCAATACAAGGGTTGGTTTTGGTATTTTTAGAAGTCCACTGTTTCTTAGGAATGCGACACTAAAGCTCTCTAATCACAAACTTGATCCAACTCAACACTTGCAACAGCAGCAATCAAAATCCTGCTTTTGTTTACCTCCACCAAGAAGCTTCCATAGCTTCTGCAACTGCTTGCAGCTTTGGTATTAGAAGAATATCTCTACAATAGCTTGTGTTTGCTCCAGATGGAACCAAATTCACAGCAGTTTGGATTGGTTGGGGGCTTTTTGCATAGAAAAGAACTAACCCATCTCCACAAAGACCAGTCATACTACACAGCTAAGCTATCTGCTTGATTTCAAGGATAAAGCACATGGCTCCCACACAGCCAACCTGGAAGGTGGGATCTGCAGCTACTCATCACTTATTAGTCACAATCTCCAATTCAGTTACTACACGGGAGAAACTACTGAGAAATAGATGGAATTCTGCACATTGTGTGTCAGAGAAAACACAGGCCAGAGAACAATAAGAAGTATCTATGCTGGTGAAAGTCAACAGCCACCCTCAAAAAGGGGGACTGAATATAAATACAATTAAACTGACTGGTTCTTTAGTTAAGCTCTTTTTGTTTTGTTATGTTAGCAGTTAAACAGCCCTGGTGAAGTAACAGCTGTAAATAAGGTGTGGGTGGAAAGCATTGCTCACACCTTTCCTGCTGCTGTGGCTGCTGCTACCTGACAGGAGACTGACTGTCCTGCAACACACTGCCTCTCAAGAGCTGCAGAAACATTAACATTAGTTATTTTGCAAAGGCAGTCTTTTAAACAATTCAGACTGCAGATCTGTCACCAAGCGTTGCTGCACTCTCCTTAACAAGGACACTATCAACAAGGTCCCACAAATGCTTATAAACAAATGAGGTAATTGTGAAATGAAACAGATTTAATTCATGACAAGGAAGAACTCTTCAACAGCATGGCAGACATCTCTATGTGTGACTGCACATCTATTTTATAAAGCTGCAGCTAGGCTGCTTCTGCAGAAATAACTACATGAAAATGAAGCCAGTTTCAATCATAATTTCAGTTGCTAATTCTGGCACTATTACACCTAAAATGGAAAACTCCCCAGAAAAGGGAGGAATTAAGTCTCACCTTTATTTAGGCCAAACCACAAAGCAGATTTCAGAACTGAAGCAAACGCAAACATTCTGAAACAGTGTTACATGATGCTACAACTTCCCAGAGAAAAATCAATCACTGAACAGAACACTTCGGTTGACATAGACAGGCTAAGACCTTCTAAAATTTCACCTTGAAGGTATTTTATGTAGAAGTCCTACACAAAATGGAACCATCACAATCACTGTTGATAAATCACATGCATGTGTGCATGGAATTTGCTTACACGGGAAAAATGCCGTTCTATAAGGATACTTTTCCCTTTCTTCTCAAAGGATCCTGTAGGGAAACAGGAATGTGGAATGTTTGCCAAATTTTGAACGCTCAAAAGGGATCTATCTATCAACGTTGCTTAAATACATTACATTTTGTATCGTAAATGGATTACTTATCTGATTTTCCTACAGATGGGGTCTCTGAAGCATTAAAAAAAATCTTCAGGTTTCTTTCCTCACTATCTGCTGCAAAACAACAGGTTTTAGGTAAAAAACATAGCCCTACAAATAGCAATAGTGACTGATCATGGATATGCTCAGTATTACAAATACTTGACAGGAAAACAAGTCTTGAATATGGTTGGGACTAAGTAACAGCAGTGTCACAAATTACAAGTACGTTGCATTTTTTCCCATTTACTTCCTTCCTCCTGAAAATTAAGGAATTAATTAAGAACTGATAACAATCAAAGCCACGTCAGAAAAAGAAAATTTTATTTCCTAAAGGACACAATTTCAAGAAAAGCAGAAACGTTTTTCTGCAGAAGTACATGAGCACAAACACAACCAGAGAGCCTCTGAATTGTCATTCAACCCATCAGTAGGTCCCTTGCAGACCTATGTCAAAGCTCTTCTCTGGTTATCACTGGGTAACACTTCCAGCTTTTCGTAACAGATCAGAAACTGCAATGCTAGGTTAGGCCTGCCTGAACCCACAGAAATAAAGTGTACAGATTTTTTATTAATACGCTCCAACTCATAGATTGAAAAGTACTCTGGAAAAAGCTATATATTGTAGGTCTCCAGTGTTTGCAATTCAGTTTTATTCTCTTTTTTAAACCCTGGAGATTTGTATTTGTTTGATAACTGGGGGGAGAACAATCTAAAGCCAAAAAGATAATAGTTACTCTGAAAGCAGCTATTATCCTAAACCACTGAATTATCTAGTTTATTCCACTAATGCTTATGTTTTAGGACTGATTAATTCCCCATACACTTACTAAGCATTAGCTATGCTAATTCAGCTATTTATACATATAAAAGAACCATCCAGGAGGATACTATTTCCACATAATACTGCCAACTAAAATAACAGGATCCTTCATGCATGAAAAATATTCCTCCCACCACAACAGAATACATCAACAGGAACAAAATTATTCTGTGACTTTTCAGCATCCTCTAACCTTTCCAATAATCTCATCTGACGACTTTTATTTTATTTTTAAACAAAATACGTTTTTTGGGCTGCAACCTGGGGTATGGCCACATAAACCAGCAGGGAGCGAGCCCAAGAGAGAGTTAACAGCATCACACCACTCTTACTCAAGACTAAATGCCAGCTTGTTTAACCCACTAATCCACATTTACTAACCTACTGTGTCAACATGCTCCAAGTTTCCGCCTTTGCTTAGCCCTCTGCAACTCCCATGTAAGCCCACGCTCCAACTAGGTGTGACCATCCCTGCAGCCTGCAAGTTGCGCAGGACAAAGTTCTCATGCCAGAGCGCTCCGTGACACGCAACAGGAATACCTGTGGGAGCTGGGGAACACCTCCCAGAAAGGTGGAGAGGATAAGTGACACAGCACAGCTCTGCCCTACCGAACAAAATTATAACAAAACAGTTAGAATTATTTCTAGTACAGAGTGATATTTTTCAAAAGTTTGAACTGCATCTTTTAAAGAAAGAAAGTCTGTCAGAATGTTTTTCCTTCTCAGCAGTTTTTTATTTTATTACTAAAGGTTTTCTTGATTGCAAAAAATGCATAGAATATTGTAAAGATGGGCAATTAGAAGATTTCTTCAGTGAAAGCCATCAGATCTTTTCTTCAGTTCAATGTTGTTCATAAATAATCATTCAAGACTCTGAAGCTGAAAGCAAGCAGAAACACTGGGAGACACCAAGTTTGTTTCTTCACATAAAGATCACCTCAAAAGTCAAAACAACAAATTGTTCTAATTTTAGTATTGATTCAGTCTGCAGTACTACTGTCTTGGGCATGGTTTCATTTGTTCTTAAGCCAGTCAAACTGTGGGCTGCTGCTATAAGGGGTGATTTTCCTCGAAGGATCAGGCTGCTTTTTCTGCCCCAATATCTGCTGCAGGACATAATTTTTGGTGGCTACCTGATAAAAAACTTTTTCCACTCCCAGTTAATTTTCAGTTGGATCAGTTCACTGGCCAGTTCCTGCCAAACGCCTGCCCAACAGCCCTCAGGGCCACTCTGCCAGCACGCACACAACATAACCCCAGCACAGAAACTGCACACCATCAGTGCAAACTGCTCAGGGTGACACTTGCAGCTCTGACTTTTTTGCCTCTATCATCTAGGAAAAGCACCTTCAAAAAAATATGTTAATGCTCAAGGCATTGTGGCACTTATTTATCAAGTAAACCAAATCATGCAAAAAACTGAAGAGTCAACTCAAACCAGATTCTCATGGAAATGAACACTCCCTTTGATGCATTTCATAGGCATCAGAAATCAAGACCCTGGGTATTACCATCATGCTAAATGCTTCTGAAGAGCTTCACAGGCAAACAAGAGCAAACCCAACAAATTCATGCATATTTAGAATATACAAAGAACAAAAACGGTGCTGGAAGAGAAGAGCAAAGCAAGAAGACATGTCACTTAAATCTTGTTTTTATGATGCATAAGGACATCATCTCATCACACAATAAAGAACTGTGACTAATGGTTGTCATGTCTAGTTATTCCTTCTTCCCTGCTCACAGGGCAGGAGCTGCATGTCCAGCACTTTTTCTATATTTGTTGCAAGTTCTGCTCTCAAAGCTGCTCTGGCTCCATGCAGAAGGAGCAGGTTGAAGAAGCCTGCTGCAAAAGGGAAGTAGTTACCAATGCCACCTCTTTCCTGCTGAACTTACTTCTCTTTGTGAAGCAGGGGTGTGATATAGGGGTCATAAAGATACGTTTTTAATCGAGGCATTACTCAAAATTTGAGAGCAAAGACTTGGTGCTGCGAAGTGCGTGCAGCCTGAACCTTTCTAGCTGACCTTTAATGACAAGTCTGCTGTGTCAACTCCACCTCTGACATTTCACCAATTTCGATACTTCAGCAACTTCCAAGTGTAGCTTGCAGTTACTTCAACTTGCAATTACTTTCTGCAACTGCTAAAAAATGCTAACCATTACCCTGCACAAGTCACTATTATCTCAACCCCTTTCTGATGACTAATACATGTTCCTAGAACCGTTAGGAGCCAGCTAGAGATCTGAACTAGCAAAACAGAAAAAATACTACCCAAAAATGATAGTACAGTTTTAAAAGGTAACTGTGAAGTTAAAGAAATGAGACTGCTATTGAGGCAAGATACTGGCCTTTTAAATAGTTGTGAGCTGAAAACCCTTCTCAACCTTTATGGTATCTGCAATTTTGTGTTGTGTACATGTAGCACTGCACACAGTAGAAAGAAAAAGGCTCTTGTAACACCCAAACACTTACAGCACAGTAATTTATGTCAAACACTAATTCAAATTAAATGCTTTTGCACTAGCACCTGTGCAGGGAAGCAAGGCAGCAGGAACACCAGTATGTGCCAGCCACTGTCACTGCCTGCCAGTGAGGCAGGTGGCAGAGCCACTGCCAGCCGAGGTGCCCTCCAGGGCACAGTGACAGCCCCTTGCCAGAGGCACCAAGCCCAAGGCAGACTCACTGTCACTCCTGAGAAATCCTGCAGAGCCACGGACACAACCGCACCTTTGCCATCAATGTCTCCAGCAACTGGCCAACCCCCACTGTGAAAAAATCCTAAGCAAATTCTCTACTAGTCTTAACATTAGGACAAATGCATACAGATCAAGAGCCCGAAAGCAATCAAGCTCAAAAACACAGTATGTTGGAGGTTTTTTTGTTTCTTCCCCACCTTTAAATACCAATTTCAATGCCAAGTGTCACTGGAGTGAATATTTAATCTAGAAGCATGCCAACTGAAGATTTGTTTGCAGGAAAATATTTCCCTTGGTCAAACTGAAAATTTCTATTCTAATCTGTATTGTCTGAGATAAATTCCAGCCCATATCCAATTTGATAGCTATGCTCTTCCTAAGGGACAAGACTTTGCCTTGGTGTTAATTATAAAAGGCTAATTAGAAAAAGGAGAAAAAAAGAAGTCTTTCCTACTGACACCAGACAAGCTTTTTAAAAAATCTGATTAAGCTGCCTATCAGCATTTATATCCCATATGTTAGAAGGAAATGCTAGTTCTTTAGTGCTGAATTAGGAATTAATATTTAGCTTTGGCAAGAAACAGGCAATTAGAGATAGGTACAATGATACCTGTGCACAAAACAAATCACAATTAAAGGTAGAAAAAAGTTCCTATAGAAAAGTGTATCACTATACGATATACCCAAAACCCTCACCTGAAATACCCTACTGTTAGTATAAAGCCTTAAGCTCCTTTAAATAAAGCAAGAATGAGCATGTATAGCCCAACAAAAAGAAGAAAAAAAGAACTTTCTATAACTTAATCTCAGGCTTTTCCATACTTGTTACCAGTGCAAAGTTGCTAAAAGCCCTCAAGGTTGAAGTTAGAAATTTCAGAGGAACAAAGCACTTGTTGATTCTCCATCATACCAGTTTCTTATCACTCTAACTTTACACACAAGCCAACACACAGCCATTGGAAAACCTGATATAAAGGTATATTAGGTTTAACCCTACAAGTAGGAATCAAGTTTTAAACCCACAAAACACACTACCCTGCTAAGAATATCTAAAGCCACAATTTCTTTTAATTAAATTGAAATTAATTTTAATTTCTTTTAATTTCTATTAATTTCTATTAATAAATGCTAACTCTTATCCAGCAAAATTCTCAGTCTGATATCAAGACTGATTTTTTTAGTAAAAATAATTTCCTAAGACACAGAAAAAAATTAAAATAGAACATATGCATTCAGAAAAGAATAGATTTCTTGCATCTTATTTTGCTGGATTTCTATACAAAGCTCAAAGGTGAGTCCATTATGTCATACTCTCTTTGGAACTTCAGGACATGCCTCAAGCTGAAGTTTGAGAGACTGTTACATTTTTTAGAGACAATCACAGAAACTCTTGTTAAAAGCCATTCAAGAAAAAGAGCTAAACATTAGCTTTGCTTTTCTACAGTAAAAATCCTTGCAAGCCTGCAAAAATTCATACAAAGCACTTACAATGTTAACATTTCCAATTTATCCTCCCATCTTTCTCGAGGGTTGCGACATCTTGAATTCTAAACCAAATGCTTCGAATTCTGAAGCAGATAAAGTACAGTGCACATTGCTCACTTTAACAAAGTACACTATAGCAAGGTTCCTTTTTTCCACTAAATGCCCACAGAAATCTATGCATTAAGCGCTTACTCTTTTTTGTTTTTAGGAAACTTTTTTGTGGACCACTGCATTTTCGGTCGTAAGTGTAAGGTTTTACATGCGAGATGCTGCAGTTGTATCCAAATTACACGGCATGAATCAGCAAACAAAGAACGGGCGCTCTCTGATGTCTGTTTCATTCGCAGTAAAACACTTCCACTCCGTGTACAAGGAGAACACGCTTTATCTCTGATAGGATTTCTTGGTTAGGGTTATTCGGCTGATTGGTCTTTTTAAGACCATATAGTTTAGGTAGCTATAGTCAGGACGCTACAATTAATTACCTAATTTGCACTCGAGAGACTGTTTTGATAGCAGCTATTTAAAGAAAGGAAATATGCATTGAAATATTCCATTTTTACTATGACACTGGTAAAAATAAAGGGAGCAAGGGAAAAGCCCTTAGCTCTGAAGGGCAAACAGAAGAAGCTGCAGCAGGGGCAGCTCTGCTTTCCCCACGCTGAACGAGCCTTTGCTGCCGCCTGCCTGAGGCCCCGCAGTCCCACCGGGGCTTCTCCTCCGGCGCTTCCTTCGGGGAGCGTCAAACCGAGCGCTCCAAAGGAAAGGCTGGACACGCCGGAGCCGCCCTTTCACCGGGGCTGCGAGAAGTCCCTCGCACCAAACTCTTCCCTGGCCCGGCCCCGGCCGTCGGGACCCACGCTGCTCCACGCCTCCCGTCCCGTGAGCATTAACTTTATCGCCCCCTCCGCTATCCACGCACGTCCCGATTTTATTTACTTTTTTTTTTTTTTGTCAATTTTCTGGCGGCGCGGATGCCGCACGGCAGCGAGCCCCTCAGCCCCGGGGCAGGCACACCTTGCGGGCTGTGTCGGGGACGGGGACCAGCCTCACACCTCGCAGGGCAGAGCCTGTCCCGGTGCCGAGAGGCTTCTCTACGTCCCCTCCGGGGCTGGGAACGGCGGAGCGGAGCGCGCTGGGATGGCTCGGAGCAGCCCTCGCGGCGCAGGGCAGCGCGGTACTTTACCCGTGCAGAAGGCGGCGAGCGCCGCGGGGTCGCAGGCTGCGGCCAAGCAGGACAAGCCTTCCTCCATCCCTCCGGCCGACAGCGGCCCCGNCGCGGCCCCCCGGGGCCTGCTCGGCCGGGAAGCGGAGCCGCCGAGCTGCTCCCGAGCGGGAGAGCGGCGGCTGCTCCCACACGGGCAGCGTCCTGCAGCCTCCCCACACGGACCGCGGCCATCGCGAACCGGCACCCCCGGCCCGGAGCCACCGGGGGCACAGCGGTGCCGGACCATGAAGGGCTCACAGCCATGCCCCTGTCCGCGCTCAGGGCACGAAGAACCACCAGCACTGACTCACAACAGTGCCCTCGGCACATGCAGATAAACCATTACTGTTCCATGCCTGTCTGTCATAAAGGGCACACACCTATCGACAGACACAGCGCGACATGAGGAGTGACAGGAGCAGCGACACGGGGAGTTCACACGGGGGGGAAGAAGGGGGCAGCACTTTGCTTGGTATTATATGGGAATATTTTTCATATGACATCGTTTTGAGGCGAAAAAGCAATGACGTCACTGGCAATATACTCATATCCAGTATATGACAACTAAGCAAAATAGCATGGCTTAAAAGCAGCAGCTTTGCAAAGCTACAATTCTGTTCAGCAGAAGGGAACTCGTATTACAAATGCATTACAATCTATTTAATGTGATCATGATTTTGTCTGTCTTGCAATACGAAGCACAGCCAGATGAGAACTAATGAATGCAACATGTGTTCATTCTTTTGGTAGCCGTGCCTGAAGCCAATTGGCAGAATCACTACAGCAAGATAAATGTCAAAACAAAACTATTTGTGAATATGTACTGCATGTATTTTGACTCTATCATACTTGAAATAGCTTATTATTTTCGAGATTTGCAAGCATATTAAATAACTCTGGATTAAAGTTTAGATTTCCAGACAACAGTGGGATAGTAAAAAAAAAGGGGGGGGGGGGANAAAAAAAAAGGGGGGGGGGGGGGGAAAGGGGAGTCCGTGTCTCCATTCAAAAAACAATGAGGGGCAGCACTTTTTTTCCACCATCAGAAATGGTTGATGAGGAGGTTAATGGGTTCATAAGAACACATATAATTAGGACAGCACACAATTGGGTTTGTGTGTTTTTTCCCCAGGATTAACAATCTACATAACTACAGTAGTATATTTCTTTTCCGGCAGCTCCTCATCGACTGGAGGAATCGACCGCTGCAGTGATCTAAAAAAAGAGATGGCAGTCAGCTGAACACAGCTCTGCAGTATGAAGTCAGACAGACAACTACTGTGATTAATAAAAGGGGAGAGGACTAGGAAACTGCCTTGTGGAAGATGATAAAGTGTAAAAGGCAAGGGCACCCAATTAAGGACCCGAATGAAGCCATGGGGCCTCAGCACATGGCTGTGGCACTGGGATTGACCAAGAACCCATGTTCCCAGCTTGTCCCAACCCCTGTGTTGCATAAAGTCATTAAACAATTTGAATTGCAAGACGAAACACTGAGTCTTATCTTGGGTGGGATAGGCAGATAGAATAATTTAACACACACACTTTTGTATCCTCTCAACATGGTTCCCAGTACAACTATGAAGCCTTGGAAAAAATGACAGACAAAATGCCCCATGAGGCCAAACAGACATTGTATGTACTGGTTAGATCAGTGCCAAGAGCAGAAAGAGGCTTGATTTGCAATCTTAAGTGGCCATTAATGCTCTGAACAATGACACATTACATGCAACTGGCAAAAGGCATCCAGTGTAGTTCACACCAATACATTTCTTTTAGAATATATCAATTTTGAAGTAAGTAAAGCACACTGTATTAAAAAAGTTAGGCTCTCTTACTGTAAATGAGTATAAAACACTGCTACTTCTGGGTATCTTAACCAGAACTTAGTACCTGCTCCACCAAAAGCATGCAGGATGAGGCAGAAGGAACCAAAGCAAATGTCAGAGCACCATCAGAATGATCCTCAGAACTCTAACTTTGGAAGTAAGATTTCAGAAGGCTCAGCGTATACAGCTCACCCTGAAAATGGCAGAAGCACTCTCAACCCACCCATGTCCTGCTCTGCTGAAGATATGATAAAAATTCCTCAAGTTGCCTTTAAATCTCTCATGATAACCTTACCTCCTCATTAGGATCTTTCATTCTTCTGTCTCTGGCCCTTCTATTGTACCTGTCCTTCTAAGCCACCTATCTTCAACACTTTTCAAGCCTAAACACCATCTCAGGTCCCTCTTCCCCTGATGTTATTTAACATGAGTGGTGGGTGATGAGGAAGTGCTCTTTTTAAGTATTTTAGATAGGCATAAATAATGAAAAAAACCTTGAAATATGGCACACATCAAAATAAAACGCATACACAATATAAGTCTTTGCTTAGGAAAAAACTCCCAGATTAGTAGCAGTGCTAAGTGCATTGCTACACCATGAAGAAAACTAACACTCTTCAATCTAATAAAGCCTGTTAAAGATCAGGAATGGAGCTCTGCACACTGTACAAGTACAGATTAGTTCATTGCTTGTTTATCCCCAACATACAGATATTTAGGATCACCACACATCTGGTGGTGTTCAGAACAGTGAATGTCTCAAAGACTGCAGTAGCACCAGTTTATTATGACTGTACAAAAGGAATTTTTTTAGACATACTTCAGATTTTCATGAATCAAAAAACACTCCGATGTGCCTTTTCTTCAGAAGAAGGAGCAAATGGCTCTTCCAGACAGCCATAGGAAGGCATGAACCCTCTGAAGTCACCACTTCCATGTGAAGAGGAGGACAAAGCAGATCCCTGTGGGTCCATACCCGAAAAATTACCTTCCAGTCACTCAGAGCTAACTGAGGAAACCAGAGGTGCCCCACCAAAGTTACCATGTCCCCAGCTGCAGAACAGAAACTTGTCCCCAGGACATCTTTAGCACTTAAAGGAGAAAAAAAAAAAAAAAAAGCTATCTATTGAGCTTCCTTGGCAAGTGGCACTGCCCCTAATAAAGTACCTGCCTCATGAAATTTGGAAATTGTTTTTTACAGAACTAGGGTTTTTTAATTTCCTTCAGATTTAGGAGATTTCAGATCCAAGAGCTGCTGCATGAGGCAATAACGGTGATATATTACATCCAGAAGATTACTGGAAACACTCCCTATCTACCTGTTATTCATAAAACCTGTAACTGTACCTAAATATCACAAAGTGGTAACTGTACTGACACTAGTTTAATGCCTGTCTTGCTGTTGAACTGCAAGAGGGCAGCACTAGTTAATTTTGTTTTCTCGTAAGTATGAAATCAATCATGTTTCCACTAGCAAATGATGCTTCAAATATTTTGCTTTCTTCTTTCTGAAAAGAAACTGCAGCAACATTTCAGTTGGCAATTAACCTCATTGCCAAACAGTAATCACCCTTCAGCAGCTGCATTCGTTAGCTTTACCCCACAGAAAAGAGAATAAAAGCAATTTCTTTAATAACCCACTCAATTCCTAAAGCTTTTTATTGCTTTATCTTTAGGGGGAAAATTTTATTTCAGTTTGTGTTAAACCCATGTTATATCTGCTATCGCCTAGCAAGCACAACAGACCAAAACCATCTCATCAGGTGAGACAAAGTGATTAAACAGTTTTACAAGACACATTTTGGTTAAGGATGCTTATTGCATCAAGCCTGTTTCCAGCAGTACTTGTGAGGTGTGCAGAGTTTGTTAGTTGCAGAGCTAAAAAGAACAAGGTATGTAGCAGGATCCAGTGCTCCCACTAACACCTCTGGGATGTGGCAGCCTCTGCTGGCTCCTCTTCACTCCAGGTGCTGGGCACCATAATAAACCCTAATAAAGTTCCATTCTCTGGAGCATTAATTCCAAGAGTGATGGAAACCAGAACCTTTGACTAGGATTAAGGTCACTTCGAGTTGGTGTACAGCAGCACTACTGCTAAAATAAGCACGTGTGCCCTTCTCCTGCATCTTTCCCATTCTCATCCTGCTCTTGCCAGCACAACTCATGGGGCTGCACAAGGAAGCACACCAGGAGACTGAACAGCATGAAACTTAACTCATTTCCATCAAAACAGGGAAACTCACCAGGCCACTCATGTGGTGTACGGCACAATGAGCCACGCTGCAGCAGCAGGGAGGTGGCAGCACCCTCTGGAAAGAGTGGTGGGAATTGTGTCTGTCAACAGCAGCTCTGCCCATGGATGACTTAAGGAGATTGTGAAACAGCTACACTTGTAAATCACATTTCATTGCCAGAAAACTGAGCAAAATAGGAACTGATACAGAAGAGAGTGAAGTCCCCAGGCAAGCAGTGCTAGGGCAGGATGCAGCAGAGAACACACAGCAGTGCCTGAGGCCCTTCCCTTATCACCCCCCTCCTAGACTCTAAACTGAGCTCCTTCATCCTATGGCATTTTTCCCAAATGTAGATAGCATGCAGAAAACATGAGAAACAAGAGGTGTACATTGGATCTTAAAAATTGTCCTGAGGTTGTCCTCCACAACTAAACCATACCCACCTTTAAACTAAACCATACTAAACCTTGGTCAACCAGCCTAGGAAAGTGATCTGAATGGGAAAATTTATTTTATATTTGTTGTCCAAAAACACACTGCCTAATTTGAAAAGGAGCACCTGCAAACAATACAGAGCCCTCCAAATGCAAATGCACATTTTAAGAATAAACACAGGAATGCCTACTTTTGTCAGGGGGGCTTGCTGCTGCAGCAGCCATACCAACACGACGGAGGTGGCAGCAGGTTGATGTGGAGTGTAGGAAGGGTGGCAATGTGTGAGGCTGGTGTTTCACTGAGCATAACATCAAACCACAGCTGTAGCATGCCTTCCGCTGCCTGCCTGGAGCACTTGCATGCAGACTGCTTGCAGCTGCCTTCCTGCCCATCCAGCCAACAAAATGAAAAAGTGTTAAATCTAAAACACAGACACAAAAAGGTGTTTCTCCTGCAAATTTCGTGTTAGGCATATGTTCCAGACCACACTTCAGACCACATAACCTAGGTGGTGGCCCATGAACATGTGCAACCCTGTCCATGAGGAAACAAAGAGTCTGAACAGTAGCAGCCTTGTTAGATATAGTCTGTATCTTTATGGAGATAATCACAGTTTCATCTCTGGTCAAGAACTGAGCTTCAAACACACAAGATTTGCATAAGTGGTATTTTTAAAAGTACAGGTAAATTGTACAAGGTTGTTCAATATGATTTTGAATGACTATGAATATCTCCATTCTCTGAAAGTGATGAGCAAAAGTTTGATTAACAATGACAACTAACTGGTGGTCTTAGCCACATCAAAGCCATGGTTATGATGAGCTATGGTGAAATGACTGCTGTCTAATTTTTTAACTTATACCAGCATTAAGAGAAACATTGCTTCTGCCATGCAGCATTGGGGAAACAGCAGTGCAGAGACAATCTACAAACTGTTTTCTAATAAAGCACTTTCAAAATAAAATATCTACTTCTAGGAATACAACACTGCTTAAGAGTTGTGCATCCTTTCAGAAAATGATTAAATGTCATTCTTGCATGTCAAAACATCTCCAGATGTTGGCTGTTTTCATTAACATGTTGCTGCAATGGTGACTATTTTTATTTTTACTGCTTTTAAAAGTAGAAACTAAGTGCTTAAAAACCCAAGAGAATTTGAAAGAGCACACTATTTATGACAGAGACCTACAAGCTTCTCATTTACTATCCACTCTGAAGTGCTGAGGAGTTAGAAGAGCCTTTATGAACCCCCGTCCCCCACCCAAAAACACGATCCTTCCCACAAAACTAGTTCTGATTAAAGATGCACAGAGGTCTTGCACAGTGGGTGACCAGCTCAGCTGTGCACTCGGGCGACATGTGACTGCACTGCCATCACCCCACCCCATCCCAAAGGGTGGCTCAGACATATGGCAAGCCATGGAGATGAGGGACAAACCTCACAGGTGCCAGTCTGGCTTCATCTACACCAACAGGAACACCTTTTGGCTTCCAGACTTCTGCATATGCCAGCATAACCCAGATCTTCCACCTGAGGGGTGGAGTGATCATCTCCATTTGTGACCATGCAGCAGAAACACAGCATTTCTTATTTAAGGATTACCTAGTACATGGAAATACGATGTAGGTGTCAGACCTTAAGCTATTACTCCACTTCAGAGTCTGACCTTATCAAAAGATCATTTACAGCCACACAGTTTTGACATATTATATATAACAGCTGTACAGTCCATAAATTAATTACCCTTCTGATAGCACAGACTACCAAACAAAGTGGTTTAAAAGGAATCTGTAGAAACAATTTTATATCCATGTCATTCCTTTAAATTTAGTTGACAACAGATTTTTGTACTCTTAAGGAAAACAGGTCACAATAATAAACATCATGTTTTATTTACAAATATAGGATTGAACTATTGTGAAATCCCCCAGCAGGGTTTTGGACCTATGCTATTGGAAAAACACATAAGATACACATTTGTATTTTTTCAAAAAGGCAAGTATGGAAATTCCTGTTTACTTCTCTTGTTTTTCAGTAGTGTTCTCAGTATCCTAAAATTTGGTGAATATAAAATGGGAAGAACAAGCCATATTATTTCCACAAATTGCATGATAAAAAATTGTCTTTAGAAGGAATCACATCGATCCACACACAAGTCAAAAGAGACCTTTCAAACAAGTTAAAAATAATATCTGCCGGACTAGAAGTCATGCTTATTTGAAAGCCTGAGCAACATTATGGACATTAACATTTTTTCTTCCTGTAGGAATAGTAGTATTACAAAAAACCTGGTACAACTGACATTTTTGCCAGCCTCTCTCTCCAGAGAGTAAACAAAGGACAAGTAAGAGACAAGCACCACACCATTTTAACTGGTAGCCCTTTCACACGAGTTGAAACCAAGGTCAACTTTTGACTATAGAAGTGTGTTGGTATCGCCAGAAATAAACATTCAATAGGTCAGAAAAAACAATTTCTTCCTCTGGATAACCAATCCTGTTATGACAGCTAAAGGTCAAAGCAAGGAACAAAGAAAGAGGGAGAAAGAGAGAGGGAACTGTGATGTGCAGTAGAGATCTAACAGAACTGACAGACTAAACAGCTGTGTCAAGACAAGGACACATCATTCTGCAGGGGGAATACCCCACAAGAAAAAATGGAAAAGGTCCTTGATGGCTTTAAGAAATGCAGTAGTATTTTTCAAGAATCCATCTAACCAAAGATTCAGAGACTGACTAAAGGTCAGAAGCAGCAGGAGTTTGATGGTATCATATTGCCTAAGAGGCATTTCCACACACTGTGGAACCACCAGCCCTAAGAGGTGGGGATGGTTATGGCAACATATGCTCAAGCTCACTACGTCCTTACTTCACCACAAGAAACTCCTGTACTCCAGATCTGCCTAGTTATTGTCAAGTAATAAGAGCTGAAAAACAAGAGAACAATCTAGAACACACTGAAATCCCAAGTTTTAAAGGCATTTAATCGAGCCTCAAATGAAGAGTTTACCCATCTGTTCCTTGAGAAGAATAAAGTTCATGAGCTAACAAAATACTACTAGGAGTGATAGGGCTACAACTAAAAGCAACTTCGTTGCTAGCAAAAGACACATCAGTACTGACTGCTCTAAGTTCCCAGTATCTTAGGATAAGGAATAAACTCTAAATATTTGCAGACAAAGTAAACTAAAATAACAAAAACTATTTTCATGCCTTGCCTTTTTAAATTTTTATTAAAGGCAGACTACAGAAGATTTGTAATTTTTTTTTAATATGCAGGAGCATGAAGTTCACAGGTTTCATCTAACTAGCTGCTAACATGCAGGTTAACACAATCAATCACAGAACAGTCTGGATTAGAAGGGACTTGAAAGTTCATTTAGTTCCAACCCTCTGCCATGGGCAGGGACACCTTTCATCAGACCAGGTTGCTCAAAGCTCCATCCAAACTGGCCTTGAACACTTCCAGGGATGGGTTATCCACAACTGCTCTGTGCAACCAGTGCCTCATCACCCCCACAGCAAAAAAATTCATCCTAATACCAAATCTATACCTACTCTCAATTTGAATCAATTCCCCCTTGTCCTGTCACTACTGGGCTCTTGTACAAAGTCTCTCTCCACTGTTCTTGTAGGCTCCCTTTGGTTACTGGAAGGCTACAATTATGTCACCCCAAAAATCTCTCATTTCCATGCTGAACAATCCCAAATCACTTAGCCTTTCCTCATAGGGGAGTAATGAGCACTATTTATCACAAGATTTTTAGGCAGAAACTTGACAAACACACATAGCTTCTTTTAATCCAAGTTTCAGGGATTGTGTTTCTTTTTAAATGCTAAGTTCTGAACATACAACTTCCATTTGAAATACATATAAGCTATAAAATGGACTGTAAATACTTTCATATCAGCTTGCACCATGTTTAAAGCACTCAACAAAACCAAATGGAGAATCACAGAACTCTTAAATGCACATGGTTACACAGATTTTAAATTATGGACATAATAAAGCATCAATACATTTACAGAGTATGATGCTCTCTAGTATTCCAAATTTTTAAAGCAAGTGACACTTGACCTCAAGACAGTCTTGGGATATAAAAGATTTCCAAACCTCAGTAAAGTGATCTAAGTTAGTTAACAGATTTTTTTTTTTTAATCATACACACCGGAGGTTACATCTGACCACTGAACTATTCAGTCCAATATACAAGTTTCCAAAAAAACCCACATTCCTCTTTTTTCTATCCTCAGGCCAAAAGAATTTCTAGCATGTTCAAGACGTTTTAGTCAAAACAAGACAAGAAGACAACAGTAACAGTAATTTATTTATCTGCAGGTCTGTAATCACTACAGAAGTCTATAGGACACTGAGCACCAGACAATGTTACAATTTCAGTGTAAGTTTTATTTAGTAGCAATGTTTTTGCCTACTACCTCTATAAACAGGAAGACTCAGCTATTTCCTTCAACCAACTGCTAGTGACTTACTATCTCAACACAGCCCACAGGAAAATCTGCTTGAAAGTAAGAAACCTGCAATGCTGGACATTTATTCTATTTCTCCATGGCCTGTACTCGCAGCATGAATATGTGTTGGTTTGTTGAGTTGTTTGTTTTTGAGGGTTTTCCCAACATAAATGAAGGCTTCTACAGGAAAGCATGCACTACCACATTATATTGCTGGACATCAGAACAGAAGGAATGGTATTAGATAGCAATGAGAAGATTGGCTTAAATGCCGAGAAAATTCCAGTCCCTGTTTCTGAAGTTTTCACTAAATGTTGCATTTTTCTTTAGGCACCATTTGAGGATGCATCCCACTGGCAGTGTAACAGATTTGAAGCACATTCTTCCCCATCAAATACAGTTTTTCACTATTCTGTCAAAATGTTCAATATTCTGCTACCCCATATGAAAATAAAGTGTAGAATTTTACTACAGTAATCAAGAATTAATGAATTGTTGCAAGTCACTCATGGAGCTTCCCTACAGTTACACAGCTCAGATATGAACAAATTTACATACACACATCTGTATTGCAAAACTAACCCTCAAAACCACTTTGTTGAAGGTCTGTCACCCTGCAAGGTGGCTCACAAGGAGGCAGCTCCTCCCAGCTCCTTTAAAACAAAGTTAAGAGAGAGCACTTGAGGACTGCAAATTATTATACTCTGTATCTTTCAAGATTTTCTTAACAGAAGATTTATACCTCAGTATTTTTCTTTGCTATTTCTGCTCTTGACAGAATTCAAATCACTCGTTTTGTCTCACCACAGGAGAATTTCTTGATTTAATGAGTAACTCATTTGATGGGTAATCAGGCAACTGATTTTATCTGCTTCAGTGCTATCAAGAAGTCAGCACTACCTTCCATTAAGGAAAATTACAGGTTTTCAAGCATACCTGCAATCAGATGAAATCAAGTTTGTTCTTGCAGCATCCTCAAAGCCCATAGAGGATATGTATATTGGAGGAACATGGAGAGAAGTGGAAAGAGGAGAATTAAATTAAGCAATTTGGAGGAAGTATCTTACTGCTTTCACTGATGAAATCAGATCTATGGCATTAAAAAGGACATGAGAGGACATGGCTTATTCGCATTGTCTCCTTCCTTTTCTCATTTATAAACCAATTGTTATTCTTAGGCAGGATAGGAAGGAACATTGGAAGGAATGTACCAGCAAATAGTAAACTGAGTTTGCAATCCAATCTTAATCACCTACCTGAAGAGCCATACAAAGTGGTCTGCAATTATGCTACATCTGAGACCACCGAGCAAGGGCATCACATGTAAATATCAACATATGGTAAGCATTTAGTCTACTTAAAAAAAAATTTAAAATAAGAATTGCATTAATCTATAGTCACAATAATGTTTAAATGTTAAAGAGGTGTTATTTCCATGAATCCCTCCAGCCAACAAGGATACAACTCAAAGCAAAACCTTGGGCTGTCTGTACCCCATGTACACACATGTGGTGTGAAGCACCTTGATGCAGGTGGGGACAGCAGAGTGGCTTTCCAGCACAGGTGCTCTCCTGCAGGCAGGATGGAGTCAGGCAGCAGCTGCAGGAATGGAGCCGACCATTCCTGAAAACAGGCCAGAAAACACTTGCAGATAACTGCTTGCAAGGTACCACTCTCCACTAAAAGGATTAAGAGTGGAAACAGCACGTACTTGGCACAACCCTCTGAGTCAGGAGTTTGGTTTAGATCATTAGCAAATCAGCAGTTTAAACTGGATTCACTGTTGGAAGATTTGATTTGGTAAGAAAGTTTTAGATCCTGCTGCACAATTTAGCTGGGAGAACCCTGGCTGGCAGCTGTGCACCTTGTAAGCAAGGTGAGAGACAGGCTAAAAACCTGGGAGAAGCTCCAGCTGACTGAAAAGGGAGCCAGTACTCACCTCCAGACTACTATACCCTATGCTCTGACACAATTTAACATAACATGGCAAATTTCAACAAGTTATTACAGTAGGTATCCTCACAGATACAAAAGTCTTTGGAAAAACATTTTATCAAAAACACACCCTAATAGCATTTGGGCAACTTGGGCTATATTAAATATTAAATGATGCTTTCACTGCTTCATATAAGGCATCATGTTCCCAGTGACTGAGTATTAGAGCTACTTTTGTCAAAAGAATGGCTATTAATATTGTTACCCCATCAGTTAAAAAAATTGTTTTTGCAGATTATTCAAGTACTTTGATTTCCCATACTGCTTTGCTAGGAAAAAAAGTTTAATAAATTCATAAAGATGACAAGACCAGTAGTATGCTAACTTAATTGAATTACAGACAAAAAAATCTGCTTTAGAGTACAGTACTGGATTTGCTTTTGAAATGATCTGTTGTTAAAAGAGAAGGGGTAAAGGAAGAATCTCGGCCTCCTGTTGAGAGGAGGTGGTGGGAGTTTATTCTACAACTGCAGGAGTATATTTCAATATTTGGTGCAGCTGGAGGAGAGTGAAGCCTCCCATAGGTGAGTGAGGTTGTCTGCAGGGCAGAGCCACTAGGTAGCAGGATCTACTCACAGAGATGCAGTTTGAACAGGACAGCCAGACACGGTGCCTGGTTAAATTAACTACCTTTGTTTAAACTGTGTTCTGAAGCCAACCTCAGAATCCAGCTTACTGGGGAAAGGGCAATTTTTTTGACCTTGTGTCAGTTAATTCAGGATCACTTCCTCCACACGTCTGATTTTCATGCTTTTTCCTTTTACAGCTTTAAGGGCTACTAAATTTCCAGTTTTGCTAAACAGACACACAAATTCTCTTCCTTATACTTCACAGCTTCATCAAGCATGGTTTTAAAGAAAAACAAACTCTTAAAACATTCCCAATGAAATCATATCCATTAGCAGTAGAGCTGATGATGTAAAAAAAAACAAAACACCCAAAACTAAAAACCCCACCAACACATCTGGAGCTGTACAAAGTCTTCTCTGCCAAGAGGTTCAACCCCTGCATATGCATCTCTTGGTAATGTTCACTTCATTTTGGCTAACTTAAGCATTCATGACAAAAATGAACAAAAGCCTCTTATTTTTATGGGCCATATCGACTGTTCCAATGCATGCTGATCGTATCTTCTACAAACAAAGCCAGGATTTAATTGCACTGGAGCATTAAGCAGAAAGCCTTTAAAACTCTTTTTCTGTTTAACCTGTCTGAATTGCAAGTGGCTCTATCAGAAAGGACTGAAGCATGTGCCATTCTGAAAAATAACCTGCAGTGATATATATGTGCAGGTGCAGTACCAAAGTCACTTCAAAACACATAAATGATAAAAGAGAATTATGAGTTTGCCTTTCTAACCCTCACAAAGATTAACACAATTTTAGGTTCATAACAAAATAACCACATACTTTGCTCTAGGCATTGCTGACATTGCTGGATTATTCCCAGCATATTTAGAAGGGGCTGCACAATGACAACAAATCCACACATCTGAATTATCAATGCAAAATTCCTAAGTTCCAGTTTAAGCCAGACAAGACTCTCTATTTTTTGCTTCTATTCATTCTTCTAGATGTAAGCTGAAATGCTGTGCCCATTACAGTTTTGCAACTCCTTTGTAGATTATGAAAACAAAGAAGCAAAGCCTATCAATGAAAACAAACTCATGGGTTGTTTTTTTTCCATAGTAAGAGTCAAATTTCCAATCCACTGGAAAATCCAACATGGTAGCAGTTTATTAGCCATGCTGAACAAATCAGAGGTCCGCAACAGGATTCCAGACACACGAAGTGAAAAAGCAAACACAAGCCACATGAACACAGACCACCCTGCAAACTTTCCTAGTGATGGGATGGATTTCCTTACTTCAGGCAGCATTTTATTCCCCAAAGCTCACACTGACCAAGGCTCTCCTAAGAGACCCTTGGCTGCTGTAATTTTCCTGCCAGAACAAGACAAGAGCTGCTTCCAGCTCTGTGCCAGACATGAGTGACACACACTAGCCCCACGGTGTCTCCAGAGAAAGGACAACCTCCTGGGGGAGCCACGGAAGGAAAAGCCACACATTCCTTGCACTAAGGGTCTACTTCCAAATTCCTCCAGGGACTGCCTTTAAACAATGACATTAAAACTGTTTCCTCCTTTTTGACAATATGCACAAAAGGTGAAAATTCCACAGGTTTGGGAATAGAGAAGGTGTCACATTGGCATGTTTGACATTAAGGACCAAGCAGGAAATAAAATGTAGGGGATGTGCAAAGAGGGAAAAACAGATGGCCAACAAAATGCCTTTATTTCCTTTAAATATTTCCTTTTATCCTGTTTTTGCTTTTCTTGCCTATTTAAAGCATGAATTGTTGATGACAGGAACTGTTTGAAGGCTCTTATTATGCTAGAAGAGGTGCTTACATGAAAGAATATTTTTTCACTTTTTAATCCAGCAAATTACTCCTAGAATTTCTGCCTAGAAACATAAAATCTTAGTCCAGGATTTTTCACGACATACACAATTCCAGTCCCATCTGCACATCAAAAAGACTGAAAAAAAACAGATTTAAAATTTACACCTCATTCCACTCTCCAAAAGAACCTTGACAAAAATGAAGCCTACCCTTGGAACAGCAAAAATTAAAAACATTTATTTCAAATCCTTATTTCTTGTTTTTCTCTCTCTTCCTTAGTCTAAAAACAGAGTTGAAAGATCTGGCAACTTCTTTTGGAAAGATCTGACACTTCTTTTTTCAAGTGGCAAATAATAGAATTCAACAAGAATAGAACAGAATAGAATTCAACAAGATTTGCACTTCTCCAAGTAAAGGCTAAAGGCTCCCTTTCTTGATAAAACAGGACCTGATTACAACACTCCCTAGATCTCAACACAAATTCATCCTAAAAACAATCTACTTGTGGGGCAAGCAGGTTCCTTAGTGATAGGAGCAAACAAGATCCCACCAGCCCAGAGGACCAAAAAGTGGCCTTGAAGATTGATTTATCTGTATGCAAATATGTCTGTCCATGTCCCACAGAGCCAGGCACTGACCTGGCCCCTCTGAGCTGCTCACTGAGGGTCACAAAGGACAAAGCAGCACCAAGAGAGGAGGTGATCCCTGCAAAATTCAACTGAGTTACAACATGGGCCACACCTGCTCAGTGACCATAAAGAAATACTGTGTCACGTGAGATGACAAAATGATATTTATTAATGAGTTGGTTTGAGGTTCAAAACTTTTGAGATCCTTTCTCTGGCATGGGGAGATTACATTAATATTAAAAACATGCTCACCTGTTAAGGAAGCAGCAGCAACAATATGCCTGGGGCTACTTGAATACCAAAGTCTACAGACAACATTAGGCAGAAGCCTCAACAGTTGACAGTACTGAACATTTTTCACATAGCAAATAATCTGAACAGTCTTACTGCACATGCTGCAAAGATAAATCGTGGAGCATTAAAAGAAGTTGTTAGACAGGATGTGTCCCACTTCCTCTTCCTTCTCATTGAAAACTAAACAACATAAATCACCATCAGTTATTTTAAATGTAATCAACCCCTGCCAGGCATCACTACTTGTTAATGCTTTCCCTCTGCCCATCTCTCCTAACCATTAACTCAGCAGAATTTAAGGAAAAAAAAAAAAAAAAAATCAGGCAAAAAAATCCCCCACCTTCTGCACAGCCTCACCTACAGACACATATGCAGCAGACTTCAGGAACCTAAGTGAAGCTAAACAAACACAAAAACCAACAACAACAAAACCAATCAAAAATTAGAGGGGGGGGGGAAGGGAAAAAGTAGGGAAAAAAAGCAAGAAGAAAGGGGAAAAAGAAAGCAAATACATAGGACAAAGCCACAAAAACCCAGCAAGCATGGAAGAGAGTCTGGGCAATTAAATGAAAGGAGCAATCTCAACAATACAACAATACAATAATATATGTAGCAGATCCAGACATACAATTAAAATTTAACCATTCAAAGCTTGCACGGTTTCACATCACCATTAACAGCTATCATCTCTCTTTCAGAGGGGGAAACCATCCACAGCTTACAGTTTCACATCACCATTAAAATCTGCCATCCCACCTCCACAGGGAGCAACCATGAACCCTTGCCTAAACAGCACAAGCACCTTCAAGCAGATGCATTACTATGCACATGGAACTAGAAAACAACCTGAATCAATAATTCGTGTCATCAGACATTTTACATCAGTCTTTCCATTCCTAAACCTTCTCACATCCTAAAATTGCAATTAAAGGTAAAGGGATCACATCTGGAAAAAGAATCATACAACTTCTTGTTTTTAGACAGCCACATTCCTCGTATGGCAGTTATAAACCTGCCAGAATTTCCCCTATAAACATGTTTCCAGCAATTTCAGCTCTCCCACGCAGTCTTCAGTCCTAACGTAACAGTCTCCTGCAGAAAAGGTTGTTTTTGATAAACACACACACAAATAATTTGGCCACACATTTCTCTTGTATGATACATTGTTTTCCACATGCTAGCACCAGAGTGTCCTACCACAGCTGACAGTTCAGAGACTCAAAAGAAAAAGCATTAGCTTCACAAGAAAACAAGTCTTTGCCACATTATGAAACACAAGAAGTAGGCTAAGAGAAACATAACCTTTGAGAGGTGGCCAATATTTACACACAAAGGCCAAAATTGCCAGGTAGGGTAGCAGATGAGGGAGGAGAAAGAAAGGAAGAGAAATACTGAAACATAACAGAGTTCTGACAATTATCACTTTGAAGAGCAGCTGGGATCCTACAGAGATTTACACCTGTGGTCTACAGATTCTCTCTCATAAAATGTCAAAGAGAAGGGTGAACTCTTGAGAAACTAACATATTCTATTTTTTGAAAAACCCAAACAAACACGAATGATAGCAGTGGCACGGACATAAGAGTTGAAGGATTCCTTGGGTCAGTGGTCATGACCAGTCACAGGACAGCAGGGATGCTGCCCCAGTCAGCTCATGCTGGTGAGAGATGAGTGGCAGCTCCAGCAATCACAACCCAATCCTGACCATTCCTGATCACTTCCTAGAGACAAATTCAAACAGTCTGACAGAGGGTATCCAGTTTCTTTTCCAAGCTAAGGAACAAATCTGTTGAGGAACCCAGACTACCTGAATGAATAAAAACCTGACCCATGATACTAAAAATAAGCAGGAAACCTTTTTTTTTCTTTTCATAAGTGAAAAAAACTTAAAGAAAAGCACGTTTTAGAGGTTACAGGGCATCAACAAAAGAGTAAAACCAACTGGGAGCCTGCTTGAGCTGAACCATGTAGAAGGAGAGGGAGAAAGACAGCTACTACACACTGAGGTGTAAGAGGTCACTCAGGAAAAAAAAAAACAAGCAGGAACAAACACCAAAGAAAACGTTTTGCCTTCCATTTCAGTAAAGATAACAAAATGACACACTGAAAATGAGGAGAGTGTAATGGTTATTGCCACATACAGTGTGGAGACAAAATGGGACCTTTATTCTACAAATAAAGAAATAAAGGGATCTGGATAATCTCCATCCCACAATACTGAAATAACTGGCACTCAAAACAGCAACGGATATGCCAAAAATCACTACAAGAGGGAGGGGGAAAGGAAGTCGTTTGGAAGAGAAGGAAGAGAAACCTTGGTGCTACAAGTGCAAAAGCATGACCTTGATAAGACAAGATCTGAACAAAAGAAATCAGAGAAATGTAATTGAGCAGTGAAATGAAGACAAGGCAAATTTTATTTTACCCGAGTAATTTATTCCTCAAAAAAAGGAACCCAAGGGCTTACACCAGGGAACTTAATCCAGAATTAAAGCAGGAATTGATGTGATAAACAGTATTATTTAAGGTATAGACACATAACATTGTAAAGATGAATAAAGCACTTGGTTTAAAGACAGGTTTAAAGGTTTGCCTGTGGCTTAAAGATAAGCAACAGAAAGATAAGATATCCAAAGAGAAGATGTGTGCTCCTTAGGTTTTGTGACATCAGGGCTATATGTAAGTTACATGGTAACCACACAAAAAAAAAGCAGGTATACAATAATGCCTTCTGGGAGACCAAAGTTTGGCGAATTAGCTGTTTCCAAAAGCGTCTCTCAGAAGCTGGACAGTCTTTTGGGCTAGCTGGAGCAACATTAGTGCAATGAAATTTAAACATACAAAGTGAAAGGCAACTCTGAACAATAACTTCTGCTATGATCCAGTAACAGGTGATGAGGGGGAGCAGGGAGCCATCAGAGCAGTAACTGCTGTTTGAGACTGATGCTTTGCAGTACTTCTGCACACACACACACACACACAATAAATGGGCATTTTCAACAGAAAACCAGAATGATCCATTATATAAGGTGTTGGCCAACCACTACTTGTAGTTTTATGCATATAGTTGTGGCTACCAAGTCAATAGCAAAACAAAACCAAACCACCTGCCTTTCCTGAAACCAATTTACCTGAAACAGGTGCAGAGAAGACAACTCAGAAGAGAGAGCACAGAAGAAAAAAAAGTCTGTTTTATAAGAGAAGCTAAAGCACATGGGATCCTCTAGCTTAGCAACCAAGAGCTGAAAGCAATGGCAGCATGGATCTCAGGAAAAGGAAGAAAAGGAAGGGGATGAAGGGGAAGAACAGGCTGGTGGAAGGACTCCCACTGCCCCAAAGCTTGAGGTATTATTCCATCTGGACTGGCAAGCTGTACTTCAACAAACTTGAAAACTAACTTCAGCAAGGTCTGCACAGCACCTCATTTATATATTCACTACTGTTTGAATGAATTTTTCCTGGGTGGGACTTCTGTAGCTTAGGTATGATGTGTTCCCCCACTCAGCCAGGCATTTGCATTTAATACATTCCCTGCTATAACAGAGATGTAGAAAAAATGTCTCCCCAGGGCACACTATGCTTTAGTCACGCTTTGTCATTTTATAAAGGTTTTAAATGTGTTAGAACACATGGGGAATGGAAGCAACAGGCCCATCTAGATTTAAACTTTTCTTTTTTACACGACTGTTTGGGGAAATTGTCCCCTGCAGCCCTCCATTCCCAAGTCAGCTGTACTTTAATAGTCCATTACAAGAGAAGAAACAAATCTCAATATTTACTTTTTGTTGAACTATCAGATAAACGCTGGGTCTATTTCTGTTCTATTCACATTCTCCCACAATTTCCATTACAAGGTATGCACTAAGCATTTTGACAAGAAGTTCCCCACTGCTAAAAGTCTCAGTGCTAAAAGAAAAAACAGAAATGTTTATTTAGGTTTTGGTTCAAACTCAAATTTTCAAAATTAAAGTGAAATTCCCTCCAGCTTACCCCACTGCAAAACAGGCTCACAATCTAAGAGCTCACAGACACAAAAATCTAATGTTGGAGAGTGAACTTCAATCCCATTTTACAGACAACATCTTTTGATTTGTTTAACTGTCCCGAAATACCAGAAAAAATGTATACATCTTTTGTATTTCTTTGATTAGAAATGCCTTATGATGCCTTTTGTTCTCTTCCCAGGTTTGCAAGGCATCCAGCAAAGCATCCGTAATACAGACTACAGTAGCATTTAAAATTCATTTTTAATCATTAAATTGTTAAGAAATGAATATATGCTGTTACTTTAATATTCTGGGTAAAGCAGGCATTAAAGCCTAAATAGGATATCTGTATGACTCTTCAACAGCAATCATATTCAGGTCCAAAATTATTTGTTTTCAGAAAATTTACATATTACTTTGCATGTGTCATACCTCAAGTCTCTTCCTTTCCTTGAAAGCATGACACTATTCTGGCAAACCAGCCATCTTTCCCCTACCCCCCTTCTGCAGCCTTTCTTGGCTTTTCTTGTTTTTAAACACAAGTTCAGCTTGCCATATCCTATAATGTATTGGAGTAATTACCTTTGAAAAAAGTTGCCTTGTCCAACTGGCAAACACGCCCCATTTGAAAAGCAGCAGCCTACTCCCAAAATGTATGGCAGCAAGATGAGCTATGAAAGGAGGAAAGGGCTCTTGATTTGAACAACTGATTATGACTTTGACATTTATCCCTGCTACATGGCAGGTTCACAGTCAATTAAAAACAAACAAACAAAAAAAAAACCCAGAAAAAAAAAACAAAAAACCAAACCTAACTGGAAGAGCAAAAGTTATATTAAGCCTTCTTCAGCTTTTGAAAACATTTTCTTATTCTTTCCTGTGTATGAATGATGTGGTCTAAACCTCACTGAAAAGCTCTGGCAAGACTGGTATATAAGAAAAGACAGCATGTGTATGTAAGAACCTGGAACTACAGTCCTAGAGCTAACATCCTCTTATATTTCAGTTTACATTCAAGTGTTGCTGTTTGCAGGTCATCTGCCTCTATATCATATTTCTACTGTTCAAAACGCGATAAAGTAAGCAATCACACAAAGAAAAGTAGCTGTGTAGGACACACAGCTTAAAAAAAGAAAAAAAAAAAATCAAGACTTTCTTACTGCAGGAATTAGTTTTTCCCTTGCCCTTTAGTAGAAGAACTAGAAATACTTCACAGAACTTTACTCACAGAGCAGTGGTGCTACTTTGCTGATTTTTTATTAGGAAAAGCATAAATAAGGACAATATACAACCTAATCAAAACTCTTCACAGTATGTAATATTTTTCTCTAACCAGCTTTCTCTGCCTTATAAGAAAGCAGTCCTGCTAACAAGAACTTTGTCTTTTACTTTCCTTTCTTTCTTCAAAGGAACATGTGGTTATTTTGGAGAACATGTCAACATGTTCTTGTCTGCTATAAACCACCTTTGAAATTATGCTACAATAAGCTAGTTTTGTTTGTAAATTGTATGTAGGCAAAAGCAAATGTGAGAATTACACAAACAAAAAAAGACTTGTCCTGAACAAAGCTGTTAGTTTCACATAGCAGTAGGAAGAGAAAAAAAATTCACTTGATACTCTGAAAATTTTCACAGAAAACTGACATGTAAATTATTTTGTTTGAAAGCAAGGGGCTAAATATGGGGTTTATTACCACCACTGTTTAAGTATCAGTGACATGTATAACTCACTCTTCCCCACTCTATTCCCACCATTTCTTCCACCAACATAATGAAGCATCCTTCAACTGCTGGATTTGGCAGACTAGTTAAGGAAACGGAGGTTCAAAAAGCTCCAGCTCAAATCCAGAAACCTTAGAGAGGATCCTCTGCCTTCCAGCCTGAACCCTGGGGGATGCACAGGTCCTTGGCTCCTGGCAAACACAGCCAGCCCAAAAAGAAAGCTCAGAGCTCTCAAGTGCCACCTAGGAAAGCCAAGTAACACCAGGAAGCTCCCACTTAGTGGGCTTGGGAGACAGTATTGACAAGAGCCAATATCCTACTAGTGAAGCTGCTGAGCATCTCCCTCTCAGCCTGATTAGTGTCATTGTTTTAACTAAATTATTCTCTCCAAGGTTTCCTAGAGCCAGGCGCATAAACAAATGACCCAATAGCCCATTAGGATTATTTCCTTTTCACAAATTATGTATGCAAGAGATTAAATCAGTCAGGACTGGAAAAAAAAAAAATTAAGATTTTTTTTTCCTTCCTTTTATTCACCTTTTCCCTTCTTAAATACATAAGCCCTCAATAATTGAGAGCAGTTTTCTTGCTTTTCTGTATTTGGCACATAGTAGTCTTTGACTATGTTAAACAGAGTGCTTCCTCATGCACAAAGCATCAATTCTCTCCTCCTCAAGCTTGTGCAAGCACTATCCAAACAACCCAAAGAGACAGGATGTTTAAATTCAAAAATCACTCCCTGGAAGGCACAGAAAAAGGAGCTTTTTCAAGAGAATCATCTGTGTCTGAAAAGCAGCCCAAAGCATTATGCTAGCTTTGCTTATCTTTCATGACCCTGTGTAGCATTTCAGTTTAACACTATTCTAAGCAACATTCACTTTGCGCTGTGGTGATAAGACAGCAATCCCACAGAAAAATTCTTCTAGAAAATACTTCTGACAGCAACAAAATATTAAGACATAACAAATATTCTAGGAGTTCCCCCATTCTCCTCCCTCAAAATCAAGAGTGAAAATCCAAAAGGAGCAGGACCTCTCATTTTTCAGCCTCAAATCAAAACACTATTATTAAAATTGAAGCAGATATGACCACTGGCACTACAACAACCTGGTGAAACAAATGGCACCTTGTGTTTGATGATGGTGTTTCCTTCTTCCCTGTGCCCTGCTCAGACACAGCACCTCTGCTCCCTACCATGGCTTCCTCCAAGCCAGAGGAAACCCTAATGCTTCTTCTCTTCAAATTTTACAGACATGGTTTAACACCAACAAAAAGCATTCTTATTTGTTACTGAAGTAAGCTGGCAAAAATGTCATGTATATAAATATTTATCTCTTTAAATAAATATATACACTTATATGTATCTATATATATATACACATTTTATATGTGTATTATTGATATTTTATAAGTATTATTATAAAGAACAAAGTAAGGTCTCACTTGAAAATATTCTCTTCCTATTCCTGCCTCACCTCATGGGTTTTTGGAAGTTGAAGATTTTCAAATGAAAGGTTACATCATAGGATGCAACAGTTAAAAGCATAAAAGCTTTTGTAAAAAGGAAGCATATTATTCTTATTAAACCACAGAACCTATAGCAAGTAATAAATTATCTCTTCCCAAATCTTTAAAAATTTATTATGCAAGTAAAGGAGAAATGACATTTCCCAGAAGCCCTACAGTAAAGAGATAGGCATCTACTACATGAATTCATAAAAACTGGGCATTTGTTTCATTGAGCCTTCAAAACACTCAGACCAGAGATATAGTAAATAAAAAAATTCAAGAAGTGGGACAAAATGGTACTTGCTGGCCTTTGACTTGTGACCTACACAGGTCAGCTTAGCATGGCCAAGGCTTTCCTCCCTCCGTCCCTCCCATTCTCACCTTCCAGCTGAAAAATATGATAAAAAGGTGCTGTTCCTCCAAATACTGAATTCGGCCCACAGTCAGTTTCTTGTTAATTTTACTAAAGAACATTTTGCATCTTGACACATGGAATGCCAGCAGACAAAGATCTCTGAACAGGTATATTGATCCAAACAGATCTTCCTGTTGAGCACTCCTGGATGCAACAAACTACAGCCATTTCAGAACTGTGCACTAAGTCTTTAATAAAAGCCCAATTCTGTACTGACATGGCCACAAATTGAAGATCTCCAAAGTGTTTTTCAAGTCTCGTAAACACAGACTTACATGCTATTAACAAAAACGTCAAGAATTCCCAATAAGAGCATATATAAAGCATTTCCTTAGCGTTGTCTTTTGTGTGCCTGAGCACCAAGCCCCAGTACATCACAAATAGCAGAACAATGTGTCACAGTCTCAATGCCACAGAGTACATTTTTCTCCTTGTGCACACGTTGTAAAATGACCCACTTCTTTTGACCACGATGAAAAGGTGACTATTTAAATTATTAGATGTCGAGCATTGCCCGATCAGCTCAAATACACACCAGCATAATTTTAATCTAGACACTCATAACAATATTAATTTATGGAAATGTTCACTTTGTAGAAGCAGCAGACATATGCTCACATAGATTCTCCAAATGTATACACACACACATATGCTCTCAAGCAACCTGCCCTCCCCATCAAAGGAGCTGACAAGATGCTCCATGAAACATTGTCTCTTTGTCATTTTACACATTAAAATGTACGTGCTGAAGTAAACGCTTCTGTCCCTGGAAAAAACAGAGAATAGTTGTCCTAATTAACTCAGTACCTCAGAAATCTGCTCCTAGCAGCAAAACAGAATAAAATTAGCTCTTCATCCATGATCAGGCAGTGAAAAAAAGCTTCATTTAAAAGCCAGGTATATTGTTCCAGCTAAGTGCAAGCCAATGACTTCAAGTGACATTTACTTTGGCAACCTCACACAAATCAAGATCATCCATTTTGCCTTCAAAAAGGGATTTTGGATCAACCACATTAATGGGACATTGTTCATTCCAAGTATGCCAGTTCACACAAATCTGGTTTTCAATAGAAAAAGTCACAGACTAAAACTATTTCAATTCTCCTTGGAAGAAAATAAGCTTTTTGTGAAAGTTGGCAGTGTCCCTTGCCTTTTCTTCAGTTAAGAGAACAAAGTCGATGTAGGAGAGGTGGAACTCACCATGCAAGAAATACCATGAGAGCACAGAACAAACTGTGTTTTGCAGGGATCTGTAATTGCATGGACACAAGCACCTTTTTTAACTAAAGCACAATGAAGTGGGAAAATTGCAACAAAAGGCAAGGGCGTCTGAAAGCTGTTCAGAGAAGACATAATAAAACAGAACTAAGAAGCTCTCAATTCCCTCAGTCCAGAGATTAAACAGGGGGAGGCTATATACAGAGTGTACGGAAAACTGCTGCTAAAGAGGAAAAACAACAAACAGCACCATTGCCAGGAGAGCAGAGCAACTGGGGTGAGCAAGGCAGCATCCTGCCTTTTCATTACCCCCTGAACCAGAGCCCCACCTGCTCCAACTCACACCACACTGGCTCTCTCAAATCCTCCTGCCTTCCAAGCCCAAAAAGCTTTGGGCTGCACTTCTCCATTTCTGAGGAGCTGTTCCACAACCCATGACAACTCTGAATCTCAGGATTAGAAACATTTCAAAGGCGGTTGAGTTAAATCTCCTATTCAAACATCCTCTCGTATTTAAAAATCAGCCCTAATCATTACTTACACACAGTAAGCTTTTGTAATCTTCATGCAAATATATTAGGGTGCTAATTCCTGGGGCAGGTAATAGAGATGGATGTTCTTTCCGTAACTAGAGAATTTTCCTTGAGCTAATTGAAAACAGGCATATTTTGAGAAATGCATTCTACTGCCAATAGTCTAGCAGGGAGGCAATGGAAGAATGATTTATGAGCTGTGAATATCACGTAAATCTGTCTTCAAGTAAAAGGTTCATCTCTGCATAGAATAACTTTAAGTACTTAATTATCAACACTCCTAAATTTTACATATTTCATACCAAAGCACAAAAATCCCATTGCACATCCCAGCCCTTTCTCAGAGGTTATCATATACCAAATGAATGGGTATCATTTATATCTAAATGCAGCCAGAAAACCAAGCCTTAATTAAACATTCTTAAATTCTATTATTTCGTGTTTTTTCCAAGTCTTTACCATCCCATTTTCACATTACTTTAGCATTCACCACTTACTTTGTGGCCCAAGGAGAAGGCAACATTTAGTCAATCCTGGAAGCTGAAAGACCTTTTTCATCTATAACAGCTGTTGTATACCTCTTGCCTTTTCCAGCAAGCTTTTTAAAATTCATTTCAATTTGAAGCCTGCATATTACACAGACAAGAAAAAAAAATTGTTCTAGGAAACTCTCAATAAATGTCAAACACTTGACCAACTATCCCAATTCTTGATGGAATTCCATTTCCCAACTTCTGAGGCATGCACAGTCTTCTTTTCTTTATCATTAAGGAGAAACTGCTCTTGAGCATCTGGATCTCTCAGGTATCTTGTGTCTATCATAACTTTACTTCAAGAAAGGCTGAAGTTATGCTCTCTGCAGATACTCAGTCTCCTAGTCAGACCACACTGAACACAGATGTTTATTTGTATTGCAGCAGGCAAGTCTGCATACATCAATAGCTGAAAATGCATTCAATGAGGAAATGTATTTTTTCCCTAATGAAAACCCACACTAAATACTCTAGTAGCCATATTAGAATCTTTAACTAAAAAAAAAAAAAAAATAAAAACGTGTTTCGGTATTTGGCGACCACTGCATTGGTTGGAAAGTACTGCCCATGAAAAAAACAACTGGGCTTCCAAGTTCATTTTCCTAGTCTTTCCCGAGTGGAAAATACAGTTTAGTTTCTCAAGGTACAGAATATGCCTGAATCCTTCACCAGCACCTCCAAGAGACTTAGGAAAGGAGTGGTGCTGATTAGCTGTAGAAGTCCTGTCAGAAAGCAGGCACAGAAGAGCAAGAAGTATCAGCGAGTTAGAAGGGAGGAAAAAAAAAAAAGGTCTGTTTTTGTAAATGACAAGTTTTGCATGCCCATTTTACCTCAAACAGTGGGCTGCAATAATGAATGTGGTATTGTACTCAACATGGTAGAAGATTACTAACTGTTTTCAGTGAGGGTCTTTGGAGTCCTATAATTTGGCAGTAAATCAGGCAGGATGAAGATGAGGCACAGCTGAATGCAGCAACAAACGGACCAGAGAGGCTCCACACGCCACTACTATCATTTCTTCACAAGTCATTTGTAAAATGACTGCTTCATTTACTTCTGCTGTAAACAAAGATTTGACCCCTGGCATCACATCTGACTGGAGAGCAGGATTAACAAAGCTCTGAATGCTCTCCAATACCATGACTCTTGATTTCAGGCCTCTACGCTCAGAAAACATTCAAACACAATGCTTAAAGCACTTTGGAGCTTGACAAAAATTAGAATTTGCCTCCAAGGGTCATATTTCAGAAGTCTCAGTACAAAACTATGGTATTTGATAATTAAAAGCCGCATGTGTATGCATGCAAATAAATGTGGAGTGCTCCAGGCAGAAATGGACAGATCTGCTTTTGAAATGCTGATCCTTCAGGATTTAATTTCAAAACTCTGTTGGGTTTTTTTCCCCCAAAGCAGTTAAAACAGTTAATTTGTAATTAAATGCTTACTTGCAGTTTGATAATGGTGAGAAGTTGCACTCACCAGAGACTCGGTCCCGAGTAGAGGTCAGAATACGCAGCCAGTACAGCACAGGGACCAACCCAGCACATGAACAGCAATATACACTTCTAAACTGTAATTGCTGTCCAAAACCTATTAATTTTGCAGGGATTCTTACAAATCCATAATTACAGAAAGGCAAATCCTCATCATAAAGCAGTGAAAACTACATTCACACAGTCCTAGAGGGAGCACTTTCAGCAGCTTGGCTCGTTAGAAATGTATTCTTGCATTAAACACCAATATCAAAGACAAATGCTAAAGCAATACCTCAGAGCCACGCTGAAAACTGCATTACAGCAGTGAAGAAGTACCTATTTAATTGGATCCACTATCCCTTCACAACTGGGGCTCAGTGATGGCATTCTGCATTGCTTTTCAGATATCAAGCATAGCTAGTTCATTACAAAATCCTATTCTCCAAAACCCACACCATCTATACCATCCAACACTTAAGAATATTGTGTGCCAACCTTACCACAACGATCAGGAAGAGAATCCATTTATTCTGCTACCATCCAGTAGCCTTAGCACGAAAGGGCTGGAAACCTCAACAGTACTTGCTGCTGCTTTTCCTTCTAACTTGGCATTTCGTTAGCACAGCTCCAGTGCAAAAGGAAGAAAGCAAACCCCTCAGATGTTTTGCTGGAAAAGGAATATGGCTATGAACAAAGGTTAAAACTGAATACTTGAAACTGCTTAGCAGAGGTTGCTTAGCAGAGGTGTGGCTGCTGAAACCTGACATAGTTGCGTCACCAAGATTTTACTTTGGCAAACACGGCTTCCTGAATTCAAACAAACCATAGACAGAACTATCTTTTGTTCCAGCAATAAGCAATTACTGCACAGACATGCTTTCAAGGGCACTAGTGGGAAGAGCAAACTACACCAGGATGTGTCAGTCATAAGTAATGCTTTAAAAAAGTCAGCACCAAGTAAAACATATTTAAAGCCTTCCACACTTAGCAGGAGACAAAGTGCTTACTTCCTTCCAACTGACCACAAATAAATATGAACAAAAATACCCTTTTTTTAAAAAGCAGTTAATATTTCATAGGTTCATATTCTTCTCTAATACACCTAATTTTTAACATTCATTACAACCAAAATTAAGTTTTTATTACTTTGGCAAAATAAAACAAAATTAAATGTCTTGTTTTAACGACTTCGGTAGAAGAAACCGTTGCCTTCAAAACCATTTTAAGAAGAGAAAAATATTAAACAGGGACTTAGTTTTCTTCAGAATTCTATTGCAAAAGAACCATTTTTGTATTTGTTAACGTAAGGCTATATAACCTGTATCAATATTCTTAAAAACACAACAGCCCTTTAATTTCAAGTATTGTTGTATTTATGTTAATAAAAACATTTACTTTTAAAAAATGTAGTGTCAAAGGTTTCAACCATTCCTAAAAATGTCACTTATTCTTTTCAGGAAGGCAATAAATGCGTTCAGATTACCACTGACAAAAATAGTCATAAAGGAAAAAAAAAAAAAAAACACACAAAGAAAAGACAGTTTAAAAAAAAAAAGACATAGCACACGAAGAACATAAAGAAAATAAACACAAACTTTAGAAGAGATACAAAGCATCCTTCCTTAAGATGATAAAACAACTTCATTGAGAATGAGGAGTAAGACCATCCTCCATTTGTCTGGCAGAGAGGTTTTACACCCTTTTTGAAATAGGCTACTGATGCCTGAAGTTAGATAAAGGACACTGGACTAAACAGACAACAGAATGTTCTCATACTGAAGGTCACCAGGTGTGTGGAAACTCTTACTATGGGCTTTACCACATAATGGTTAAAAACAACACTTTCTTATAACTCACCCGCCTTTGCCTCCCTCAGTTATGACAAACTGAAGATTGTCAACCGAAGACTAAGTGAAAATGAAGAAAATTATGTGATTCCTGGGGGTATTTTGCCTTTGACCAATGTATGAGTTGTCATGTCCAACGCTTTGATAGATGTATTTCAGAATGTACAACCATACATCAGGCTTTACTGTGCTTCAGACTATACACCAATTACCCAAACATTGCAAAAGCATATCGTGTATATTTGTAATCACCTGTGATTAATGTATTTAAAAATGCTTTCAAAGCACCTAACACGGGAAAATCATTATTGAACATTGCACTGAGTGCACCGAGCAGAAGAAAACACCTTGAACTGTTAGATTTACTGCCTTTGGTGAACACATTCTCTCTCAATGCACACACACAACAATGATTAACTCCTGTAACTCAGCACAAACAGTAATAAAAGACAGGTTTCTTCCCCCAAGCAGGAAAGTCCAAGTTAAAGCACCTTCCTTTCGCAAGCCTCACAAACATACTGAGATAACACTTTGACACAGAGCCTTCTCTTGCCCCATCCATAACATTCAGACTTTGAAGTGCGAGGTTTCTAATCGAACACATCTGCAGAAGCAATTCACACATCAAGGATTTACACATACCCCTCTAGGCAAAAAAACAGAGCTAATCCACTATAAATGCAACAGGCATGTAAATTGCTTTGCAGATGTGCTTGGTAACACACAGCAAATGAGAGAATACTTGTTAAGTGCATTATAAAGTTTAAAGCCCCTCTGAAAAAGTATTTCATTGCATTTGAGGCTCACTAATAGGATTTGATCTGACCATCAAAAAATTTAAAAATTGTTTATCTCATAAGCATGAATTATGGAGCTCCCTGTGCCACAGGACGGAGACATGACCGCCAGCCACCATCTGCACTACATCAGATGGAAATCTCAAAGAGTGACAAGGAGATCCAACATGCCCAACCTGATTACAACTGACTTGCATTTCACTATAATAAAAAAACAAGTAAATCAACAGCTGTATTTGACAGCTTCAGGACTGACTCTCTTATACCAGACAGTGCTCATCCCTCAGACTTTTATTTGCATACTTGAGATGGAAATTCTCATGCTATGAAGCAGATCTCAACTCCTCAGGTTTTTTTCCTGGTGACAGCAGTGGCTGCAAAGCAGGTGGAATTGGGCAGACGAAGGCATTGTGGCTCCAACAGCCACCAGTGCATGGAAGCGCTTGAACTGCTAAAGGAGTTCAGTTTCCAGACAGAGCAATTCCTTTTTAATTCTGTTTATATTCACAGAGATAACAGCCCACATCATCTCCATTGATGCTACAGCCTCCTAGCAGCTTCTTAAACACTGGAGAGAAGTACTCTTATGTTCATAAGACAAACAGTTCCTAATGACTTCCCAAGCACAAGTCAAACAAGATAAAAACCAAAGCATCTGATTTGGGGCTTTTGTCTGCTTGTTGCAAGGGGGAAGGTTGGTTGTTTTTATTGTTTCTTTCTTTAAAAAGATGTAAACAAAGGTTCATTCCATCACTCCTGACAGACACTGAAGTCAGAAGTTGCCCATGTGGTAGGGCTGTACTTCAGAAAAACATTCACTCTGGTCAGAGTACTGGTGAATCTATCCTCCAGCGTGTATCAGAAAAGGGGAAAGCATTTGCTTCTCCATTTATGTTGGTTGATAACACATTCAGACATACTTTATTCTGGAGGGGGGTGAGAAGGAAGAACCACAAAAACTAAAAACCACACCTCTGAAACTGGCTGATGCCCAAAACCATAATAATTCTATACTTTGCTAAAAACAAAATGTTTACTGTAACACTTTCTACTTGCCACTCATACAAATGTCTAAATCATCTGAATTCTCAGAGTTGTCAGCTTCAGTGGCCTCTGAAAGAGATATGTTACTCAATGTAAACACTGATTCTGTGAGAACAAGGATAAGGAAAAAAGAGTGGGTGGGAGTATTTCCTTTTCCTTAGATTTAGTTTCGCTGAGTGTTCATTGTTTACAGGAGATGTTCTACCTTTCCATTGTCTCATATGTTTTCCCCACCCCTTTTTTTTTTTGATACCTTGGAGACAAGCACTAAGATAAAGCATTCTAATTTCTTCCATGTACTTAAAATTTGGCTGCCCAATTCTGGATTTAGAATCTACATCAAGGTCCTCTTTCATCTGTAAACTCATGTTTGTCCTGCCCCCTTGCTTCACAAGCTAAGATAATAATTAAGCCTCTGTAAATCTGCTTGGCCCAGCATGCTGTCCTTGTCTTCTCGTCACACACACATGCTGCTCCATCGGGTTACTCTGTATTGTCTCAAAACTTGTTTAGTTTTAGCCAAATAAATAACTTTTGTTATTCTTTTTGTTCTTTTATCATGCTCACACTGACAGCAAAATGCACGTTTGCAACAGAACAAACTCCTCACTCCTGACTTCTCCCAGAATTCTTTGGCATATCCAACTGGTCACAACAGCTCCCTGTGTTTCAATGCACCAGCCTGAGCATCACTTTATTCAGCATCCTAAAGTGTGACCGTGATTCCCTATCACTGAAAAAAACCACCACACCACCAAACAAACAAGACATCCCCACAGAATGAGGGTATTTATCTCCACAGCCCCACATATTTTTTCCTTTAATTATCTATTGGAGAAGGAACTATTTCACTTCCTATTTTTGTCAAGTGACACATTACAAAGTAGACCATCTGCTTCACAGACTTTTCACCCTTCTGATTTCCTTCCCATATATTTGCCTGGTGTATTTTATGGCTTTCTGTATTGGTTTCCTTAGGGTTGAATTCCCCTTTTCTGAAGGGCCTCTGTTGACTCAGCCTTGGTGTACTTCTCTCTCTTCCTGCTTCCCTTCTGTCTTTTTTTTTTTTTTTACCCTCTCCAGACATATGTATCCCGTTCTGAGACCGGATGTTATTTAAACTTTTATGACCTAAATTTAATTATTCAAGGTTCTTTGCTTCCCAAGTCAAACTGTTGAGAGCACACTCCTGTCCAAAGGGGTAGGAAGACAGGAATTAAGCTCCTTCCCCCACAGATTCACTGGGCTTGTTTGGGCAGGGCAGAGTTACCAGCTCAGGGTGATCACTTCAGCAAACCTCCTTCAGCTTATATTTGGGAAAATAGCTAGAAAAGCCTCTCACAGGTAAAAAACACAGACATCATGGCTTAGTTTCCTCTATCACAAAAATTTTAAAAACATTTTTGACTCATAGGTAATCTGCTTTTACCTCAAATAAGGGACAGAAGATAGAAGAGGAAGAACTGCTTAATTTTTTTCTCATCATAGCTGGCATGTCTAAGTTTAGATAATTGCAATTGATGTAGTAGAACTTGGCCAACACAATCAGTTGCCTCTGTATTACTGCATAAGAAAGGCAGGCATTCAAAACTGCAGGAACCTGTTAAAGCAGGTGTGCAGTTTAGCTCATCTTTCCAGATAAGTAGATACTGCTGAAATTCCCTAAATACCTTTTAATGCAGGATTGTATAAAACAGTTCCAATACTGGCAAAAAATACTGCTCCTTCATACTCAGTGTGGTAAGAAACAGAGTAGCAGAACACAAAAAAAGGAAAAGCGTCATACCAAATTAAGAGTTTGAAAATTCTATGGCTAACCAGAATATGGGAAAATGGCATAACCATAAACAAAACCAAACCAAACAAACCCCAACAAAAACAAAAAGAACCCCAAACTCTAAGATACACAGTTCTAATTATACCTCTGATAGTCTGTTTCAGTAATTACTTAAGGCTGGGAACAATAATTTTGCAGATTAAGGTTATTTATCTATTTTTAAAAGACCCTACACAATACACTAAAAAATTGAGGTAAAGAGCAACAGGCTTGTGATTAAGCCCCTTGTAATACAATTTGATATAAAATTCAAACCACAAAAAAGAATTACATAAATATAAATCAACATTTGATTAATGGTAGACTAGTAAAGTTCATGAGACTATCCAAAGCCAATTAGATGCAGTATCATTCCTACTCTCCACATTCATATATGGATTTGGTTTTAATACAGTTTAACAGAATACTAATGGTAATTTCAGGCTCCTGTGCATGGCAGTATCTGGACACTTTTAATTATTTAGAGACAAAAATCTATTTTGCAATTTTGAATCTATTTGGTGGACTACACTCAAGTTGAAATTTTGATTCAAGTAAGGAAAATAATTACCCTCAATTCATTGTCTCAAGTGACTCTGGCAGATGTACCAGACTTTTACAAATGCTCAGACAGGAATGTCAGCTCTCTGTGCAAGTATTGAAAGCATACATACATCTTCCTTAAACAAATAAAAATCCCCCCCCCAAAAAAAAAAAATTCAAAAACACCACACAATAAAACCCCCAAACTTATGCAGAATTAGTTTCTTTTTAACATTTTAGAGGGTGAACTCCACCTGTTTTATGGCTACCTATTCCCTGATTCCAGGCAGAATATACCACCTGGGTAAAACTCCAACTGTGCCTCTTCTGTAGTATTAAAACCATACGCTAAAGCATTTCATTCAGCTGCTTTTTTTTCTTCCAAGTTAATTGTTTATTCAAGCACGCATATTCCACAGTTCAGTACCTTCCCAAAGTAACATACAGTACAACCTACCACTACCATACACTGATGCTTTTAAAAGTAATCCTACTCTGCAACTCGTGTTTGCAGTGTATTTCCAACAGCTGGGTCACTCAAGTCACAGTTCAGATATTTGTACACATTTCTAAATCCACTTCTGTCACCCCAAGACATGGCAGATGAAGATCACAGCAGTAAGTACTGGACAGACAAAAGGACACTGGGACTTCACAGATATGGTTTAGAGCCAGTTGCCACCTGTTTTAGGTGAAATGAGAGAAGCACTGGAATGAGCAGTGATGTTCCACAGCAGCCTTGGGGATGAATGCCTCAAAGGAAATACATGCATAGAAACAGTCCAAGCGAACTTGTGACTATATTAAAGACATGAATGACATTTTCATTGCTTTCTCTTCTTAATGATGCCATTACTTTTAATTTACACCTAAAAAAAAACCCGAACCCACAGTGCGAAACTGAGCAGAAGTCTCAAACACTGAAGCTGACAGTTCATTTATGGAAGTTATATTTTCATATCACATCCCCAAAACATGCTTTATACATTTAGGTCAATAGCTACTTAGCCTACTGCAACAACTATTCATGCTCTTTCTTTAAGTATTAACTATATGGACACACACACAAAACACCAAAGCAGAGAACAAAAATATTATTCTACAGCTAAAGTGAAAGAGAAAAGAGTAATGCACAGTTATTTCTAAGCACCTCTGTGCTAGAAATGCACCTCTGTTGTACAAGGTATTACATACATTACTGCAGTCATTCAGTCAACTTATGGGCAAGTACAAGCTGTAATGCATAACTGGTATTTGAGATGCATTTATTGCTGATTCTCCAAGAGTTGCAATCAAGAGACTGCCTCTAGTATACAGAATTAAAGAGATTTACGATTTTGCATTAGTCCTGTTACAGTAAATCAAAATGAAAAACATCTCAGTGGGTCATTCCATGAAATAGGCTCACTCTGCTCCACTGCCAACATAAAAAATATTAGAAGCTTTAACTCAGCATTGATTCAAACGCCAACAATTGCAATCACCCATTCAATTTGGGAAAGTTATAATAGCACCTTTTTTACAAGGTCTCTCCTCCCTGAACAGCAAACTTCAGTGTCACAGTGATCTCTCCTCCACCCTGTACCAAATTCCTTAACTTTTTTTTTGTCCTGTCCAGTAAACAGGTAATAAGACTGCATAATTTCCAAAGTAACCAATAAAATAAGCTCTGACTTTCCAAAACATCTATATATGATTTCACTTGTTAAAAAAATCCAAATAAACTAAAAGGCAACAACACACACCCATTTAAAAAAAAAAAGTTTCACATGACACCTTCATTCTCCAATTCCCTTACCTGGGGAAACAAACCCAAGAAAGCAGATGGACACACAAACAACCTTTTCAGAAAGCACTTAGACCAGCACTCATGCCAAATCAATCAAATGCAGAGTACTATATTTTAGTTAAAGCTAATGCTACCTCTTCTCTTCCACACAAGCAATCCTAATTCCTCCTGAATTTAGACTAATGCATAAAAATTGATGAGTTATTTCATAAGCTGAATGGGTTATTTTATAAGCTGAATTACATTATTTCTGTGTCCATACATGGCAGATGGGGTGTGTGTAGCTCAAAAAGTTAAACTTGTCACTAGTCTTTAGGGAATCGGCTGAAGGACATGTTCTTACACAATACATTATTTTAAGCTTGCTGAAAGCTGATGCAATACACAAAATGCACATCTTTCTTTCTTATTTTTAGCATGAGGATCCAAGTGCTGCCCCACTCTACACCAAGGGAATAATAAAATAATCTTCTGGTAAGGAAGAATTCTGCATGCTTACTAGACAGGATAATTACACTGCCCGTACAGTACATGCTAACTGTACTTGGCTACAGACAATTAAACAAATACACTCAGAGGCTCTCCATCTGACTTTCGAGCCACATAGAGTGAAATTCACGTTTTATAAATATTTATCTGGTAGTAAAAATAGTAAGGCTTATCACAGCTGTCACAGCTTCATGCAACTGAATCAATTAACAACAGAAACACTTAATACAGATAAGGGAAGTGTGATGGGACCGTGCAATTACTCACAAAAACCTAACTGGAACAGACTGCAATGCAATTTCCCAGCTCCTGGAGCAAGTGCCCACATGACTTCACCAAATCCTGCCAACAAAGAGGAAGAAGCTGCTAGTCCCTGCCAGGAGCCTGTTTAAAGTACCTGCCTGCACCTGGGGAAATTCAAAAATGCAGCAGCCAGGCCAGAGGAGCAGGGGGATGGAGTAGAGCAAGAAATGACGGTAGAGAAAATGCCAGTACATCACAGAAGGACATTTCCAGCTCTTCATTTCTGATGCTACAAAATATTACTTGCAGTCTGAACTTTATTTAGAGGTAGTCACACAGAGTTGCTCAAACTTCAGTCAGCACTTTAAATCTGCAAGGGGAAAACACTGAAGAAAGGAGTAGGAACTTCTGTATTTCTCTTTTGCTTTGTGGTAGAAGTGACTGCAATGTCTGTTGGATGAATCTTGGGGACTGAAGCTGAATTGCTTTGTCTCTAGTCAACTCCACTAACAAACTCACAGACCAGGATCAGATTTTTATCACAAGCTTTTGGTGCATATTTCTAACAGCACAAAACGCAAATTAACCAAAAGCTCAGTATGAGTGTTCATGAAACTGATGCAGCTAAACAGCAATAACTACATTACTAGTAATTATTAGAAAAGAGATTATATTCTCCACAATTAATTTGATTGTTGAATTTCAATCAGACTGACAGGCCAAGAAACACCTTTAAAACTGCAAATATATAGTTATACAAAGTACAGCTACAAATAAGGTTGTACCCAAGGGCAGCGATGAACATCAGAACTACCTAGAAGTTAGTGGTTCTCTCCAAACTGAAGTTACCAATTTGTGTCAGAAACTCAAAGACTGCACATGATCTTGATTAGGTCACCACAAAGGCCAAGATCTCCAGTGACTGTACACAGTGAAAACAGAACACATGATCCTTCCCTTCAGCACCATAAGGGAAATTCCCAGCTGCACATAAGCTTTTCCCTCTCCAAACCCTGCCCCAATTTTCCCCAACACCCAAGTCCTCTCTCACTGAAACAGCAGTTTAAGATGAACTTGCAGCCCCTTCCAGCAGATATACCTTGCTGCTCTATTCCATATTCAACTACTGCAAGGTGAGTTTCAGGTAACATGTAGAGAGAGGGGGGGAAAAAGAGCCCCCCCAAAAAGCACCAAAAACCAAAAATATACAAACTAAAGAGTAAAAAAACAAAACAAAACCCAAACAAACAAACAAAAAAAAACCCTCAAAAATCACCCACTCGCCACTGTCAACAATGAAAAAAAATTAAAAGAAGATAAACCTCTTCCTTTAGGTTAAACGAGATTGCAAGTTTTCCCCCGTATTTGACAGCAGATTATCTTCAGAAGAGTGACTACTCCTCAAGGTATGGTGAACATAGATATGAATTCCACTCTAAACTGAAGGTATTTTCTTTTTTGTAAGCAATCCTGCTGGCATCAATTTATACATCCAGAACCTTGAGCAACTGATCATTATTTTCTGTGCATTCAGCAAATCCAAGTGTTTAAGAATAAAAGGGCAATGCACCTCCATTTATATTTATATTCCTTTACATTTGACATGTCAATGTCTCTAGTACCATGCACAGCTGTATAAATTCATACCTGGAATTTTTTCCATATTCATTCCAATAATTCTTAGTTTTTTAGTTTGCTTACACAATTAAAAAAAAAAAGTAAAAAAAGGCGGTTTTTAAATATAGCCTCCAAAAAGATTGTATCAACACATAGGACAAAAACAAGCACATATTTTTGCTTATTTCCAGCACTCCAGTTCAGATCTCTGCCACCACCACGTTATCTTTTGCAGATGACATTCTGACCACTGCATTTGCTAATAAAAGTCACTTATGGCATACTAAAAATGTATGTTCATTCATCAAGGTGCCTCACAGAAAATACTTTTCTTCCCATAGATTTTGTGGAATTTAAATCATCTACCAAACACTTGTCCACTAGCAAAGTCAACACACTTGTGTATTTTTTGACAATCAAAGCTGCTTGGCTTAATTAAAAGGCAAGCAAACGGACCTTTGGTTGTGCAAACCTTCTCAGGTTCAAAACAAACAAGAAATGGAAAGAACATGTAAGTAATAATGGAGTGAGATAAGAACAATTAATGCACGATGTAAGGTTAACCTGACTAATGCAGAGCTATGGGTATGTTTTAAATACAACATACCTGTTTGAACACGTCTGTCAATGCAGCAGATTGTGGTGGGTACTGGGTGAGTCTGACAAGGGGAAGGGGATGGAGAGGGAGGCATCAGGGAGGAAGAGCAGGAAAAGAGGTGTAAAATCCGTGCAATCACCACAACACAGGACCATCATACTAATGCCCCCTTATGACAGGAGTGTTGGACTGAATTATTCAGGCCTTAAGCTGCTGTGTAAAACTGGAAGCCCTCTGCCCACACAGCTATCTCCCCTATTTGCGACTCCATTCCTCACAATGACACGGTGGGAAAATTCTCCAGAGCTCACAAATATCCCTTGCTCCTGAGCAGGAAACACACTCTCCCACCCCCATTTTCTCCCTAGGAGGTTCATAGCTCCGTCGTGTTCAGCTGGGATTCATTGCCCTACAAAATAGGACTCCTGTCCCTGGTCTCCACCAAACCCTGCCCAGAGCTGCACCTCAAGGCTCAGATGAGCCTAAGTGTTTCAGGATGGTTGTGCTTACAGACCTTGGGCTTATCCAAGCCAAACACAAGCTCCTTTTCAGAGGAAGAACAGTTTACAAAACAAATTCTGAATAACAAACAATTTGCCATCGCATCCAGAAAAGTCTCACAAAGTGCAAAGAAAAGACGTACAACTTTTCATTTTTTTCTTTTAACTGTTTTAAAACTTCAGTGACTCTAAAGCAAAAATGATCTAAAAATAATTCCAATATGATGAATCCTCCTGATACTTTGTGGTTTTACTGCCATGCATTCTCCTTAAAACCTCTCTCACTCAGCTGCTTTTCCAATAAACTGCCTCCAAACAGCCAATGCAATAAAGCTTACATAATGTAAATTAGCACTGAAAAAATTAAACCAATTGCAATTTTCCCTCTAGTTTCTTTTCAGCTCAAACCACTTTGAATGTGACACTTTCACAAATCTATACTACTTGAAAAAAACAAAGAAAAAGATTTCTCTACTGGACTGTCGGCTTTTTGCAAACAATTCCCAATTCCGTCTTAAATGCAATGATGCATTTTCAGAAGTTTATAGTATTAACAATTTCCATTCCACTAACCTGTTTATTAAATCTGCATTGCTTAAATGTAAGGACTGGGTGAGAGAAGAAGATATGTGATTATTTTTAGGCAGGAATGAAAAACTGGCTGGGTCATCAGGCTTCAAATGCAGGGGTTGTGGTCTAATGGTCCTGCTGGTGGATGACCTCAATGAGGCCCCCTCGTGGGTCAGTACCCAGGTCAATACTGCTTCATCTGGCCAATGGGATGGACACACCCGCATCCTATTTAAGGGTAATCAATACCCCACTCCTAACGCAGTGTAAGGGGAAAATTCAGGTCACATTACATAAATAACTTCTGGGTTGAGTCACCACCCCTGGAGATATTTAAATGCCATGCAGATGTGGCACTAAGGGACACAGTCTAGTGGTGGACTTGGCAGTGCTGGATCAATGACAGGACTTGATCTCGGAGGTCCTTTCCAACATGAATAATTCTGTGCTTCCATGACATCAACACTGGGGAGGACTGAAATGGTGGGGTGCAGGGCTGCTGCTCCCCAGCATCAGGAAAAACTAGAAAACTGGTCTGACAGAAGTTTCACAATATTCAGCAAAGACAAACACAGTCTTGCAGCAGTGCAGGAAAATCCCACACAGCCATTCAGGCTGGGATGACCAGCACAAAGAATAATGAAAATCCAGGTGAAGGAACCAGGAGGGATCAGCAAGGCACCCTTGTGGCAGTCAAGGCTGCCCACACACTGGGCTGTCTGAGCAGAATTACAACCAACACGTTGGCAGAAATTATTATTCCCACCTGGATGGCAGCTAGACACATGTCCAGTTTGGTATCTTCCAGTACAGAGGAAATTGGCCAGCGGAGAGAGTCAATGGTAAGGAGGCTGCAGCACATCACGCAAGACCAGAGGCTGTGAGAAAAGTGAAAGCAGGAGCCAACTCGATTCTTCACTACCTTGGGGAGTGCAGACTACAGAAAAAAAGTGAATCAAACTCTCTTCAGAGGTGCAAAAGGAAGAGGCAACTAAGGAAACTCCATCTCAGCCACCTGTTTTAACCTTTAAACACCCTCAACCCTATTTTTTTTGCTTTGTACCCAGAGTTACAACCTTTTTTTTTTCTTCTAGATATTCAAAACTCAGCTGGCGCAAGACCCTGGGTAACACTATCTGTTTCTGAAGCCATCACTGCTGGAGCCAGAGGGTGTTGGACCAGATGACCTCCAGTGGTTCCAACCTACATTTTTCAGTGATTCTATGATCTATTCTAGGACAGCATGCGTGGTATAGGATTACAAATGTAATATACCAGTAAGCCAAAACACACTGCCAGCCAAAATGCAAGAATAGAAGATACTACTCTACATTCTTTTGACATGCTCTTGTCAGCAGATGCTCCAAAATGCTATGTCAAAACTCACGGGAAAAGGGGAAAAAAAGGAAAAAAAATCCAGAAATGCAAACGCATAGTTGCTTTGACATATCTGTATGTAAGGACTTCTACCTTAAATATGGAAAATCATACCTTTCTGTGGCTCACCTTTGAGCAACTCAGGTAGTACAGATGCTAGTGGCACTGATCTGGTGTGAAGGAGAAAAAACATCTAGGACAAAAGGTAAGTGTCTTGAAATGGGAAATTTTTAGGGACTTGGGTTGCTGTTTTATTGCCACTAGAACCTACTCCAAAGTCACAATTCAATGACTGCTTTATCCATGTGTTTGAAAAAATTCTGATGTCACTTATTGAATACATATGTTATCACTCATTTTGTCCCAGTTAGAGGTACTTCACTGCAGGACATCTTGAGCAAAACTAGGAGAAGGCATTTGTTTGTTTAAATAGAAGCATCTGATAGCCAGCCAAAGTCACAATGAACAGTCTGTAACAAACAGCCCGGCGAAAACAGATTTTCTGTAACACAGCTGATACAACAAACTTTCCTCCAATATAAATGTGGCACTGGCGTCTTGCAGAGCCAGTAGGGCTGTGTTTGGGAATTGAGACCACTGGACATGCTGGGCCAGAAATTCAGCTGATGTTAATCAACAGAATCCCATCAAGGAGGGGGATCTGGCCTGCTGTGCTTTGGTTGCATATGTTGAAAAACTTCAGTAGAGTCTGATGTGATAACTTTGATTTATGTTGATGGACAATCCTCACAGAGAGTCTGTTAAGAACAGGGCAAGGGATTACTCCTTTCAATATCGGATCATTTAAGCCAGAAGTTTACAGAATTTTCCCCCTCTCTGAAGAATGTGAAACCAGTCTACTCTACACACATAGAAGCTCAAGTTAGCTTTAGAAGTCTAACTGAAATTTACTGTGAAGGCTTGAACCTGGCCATAATTTAGGTGGAACAAGAGGAACCTACACTGGTGAAAAGCATAGGTTCCAGTAGAACCCAACAACAAGATAAAAGGCAGTAATAAGCTGTGTCTTACACACACACACTGATCTTCCTTCTTCCTGTAGTCACAACAACATTTCTCATCTACTCACTAAAAAGTCTATTTTCATTTGAAAAACTAATATTTTGAAGAATTTAATTTTCACTGATGGCCTGTGGGGAAGAATTAAGAGAGACAAAAGAAAACAAGCCCATCCAACACTATAGCTCCAAAGAAATTCACTCACTCCATGTTGGTTAAAGTTCTGGGCATTTACAAACAAGCCCACAAGCAAATCATGAAGACTGAGGTGAATGGACTTGGGTGAAAATAACTTCAGAAGTTAAAATACTGGAGAATTTATGCACTAAAATAAAATTAAAATGTAGAGGCTGAGACATGTTGCAACATAGAAGTTGAGACACTCAACCATTACTAAGAATGAATTTCTGATATTTGGAAAACATAGCCTGTATTAGCATGAGCTGTACAAGTACTTACTGAATTGAGTGCAATTTATACAATCATACATGTGAAAAGAAGGAAAAGAAAAAAAATCCTAAAGAGAACAGAAAAGAAGGCAGAAATTATTTCAGTAGAAGATTCCCTGTTTTGCTGGCGCAAACATTGAGTCTTCTGGAGACTTCTGATGAAAGGAGTACATTCAAACATGTTCATTCAAACTAAAAAAAATGGCAAAGATGCTAAATGCTGAACTCCACACCAGTCTTGCCAAGCTGCAAATTAACATTTTGAGTATGCATTACATTGCTGCAAAGCAAAGCCACCTACACTGATAGCTTAAGCTATGTGCAAATACACATTTCACTGCAACAGTTTTTGTTAGCTCTCTGATTGCAAAGAAATACAACACAAAAATAACTCAACTAACATGTGTCAGCAAATCAACCAACAAGCAAAGAACAAGCCCTTCATGAACAGATGCAAGGGGAGGAAACAAAAGCCCCATACCTAAAAACCCTTTGTGAGGGCATGTGTGGCAGAATGTGATCAGTAACTAAAGATGCCAGCACTTAACAGTTTCTAAATTCCTGTCTGCTGGCTTGTCAAGTGTCATTTACAAAGATGCAGCCTGAGCAAATGAGACTCCATGACTCAAGACAGTGTAGCATCAGAAATGTAGGGTTTAAACAGATATATCTGGGAAATTAATTTATAAAATAGAGGAAAAACTGAATAAATACTCAGACATTTGAACAAAGTATGCAGTTGCATCTAATATCAGTACTATAGTTCACTAAATTAGGTTATACAAATGTGAAATTTAGACATGTTTGCTATAAATAGCAAGAAACTTAATTGTACAGTTGCATTTTCTCGACCCACAGTAGTCTCCATGTCACTTTAGATTCGCTTATTTAGACAATTAAAGTAAGCAGATTAGACCACCAAAAAAAGCTGGAGAAACCATTATCTATCCAGTCACAGAAACAAATCTGAAACATTTCTATTTAAGCATTTTAACCAGAGAACATCTGTACAGTTACAACCCTTAGTGTTTTTACAAGGGAGCATCAACATTTTGCAGAAGCAAGAGCATACCTACTATTTTCTTCTTCACTTACACTAAAAACTTCAAATATACCCATATAGAAAGAGCAAAATGATCAGAAAGTGACTTTCAGACCAAAAAGCATCTATTTTTAAAGATATCCATGCCAAAGTCCTTTTTTTGAGTAATGCAGAGGAACTTCTCTATGAAGAAATTAACTGTATCACTGAGCTTTAACACTCAATAATCCTCTAGATTTTTATGCAATGCATCACCTTATCTTTCAACACATTTTGCTTATTGCAATTGCCTGTGCTCCGAAGGCATCCTCTCCCCTCTACACCTGCTTTTAATTAAATATTTAAGTGTTTATTTCAAGATATAATGCTGTCTCCTGTCTTGTGCCAGCCCACACTTCACCTGAGGTAACACCATGAGCTTGTGTGAAAGGATGTGCTGGGGGAGGAAAGCACACCTCTATTTACAGCATCCCTCTCCTTTTTTCAAATCTTACATCTTCACACTCACAGCAAATCACTTCCAGTTGGGCCTGTGCTCTTCATGTCTGATTTCTACTCAAAGAAATTCCTGCTGCAAGACTGATAACCAATTCAGCCATGATTTAAGCTGATTATGCACCCACCCCACAGCATCTTCCTCGTGTTCCGCACAGAAAATTGGTGCTGATGTAACTGAGTGATCCACACATTTCTGCTCCAAAATATGGTTTCTGTCATAATTAACTCCAAAATATCACACACACCCCCCCAGCCTTCCATCCCTTCCAAGGGCACAGGTGGGCAGGTTTTCCCAGCCTGGAATGGTTTCTCTCATGGGCTTCCTGGTAAATCTGGTCACCTGGTATAACAAGTCAAATTCTGAATGGCTGAATCTCACAGGCACCATAGGAAATACCAGGAAAAGGAGTCCCCAGAGAAGAGGGAGCTGCTGTGGGTGTGGTGACAGTGTCTTCCTGAAATCCTAACGCAGAGGAACCATCACAAACCTTAAGAAATGTCAGATGGTGCCTCACTGCTGCTACATCAGCTCTTTAAAAAATTTAAAAATGCATGAAAAGAACACCATACCAGGCAAGCTAATTGCCCTTACATGTCAAGGCAAGTTTTCCAAGTTAAATGCTCACCAAATAGAATTAATGCTAGAATTAAAAATAATTAACAGTATGTAGGGTGTCATTTACAAAGCAGCAGTTCTGAGGGGGTTGTTATTGTTGTAACAGCAACTGAGCAAACAAGCCTGATATTGCAAAAGCTCCTTCACTCCTCTGTTTTCTGAAAGCAACTGCAAGGAAACACCCTCCTCCTCTTTATACACAAGGGCTTGTGAATAGGTTTAAACTTACTCTGTGAGAAACAAGCCAGTTAATGGGAATTTCTAGCTGCAAAGGATGGTTTTCATCTAAATGCTAAAGGACCAGGGCAGAAGTTTCATGGAAAAGTGATAAAATCTTTTAAAGTATAGAATTTAAACCAAAAAAAAGCCTACACCACAGATAAAGATGACCACAGAAGCACTTGAGACTGGGAGAAATATCACAATATCCCTCTTTAAAAGACCATAAAAGTGGTACAGTCACAAGCATGAGAAAAAGCTTACCATTAGCAATCCCCGTCCTCCATACTGCTAAATTTTGCTCCCCTTCTAATCCTGGCCTCTTTCCTAGCAGTATTTCAGAAATAGCACTGTACAGGAGGTTCTGTACTCCAGAAACTATTTTACTCAAATTGCACTTCTCAACAAAGAGGATGCTTTTTGAGAAATCAAGATGATTTCTCTTAAGCCGCACACATTTGTAACATTGTAGAAACTAATCTGATTTTTTTTGAATTATGCACATTTACACTTATTGTAAAAAGCACGTATCACAGAACTCACTTTTCCTGCAGTACAAAAAGAAAATCCCCATTCTGCAGACACTAACAGTTAATACCTCAGCAAAGCATATAAAGAACCTCTTTATTTATATGGCCCATTGAAAGGCATTGGGGCAAGCCCCTAAAGGCTTAAAATCGCAAGGCTCTGAAGCATTTTACATTTCACGTGACTCCTGAATAATCAATAATAGAATCAATATTTAGCCCCAAGAAGTAGTAAAAGAAGGATAAAGTTCCCAGACATGGAAATAAGTTTTCAGATATTCTGACTTTGTGATTGTCATTGCCAAAAGTAAACCCCATTCCCTCCTCTGCCATGAAATGAATACAGTACACAGCGTTTCTTAAAGCCCTGAAATTTCACCGTGGCAGCAGAAATAAAACAAGGGAGGATGTAGATGAAAAAACAACTTGGAACAGGCACTTTTTATGCCAAGCTCATCATCTGTGTTATTAATACATTGCACATGAACCCCACATGATGTTTTGAGTGAAGTTAAACATAAAGAATCTATTAAGAAAGGTACAGTTATTATTTCCTACAACACTGACTTATAAAATACTGTTGAAACTGTGTGAGCAATTGGTTAACAAAAAGATGCAAGGAAAATGCTACAAATAGACACAAATAGTAAGTATTGAAATGATCATTCTGAATGAACGTGATAGTGCTCTATCAAAAAGAGTGAGCAAGCAAAGACTAATAAGGACCAGAACAGCAATTCAGGCATTCCATGTGGGGATCAAGAATGATCAAGTTGCCCAGGGCAGGAGGGTAAGAGGATTACTACCCTCCTGAAATGAGGGAGTCCCAACTGACCTCCCATACAGAAACAATTATAACTTCATTAAGTATTACCTAAAATTACACTTTTCTCACCTTGCCATGAAAGTGTAGCCGCAATTACTGAGATGAAATATTTAACCACTGCCTTTGACAAGATGAACCAAGCTTATGCCTATTTCTAAGGTTCTTTTTGTAACACAAGGCTATTTTAAAAGAGGACTCATGAAAGAGAATAAGCTGACAAGCTCTCAAAAATGTTTCTCTCAAAAGGAGTTGCATGCTGCACTACTGCTGGCAAACAGAACCAAGGTTGCAAAACCACTTCTATTATAATATATTTTGCACATTTTCAGAGGTCTGTAACTTTCTCAAGTTTTTCCCTTTTTATTTGAAAGGTTTTACATTCACTCTGGGAGCTCTCTCAATAAGCATCTGAATATGCTTCTGAAAATACATATGAAAAAAGGACTGTACTCTAAACGTGACCACTTAGGAACTACATAATAGTGTATGAAAAAGTCTGTATGGCCAATCCAAACCTGATGCCCCTGATAGCTCAAGTACACAACCAAAATGTTGGGGAATGGGATTTACATACCTAGCAAGCAAAATAGAATCATTAGGATTGGAAATTACCTGTAAGATCACCAAGTCTGACCAACTCACCACCATATTCACCACTAAACCATGTCCCCAAGTGCCACACTGTTTCCTGAACACTTTCAGGGATGCTAACTCCACCACTCCCCTGGGCAGCTTATTCCAGTGCTTTACAACCCTTTCTGTGAAGACATTTTTCATGATGTCCAACCTAAAACTCTGCTGGCATAAACTATTGTTTTGTACTCTTTATTTTTCTCTGCTTGAAATATGTATCTGGATTCACAACCAATGTTCACAACAACAACAAAAGAAAAAAAAAAGAAGCAAAGAATTCTGAAGAGATATAATATAAAACAACAGATTATAAACCAGCAGCCTTCCATCTGGAATTATTCAGAGGCACATATGTTCATATTTTTAATGTAGAAAAGTTTTGTAATCTGATACTTATTTGACTTTCCTATGATTAGCTGCCCCACAACACACTGGCTTTAGAATATGAAGCTCAAAATCAAGTCTTATAAATTAAGTATTAAGTTAAAATTATTGACTCCTTAATCTCAGATATTTCCATAAAATCTACATTCTAAGGGAATATACGTTTTCCACAAAATCTACATTATAAGGGTATTAGGTTGGATTATTTTTTCATTTAGCATACAGCAACAGTAAAACAAAATTAAAATACATTTTCTCATCTGGAACATATGCATAACTGCCTTAATAAGGACAGCAAGACAAACAATGATAATTAAATGGTATAATTATATCATTAGCTGATTTCAAGTTTGGGGTTGGTTTGGTTACGAAAACAGCACCATGTTTGTTTATGTTTGATTTTTGAGAAGACACAGTGACATACGTGGATGTGTAACATTAGGTTTTCTCGGAAGGCTTTGAAAAGGAAAATCCATTCTGTCTTTTCACACACCCTTTTTGAGAATGGTAGGAGAAGGACAGGAAGAAGTGGAGGAAAAGCAGCAGAGGGAAAAGAAAGTTGCTGGGATTTGGAGAGTGCTGGGATGTTCAACAGCATCCAACTGTCTCCCCAGCTGCTCTACTACCACACCAAGCTGTTCCTCCTCCCCCACAGCATCTGTCCTGCAAGCCACACATCAAGGAGATATTGTCACCTCTGTGTGTGCAGTGAACCACCTCCACCCACCACGCTGGCAGACAGGAGCTGCACATCAGAGACACAGAGGTCTTTGCAAAGGGGAACTGACCACAGGCTGGCCATACTGGGCAGCACACACCAGCCAGGCACCTTCTTCCATTTCCTTACACAGTGTTATCTTTACAGTTTCCAAACCAAGTTCTCAGACCACTGTCTGCCCACTCACTCCCCCACATCCTCCAGAGATACAGTGACAAATTGATGCCCCCAGTAAACTCCCACTAACAGTGACCCACCAAAGGCAAAGGCAGACGTGGCACTGGTGCAGCCCCCTGCCCCTGGGCTCCTTGGGGAGAGCAAAGCTGAGCCAACAACACTCAGCATCTCGAAACTCCTCAGAAAGACTCAAGGGTTTCTCCAACATGACTAAAAGAACAGAGTTACTGCTGTCACCCTGGACGTGCAAGAGAGGGATTACCACAAGATAAACCACCTAGCCTGGCAACTCGGATCAGGAATGAGCTGATTTTCTGCAGAAGCACACTCATTATCATGTTGATGGGCACACAGCTAATCCTAAACATTTTATACAAGAAGTAATTTGGGCTTCAAGGGCTCACCTTTCGTTTTCCTCACCCTACTGCCCTCAAATACAGCCAGTACTCAGTATTCACCTGAAGAGGGGTTATAAAAGCAAGCTAAAAAAAAAATAAGTAAAAATTCTGTACTTCCTAAGACAGAAGAGTCACACTCAAGAGCCTGCTGTCCTCTACTGCTAGAGCTGTCTCTCACCAGCCCCCTGCAGCCCTCCAGCACAGCTTCATGCACCACATGATTTAAGCCATGTGGGAGTCAGCGTGACTAGTATTACAGGTCAGGCAACCATCACTGAAGAAGAGTTGTTCCCAACCCTAGACCATGGGAAGCATTTGTTCAGTTGTGGTGACCCCAGAGAAACATTCCAAAGAGTTATGGGATTGCCCATGTTAATATCTAATTTACTAGTCAATTATCACCACTCCCATATCCAGAATGTTCTCCCTTCCTTGTGTTCCCATTGGCCCTCAGCTGGTGCAATGTTCCACCCCACCTTCCCCATTGGACCCTGCTTTCCCTTTCCCCTCTACCCATTGGACTCTTCCTCAACTCCACCTCCTCTCTTACCCCGTATTCAAACCCTGGACCTCCCTTCACCCTTGTCTTCGACCACCAGCTCCCCTAAAGAGACGTCATCCCCCTGGTTGCTGTAATTAGATTTTTGGGCCTCATCCCACTTTTACTTTCTCTGTTATTAAAGTGTTTTATGTTGCTAAGCCGTGGTCGTCGCACCGCTCTTCTTTTATTTTGCCACTTATACCCTGAATATCTAAGAACCCTAAAAAGGATTGTCAGGGACCACCCTCGACCCCGACAGAGCCATGGGATGGGTGCAGATCTTCCCCCAGCACAGCAAGGTACCATGCTGATGAGCCCACACACACAGAGCGAAGCACACTCCCAAAGGCAGCAGTGCATTGTCCATCCTCCAAGCAGGGAATGCAGTGGAAACACCAGAGCTCAACTCCATCTGGTTTGCTCTTGCTGACACTTTCAAAAATGTTTTGTTTTTACACAAACAGGAACACTGACCTACTAAACACTGCCTCAAAACTAAAACTGAGGGGGTTTTATGGTAGGTAGAAACTAGATGACTGCTCAATATGCAGCTTACTCAAAAGGGAGTAGAAAAGTGAAATGCAAAATGAGAGCAGAACATCACACATGGCAACAAAAAGACTACAATATGTAGCAGAAGAGCTGAAGTACATCCTGGTAATTATAACTACTCTATATGGCTGCTACAAGTCACTTGCTAGATCAACAAAAGAGGCAGCACTAGAAAGTACCTAAATACAACCGTGTTCAATTACAAAACCAAAGGTAAGTTTTCCACTAATTACATTGACACATGTGGGATCAAAAAAATACTCTCAGTAATAAAGCAGATACAATATACACTATGCATGTGAAACAGTGTGCACAGCGAGAAATCATTAACTTGAACACCACAAAACATAAAAATTCGCTGTAAAAGCAGCAGATTCTCCAGTGATCTGATGTTGCACTTCCTTCTAAGTTTCATGTTGTACATGTGTAATTGCTGCAATAAAAATGGAAATTTTTTTCTTGGAAAAATGAGTTACATCAAACAAGACAATCAAACCAATAATCATTAACAAATAAGTGGAAATACCTCACAGTATAAAAAACTAATATTAATGCATTTATGATTATTTGTTATACATTAAAAAAGTATAGCTCTAACAAGTTTCTAAACAAGCAGAAACTTACCTACTTTCAGTGTTTTACTAGCATGGAAGATGGTCCCCCAGAGCTTTTAGTACATAAACACACATGAAAAATTAGAAGAGAACAGTGTAATGAAGAAAACCATATGGCAGCCATTATCTTATTAAATAAGAAAGATGGTTCTTGTTAGAAGATAACTGAAAAGCAGAACCTTGTTGGACTGAACAACCATTATATTGCAACAGCAGCAGCACTCTCTTGCTCCAAGATCCCTGGAAGTGGCCCAGAAAGACATCAAGTTATCAGAGCATCAATGTGACTGAGTTCCCCATTTCAAAAATACAGATGGTACATGTAGAACAAGAGGTAAATGACGAAAATCTTTCCTGTTTCCAAGAGACTGAAAATTGTTTTTAAAATGCTGAAAACTGCTAGAAGTCAGTATCCGAGGAGAGCACAGATTAGAAAAAGGGTGACATGACATAAAGTAGCCCATGACAAACATGGAGAACATGGCAAATATGCTGTTCACCACCTCAAGAGCTTGAGGTTAAATGGCATTCAGTGAAAAACAGAAAATAATATTCCACACAGAATAAAAGTTTTTTAAAAACTCCAAACAATCACAACAAGGCATCCACAGAGGTAACGTAGAGGGGATGGGTGGTTCTACAAAGTTACACAGCATTGAACAATCTAGGTATTCATAGTGAGGAGCACATGTCACAGCAGTCTAACACAACAGGAAGAAACAAGTTGCTCTGCAGAGCCTCCCTCCAGCAGCTGCAGCGTGTCAGCATCCCCATGAAACCCCCAAAGACTTCACCAGGGTGGCTCCTGCAGTCTCCAATTAGAGGGCTTCTTTCCAGGAGCAGGCATTTTCCTTTCGCTTCCCTGCTACAAAACTGCTTGTTCACAGAAAGTCAAAAGTGTATGTGATATGCAATTATTAGCATTACCCCTATTTTGTACAACCACATGGAAGTCTCTGCTGTCACACCACCCAGCTTCCCTACACATCACTTAGGACCACATCTACAGGGGAAGCAGCAAAAGAAGCAGAGATGGTTTCCATCTCAAGGGTCCTGTCCCAGAGAGGAGGGGTTACCCCAAATCCCAGTGGGGATCTGGCTCTGCTCCACAGCATGACAGTGCCCATGGGCAGCATGTGGCTCAAGGCCACCAAGCAGCTGCTCTTAGTAGAGCTTGGAGGAAAACATAGGACATATGACCTATGCATGACAGAGAAGGGGGAATGTTAGCACATACACATTAAAGCTGATGAGGCAGGTGAAAATCACTATGAAATTATCTGCATCCCTATTTCTCAACAAAGAAAGATACAGATCAAAGGCAGGAGCCAGTACCTGAGGCTGTTAAGCCAGAACTGCAACTCAAAGGTTGGTAAAATCCCAGAGTAGTTAAGCTGATAAGGAAAACTGGAGTTAAGAGTCAACAGGCAACTCTTAGATGACATCAACCCTACCCATTTTTCTTCTAAAAATACATAGCCAAAGATCACAGATACTACAGAAGAGCTGTTTCCCAAAATGCAGCTTCTTGTTCATACTAGGCAAATCACTTCTTTCTAGTAAAGATTTCTATCTTCTTCTTCCTGCTAATTAGGTTAACTTTGAAGGTATTTTGAGTTTTAACCCATACGCTGTATGCAAAAGACTCCATAAATAGCAAGATGACAAAGACCAAAAAAAAAGCCTGCTTCAAAGTTAGCTTAAAGTTTTTCGAAACCAAAATACATACTGCAATGCCTAAGACAATCAAGATCCAGTAATACTGACAGGAAACCAAAAGGTGCATTAATCACATATACAAAAAGTAAGTCCAGATAGGGCTATATTACATGAGGTATATGTTATATATAAGGTAGGAGGTCAGTCTCCCATGAAGCAAGTGATACAACACAGGAAATTGCATCAGGACAGGTTTGGATCTGATATTGGGAAAAGTTCCTTCACTGAACGGGTGGCCAGACTTTGAATCCTTTAAATAAAACTGGGGGAGGGGGTAGGGGGATGTCAGTGGGTGTGTTACTATATATACACACACCAGACTCTGGAAATTTCACAATTAGTTCTGGAAACTAAAATAAGGACTATTCAAATTTTATCTGTTTAAATTAACCTCAGTTAAAGGCTGAAAGGCAGATGTAAGTGATTTTATCAAACACAAATCTGCACAAACTGACAAACACAATTCAGGGTGCAAATAACTCTATGCAAACCTTCTTGCCAATTCTCTTTCACTTTCCTGCAATTCTCTGTCATTTTATCTATAGCTTTGGAAAAAAACATCCCTTTGCGATCTATAGAAAGCAAACAGCAAATGTTGCCATTCATTCACAAAAACCAGCAGCCATGTTAGAGCCCTTGTGCTGGTAAAGCTGCTGTAGCTATAGGAGCAGGAAATTGAAATTTCTGCTGCAAATAATTATTAAAAGCATGTTAGAAAGAACCTCTACACATAAACCTGTATTATGTAGCTAGGCAATAACACAACTGATAGGCAGAGAGGTAAAATCTCCACTCTAACAATGCTTCAAATACCTTAATCTAGTAGTAAACACCTTACACTCTTTGTTTCTGAGGTGGATGATGACTTCGACATTTGACTACTAAAAGTCAAATTAAATGCTCTCCCAACCTCATATTTCTCTACAAGTAGAATACTATACACACACACAAACATTCCTGCAGCAGAGCCACAAGCCTTGCATACATACAAAATGAATGATCAAAAATCTCTTCAAAACTCAGATGAGTTGCTATAAAGAAAAGTGGTCTTTATCTCCAGTTCAGCGAGTAGGGTGCCAGATTAGAGACCCACACAATACCACACCAGCCCACTGACAAGTTCTCCCAATGAAAAAGCAATGTAAGATTCCTCCAAACCAATATTTCCTGCATTTGCTAATGCACACCATGACATTTAACCCATAATAAACCATTCTGAATACACTAAGATCAAAGGTTGGTAACATCCACCAACCTCATGCCCACAGCTTGAATCCCTCCAAAGGTTAAATAACTATTAACATCTAAAGGTTTGGCTTCTAAAAATGAAAAATTGAAGCCTATTTCAGAATTAAATTTGTCATCAGATGAGGCTTGGAGCAACCTGGTCGAATGGAAGGCATGCCTGCCCACAGCAGGGGGGTTGAAACCAGATAATCTTTAAGGTCCCTTCCAAGCCAAACTATTCTGTGAATAAACAATAACTTCTAGTCTGTATTTGTCCACATCATGATTAAAGTGGGATTGCTATTCAGTTCTTGGCTGGGGTGGTTCTAAACTTCAGAGTTTACAAATTTGAGTATTGCCAGCTTCTCTCTGTTTTCTTTGCACCTAAACCAGCTAGCACACAAAAGCTTGAGGCATGATGTTAATCTCACACAGAAATCATCTCCACACTGACAATTTTCCAATTGAATCATAAAATTATATCAGTTTGCAATACCATTACTATCTAATATGCTGGACAGACTTTGGAAACGCACCAACCAAAGCTCTCCAGCACTTGGGGGCCAGCAATTGTTTCTTCCTAGCGTTTGTACCAACACTTCAGATTAGTTATTCTAGCAAACAGCACAGGAGTAGAGCCATACTGGAATATCAGTTCTAATGAACCACTAATAAGCCAAATAAAGTGTTCAGGGAGAAAAAAAAAAAAGTGTTTTACAAGAATGTGAATTGTTTACTGTTTTCTACGACTGTGCCTAAGACCCACTTTTCTCTATGTTTAAGAGAAAGAGAAGCAATTTCTATTTTTAAAGCTCCTTTGAAAGTATCTCAAATCACCCAACTCTTTGCTTATAACCAACACTTCATCCCTTCAAGCATCTTTCAGAAAATGCTACAGTGACAGATTACAAAACACACAGAAAAAATTCCAGCTCTGGAGAACGGCACTGCCAACATGTCATCTTTCTTAAATATGTCATATAATTTTTCATGGAAAAATGCCATCATTAAATGCTTAGAGAATAGACATGCAGATGGACTCAGTGCTGCTTCATGCTTATCCTATGAAAGAATATAAAAAATAAATTTTAATTATATTAAAAAAAATCAGAAATTGAGTTTGTACTGCCTGTTATTATCCCTCTTGCCTCATGGTTTTAATGGACATGTTTAGAATTCAGAAAGCAAGAACCACAGCCGCATAAACCGCTGATTTCCTGCCAGGTCTCTCTGATGGCATTTACACAGCACATGCTGGGAGAGGAGGGGATAGCAGTTCAATGCAGAATTTCATAGTTAAACAAAGTTGTAATTACCTCCTTGTTAGAGCTCTTGTTTAAAGAAGCTAAGTGATACTACACAGACATGAGTATTGCCATGTCTCTGAATCCTGCAGCTGAAAGAGTTTAATTTATGGTTCTTACCTCTGGAGGTTCTTACCTCCTTTTCCACACCTCTCTTTGGAAATACCAAAAAGCATATTTTTAGAAATGCTCTTCTGGAAGTCCGTTCAATCAAAATGCATCCAAACAACTCCCAAACCATGCCAATTGCAACGCATGTTCACATATCTGAAGTGGACTCTGCTCCCAGAGAATTCCAGATGGATGTGTGCAGCAGTCACCTTGGAACTGCTCCTACTCAAATAGTAATTTCACCACATCTACATCAAACCAGAGATGTACAAGAAAATCTTTAACAGGAGCCCTTTTTCCTTCCATTCCATGTGGCCACGTCCCCAACATCTACTGCTCCTCAAAAGGAGTTCAGTCAGTTGTGCCCTGCCTGAAGGATTATGTCTACAATATCTACAATTATATATACAATTAATCCACTCTCCAAAGTTTGACTATTGGTTACAGAAGCCAAAAGTACTGCAAGATACATAATAAACCCTAAAAAAAATTTAGTCTGGGAAGGTGACATTCTTCCTCAAAAACTGAACCTGCGAGACTGGGCTCTACTCTGTTTACTCTGTTTAAACAGTTTGCCAATGCAAATCTTGAGTTCTAATGAAGGAAAGATTCAAATAATGCACACATATCAGGAAACATCTTAAGGAAAGGGCATGGTCTGCTTGTGACCAAGAATAAGGGGGACAGAAACAAACTCGAGCCCACCCTACTGCTGTTCTTTTCTACAGTGATGGGCACAAAGCTCATCAGAACCCTGAAGAAAAACTAACGTTTTTCTTCTGTTCTCAAAAGAGAAAAAATGTAGCATACAGTAAACTGTAAGGAAACTAACAGTTCTACCATTCATCTTATGTATATTTGGGATTGCTAAATTAGTTATGCATGTGCAGGCTGCCTTGCTTACCTCAGCCACTGACTGAATTTAAACATTTAGAACAATTTTTGGTACCTTATGTCATCATTTCATTAAAAACCATAAAAAGTGGTGAAATCATTAGCTCTTTGTTTGGATGGCAAATATAAATCTCTTGTCAACAGCCATTTTCTTGCTTTTGTGTCTCAACTCAGAATAAAGAAATCCAACTCTTTTGTCTTTAAAATTATAAGGTTCTCATGAAAACACATTTTCATTTACTTTAACTAAACCACATTTCCAGATCTAACTAATTTACAGCATCCCTTTAGGGAGCCAAATCTGGAGCTTAGAACCATTTTTTTTTTCATTTATCCTCTGGGTTTCAAACTCCCAATTTTCCCAAAGGATTATGAAAGCCTGCCAATTTAGCTTGATGCATTAAGACTGTTTACACAAATCCAAAATACAATCAAACATAAACCAGTCTGGTTTCAGCCTCCCCCTGCCGTATTCTTTAAGCTCAAAAATGGCCAGAGAAATGGGAACCAACTCCAGGCTGGGACACTGTATTTACAGCTATGAGTGGAGCTTCAGCAAAACAAGAAAACCAGGTTTTGACAGACAACAGTGAGTATTTTTCTTCAATTTAATACACTGGAAATTTCATGCAATTGTACAAAATATATCACATTCACAATATATCATATCCATTTACAGTGCATAGCTCTTGTTGCTGCTCTTGTCCCTCACGCTGCATTTCTATAATGCATGAGTCACTCACAAGTACAAGCAACTGTGTATGAGGTATTAAATACAAAGAGTAAGCCTACTTCTACAATAAGGCAGATTTGCACTCAAAAATATCTTGCTTAAGAAGCTACAAGGGCATGCAATCCACATCACTAGATGGGGCAGAAAGGCACTGAACACCACCAACCAAAGAAAGAAACTGGATTCTCCAAACACTCAGTTAAAAGGTAGCTGTCCTTCCCTATCAACAGCACTGTATGCAAAGCAGAGCAGTGCAGCCATTAAAGAGTCAGGAAAGGAATCAAGAAACCAGCAGTCAAAGAACAACAAGACACAGCTATATTTAGTAAACAAGTTAGGCTGAAACTATTGAGGATAAGCAAAAGAGGCAACCCACTGAGAGGCAAAACAATCAAAAAACTAATTTAAAAACCCTAGTTCATTCAACTCAATAAGAAATCTCCGGGTGGGATGCTTAAGAATATCGTAGCACTCACTGATGGTTTGTAGCATGAATACTTGCATCGTGGAGCAAAAAAATAAAGCTAAACAAAAATAAGAAAGGGAGCAGGAAGAAAAAGGAAAAATGAGAAGAGAAAAAACTTTTTGTATGTTCCAAGACTTAGCAATAAACTTGGGTTTTTAATGATGATGGTGTTGCTCTCTACATCCCACCCTTCCATTAGCACCACATATCCACTCTGAATGACTGAATGATCAGTTCAGACTCCAAGCTTCTCCATGGACACAGGCTTTTGCAATCTGAATGCCCACTTCCTAAAGAGCACTCACACTCTCAGAATAAATTGCACATCACCATGTGGTATGGTCCAGTCACCCATCCTTCAGCATTTAATTAAAGGAAAGTCCAGAAAACCAGAATTGTGCATCAATTTAAACAAGCAGATGAAGAAAAAGAGGCAAGTAATTCCTCTTTAAACTTCTGGTGTTCACTTGTTTACAGAGAGGAAAAACGAGGTGAGCAGTGGTTCCACCTGAGCTCGTAAGTAACTGCAGAAAGATTTCTTGAAAACGAAGTTAGTGAAGCTTATGAAAAGTTCTTTATCAGGTGATTTTTACCTCCTAAACAGAAGAATGTCTGTACTAGAAATGCTCAACACCAGCAAGAGCAGAGAGACTTGCACTGTCATCATACATGCCATGTGCTATAAAATTAATTATCCTCTAACACCCTTCCCATTACGTGTGGGTAAAACAGGAACAACATTCTTGGCCTTATGATCACATTCATTAAGGATTAGGTTTAGCAAGGACCTAAAGAAAGAAGGGAAAAATAAACCTCACTAATTGATACAAACGACACCAAGAAGGGAAGCAGCTCTCAAGAGCAAGGAGTGACATGCAGATCACCCTGTACTTACTAACAATACAATAATAATAATAATAACAATAATGCTTACGAAACAAAATGCCACTCAAAGAACTTCTAAGAACACTGTTCCTGACCAATTTTTCCCTCTTACATACTTCATTATATAAAGCATAGAAGGAAAAATCCTTTCAGAGTAGGTTCTTCAGGCAAGATACAATCCTGTCAGAAAACTGAACCACCATATCAAAAGTATTCAGTTAAAGAATATGAAAAACACACTGTAAGGCCAGAAATTATTCTAAGCATCCCAAGCATTAAAAGCCTTTCCAAAGGAGAGAGAAATTCTAAGCGAAGGAGTTCTAACAGGCTCCTGGGTTGAGATACTACCCACAACAAGAGCAAATATTGCCAATTACTCTGTGCAAAAATAGGATTGTTTTTTAAACACACAATCCTTTGCTTTTCAGCTGGCTAGAGAGCAAAGGGTTCCTCTTCACCGCACATGAACTAAAGACCTCTTTAGCAAAAGGTGAGCCGCTGCCACCAAGTCTGTAAGGCAAACAGCTTGTTCCCTCCTTGCTGCTGGAGTTTAATCTTCCCTGGCACCAGCCAAGGCCATCCTTCTCAGGCAGGGGAGAGTGATGTGCTGCCAAACTTTTTATTTTTAAGAAGACCAACGCAGAGACAATAGTACACAGCAATCCCAGGAGCAGAGCCCTGTGAATTAGGCTGAGCTCGCTGTAGCTATGAGCAATTGCATTGCAGCACCACGGCCACTTCTGCAGTCTAGACGGGCAACGATAAAACTTAATATTCTAGCCCAAATAAATGACAAATACCCCACACACTCGTTTTTCTCGGTAGTGAGCCCAGCCAGAGATGAATCATCATGCACACATGCTTTCCAGGCTCACAGAACCAGCGACCACAAGATCCTCTCTGCCTGAGCCACCCTGAGCCCTGGGCCAGCTCTGCCCCCACAGACTGGGGGCTTTGGACTGGGTTTTAGCAAAGCCACAGGTTCAACAGACACTGCTGGTTCCTCCAGGGCTGAGGAACAGCACATACTCATAACACTGCCTCAGAAATTACCCGACACAGACAGCTTCTGCACAATACCTTAGTCTCCACTTAGGAACTTCAGCTCTCCTTTACTTTCCATTTCTCTGAAAACAAAATGCACATGCTCAAAGAATCTTTTTAAAAAAATTCTAAATTATTCTGCTTGCCTGAGACTTCAAGACAAGAGCGATTTTAATTTCTCTGTGAAAGTATTTTCAACCATAGAGAATTCTTCAGAAAGACTCCTTCTAACTTTCAGGGCATCCTGCACAGCTGCACAGAATCTATGGTTTGAAATCAGAAGTTGAGACTTCTCCATTGTTTTATGAGTTACTATACTGCCACAGACCTCAATAATTGAGAGAGTCCTTTTGAAATGCTTTCTTCCATGTTGTTATCACACACTGGTGACAAACTTGAAAAAGGCTGCAGCGATTTTTTTAATATAATCTGATGAACGTTTCTGTATCTGTTTACCATGAGTTATTGTTACAGAGTTCAATTAGCAGAAGATTTCTCAGAAGGGAAAACAATGCAGCTGCTAAAAGCAGTGGAAAACTGTCCAGCAAAGAGCACTCACTCCTCACCAGCACCAGGCAGCCTGTCACAGCTGGCTCTTCCCAAGTCTAAATCCAGCAGATCTCACACCTTAGACACGACTCAGCAAAGTCACTCTCAGAGCTGACAGCTCTGCACAGCGCCACCTGGTCCCACCTACCCTCAGCTGAAGGCTCCCACTGCTTCCCTCCCACCACCTGCCACACTTCTCCTGCCCCTAACAAGCCAATTTAGGCAGAAACCCACCAAAACAGCAGGGGCAAGCAGCAAGGCAGCAAAGTAATAGAATCCCTGATGATACCTAAAAATCAAAATTAGTATTGGCAAAACTGTCAGTTTTCTGCAGTCCTGCAGCCCTCTGAAGGGCAGGTCCGAGCCAGCTCAGCCAGAGCTCACAGGCACCAGTTGTGAGCATGGAAGAGACACTGAGCAGCAGTGCAGAACAAACAGAAGGAGGGATGAAGCAGGACAACACTTACTGACAGCCTTAGTTGCATTATTTCCCACATGGGCTTTTTTGCCTTTTTTTTTTCCTTTTGCTAGAACTCTCTGCTTGACTCCTTTGGCAGAATCAGCAGTGCTTTCTCTGCCCTGATGCGTATCTGTTTTGATGAGGATCCTGAGAGGCAGGGGACCTTGGCAGCATCAGAGCCAGACACCCATGCTGAGCTCCTGTCTCAGCCAGGGCACAAGGCAAGAGCCCAGGCGCCCAGTCCAAGTTCACAGACTTCTTGTTCCCATTCAGAAGCAGTCTTGGACTTCGAGGGATGCATCTGAAAAAGCAGATGGCCAGAATGCATTGAGCCCTCTGACCAACATCACATTGGCAATGCCAAATTGTGAGATACGATGACTGTCCTGCTTGAGACAATAAATGGGATTCAATCATCACTATGATATTCTAAAGGTACTGAAGCCACAGCACACAGGAAATAACTCAGTGCTTTATCAAAATAATCAATACCTATTTCAACTGTGTGAGTTAACTCATAACATAGATTTATTTTTTTTACTGTACACAGTAATTGTATACTTGTGAGCAGAGTGCTACATAAGCACTTAGTAAGCCAATAACCAAAACAATTTTCTAAATTACATATAAAATTATTTCTTTCATCTGTTTATTCTCATAAAAATTTCAATGTGGAAGCCAAAAGAAAACAGCTGCGTAAAGTATTTTGAACTGCAAGAGACACGCAAGAAGGTATTTCTGCCTGTGCTAGAGGGCACAATCTGTAATAACATTTTGCCTTCCAGATAATGACAAGAGGCATTAAAAGGACAACTTGCTCTCTAATAACCTTGCTTGACTGGTTGAGCATGCACATACATAGACAGCACAGTTTTGCCAACAATAATTTTAATTAATTTTTACATTTCATTCTAAATTACATTAATTTATGGCCTTCCGAAAAGACATTTAGCAGAGAGCTAATTAAATTCAAGCCATTAGATTTTAATTAGCGACGTTTAAAAAAAAAAAAAAAAGAGGTCTCAGAACAATTCACACATCTTTGTGAACACTACGTGCTCATTAGCAGCTAGAACAGCCAACAAGTGATTATAAATACAGGAGAGGACTAAGCAGCATGATTCAAGCCTGGAAACAAAAAAGTCATGTAAAGTTTCATACTTCAAAGCAAAAGATTCTGGGCATGCCCTCTCCTCAGCCCAAGTCCAGAAAACCTCTGCGCATCAATGCTTGCCACAAAAGCAAAATCAAAGGCCAACTAACAGTGAATATCATAATGCACGTTTTAAAAGCTTGAGCTCAGCTTAATCCTCATTAAATTCTCATAAAATCACAGTGCCTTCCTGAACAAGCAAGGAAACAAATTAAAGGTCCAGATGGAGCCCCCCTTAGTAAGACACACGGGATGCCCCAATGGGCCCATCACAGCTCCAGCACAAGGTGCTGAGCCATCCGACAATCCCAGGCCACTTCTCACTGAGAACCTCCACGCAAGAAAGCAAAGCTTTATTATTTCATAATAATTGAGTTTTTTCTACTTCCAACAAAAACCAGTTCTTTCTAAATATCGACCTCACGGGACCAATACTGCGCGAGTTAAAAGCAATATTGGTGTGCTTTGATATGGTGATCAGTTCTTCTGCTGGGTTAAGAGGTTCATAAATATTAACCATGGAACATTTGCATATGTCACCCACAGGCACAATCTCCCCTCAGAAAACTGGGAACAGAACCCATACAATTCCTCCATGTGTCACTTTCTGATCGCCAGATCTAAAATGGCCATGGCAGTTACTTGAGCAAGGACAGTATACCTGGCAGAGAGCCAAACTACCAAAGCATACTGTTAATTATGGTGCACCAGTTTGGTTTGGAGAGATGCCCAAAATGCTGGAGTTGACATTTCAAAAACCTGAAAGGTTAGGATCACACTCAGAAGTATTTAAATGAGTCAATTTTTCCAGAAAATTGAGAACTATTCACTGTTACTACAGATTTTACGGGAGTGACGTAAAAATAAATTAATCTTATTTTTAAGAGGCACAGATTTATTATCCTACAAAAGATGGAGTCAATTTGAGCACGAAATGCCTGCAATAGACGCAGAGACACTGAATACGATGAGAGCAGCAGGTAGGCAGCACTGCAAAGCCAATGGTCTTATAATTTGCAGAAGTGGAAACTTAGACGGTTTACGACTCTTACATTTGGATACACGTTCAGTTCACACTTGTAACCAGCAAAACCTGGTAGCACATACAATCTGTCCCTCAAACAAGTCAAAAACTGGGTTGGTGGAGTATATTTGCTTCAAGAAACTGGTGAGAATTTGCCGCAGCCTCCATAGAACTGAAGGCAGCGCAGCCTATCAGTTTTCTGGCAACATTTACATGAGCTAGCAGTAAATATTTTGGATCACGCCGGGGCTCCGGCAGAGGAACCTGCCGCCCAGGCAGCCAGGAGGGCTCCTCGAGCGCACGGACGGATGCTCGGACACCGGGAAGGCGCCGACTGCCCCGCTAACATTCCCGCGGATGCCGCCAGCGCCCCCAAGTTTCCAGGGGTGCTGCGCTCCCCTTGGAGCCGCTCTGAGCGGGGACACGGCAGAGCTGCCCGCGGCTCCCGGTGTGACACCGAGCCCGCTGCGCGCGGACCGACGGCGTCCCTCCCGCCCCGGAGCAAAAGGGAGAGACAAAAAACAAAGTAACATTTCAAAAAAACCCTAACCACCTAAGCCGAGCAACTAGCTCTGGAGAAGCGCAAACCCACGGCGAGGGAAGAACAAAGAAGGCAAGTGCAGCCGGAGCTCTCGCAACAGATGGTTTGAAGCTGACCAGATTTCGCGCTGGCATCCCCT